>OX401409.1:0-600000 GCA_947846245.1 Cerastoderma edule
TGAAATTGAGACGAAATGCCAGCATTATGTATCAAGTTATCATAATGAAAATTCACACTCTTTCTGCTTTTAAAAACCACATTTTAGAACACCTATAGTAGTTAGATTAGAGACAAATAGGACAAAATCAAAACCCTGATCAGTACAATCCATTTCTTCTTTACGCACAATATTACAAAAAAACATGGATATTTCATGTTCCAACGACTGCATCCAATTTGGACAGGTCACAAAGTCTCCAGGAGCATGGGTGGCAAAATCAACTGTCCACATTGCCCGCTTGTCCAAGGCCTTTACTAACAAGTGAATTTTTACTGATTTAGTATACAACCACTATACAGACAAGCTCAGACAAATATTGGGCATTTACAGACAAGTATATCAGTAAAACCCAATTTCGCGACCCCTGATAAGGCACTAGTTTTAGATGGTGATATTGTACCTTCATTTTGTCTGCATCTGTAATCATATCTATAGCTTTTTTATACTTCAGCATGGCAATTTTGGGCATTTCCTCTTTAATAGCCTCCCAACCTTCCTTAAGGTATGATTCAAACTCAGACTTTTCCCGATCTCCGAATTCTTTCAAAGACAAGTTTTCAATCTGAGAGTTGGGTCCTTTTGTTGATTCCTCTTGATCTTTTTTCTTTTTGTCTTCTTCAGACTTTTTCTTTTTCATTTCTTCTTCATTTCTTTTCATTTTTTTCTTTCCCTTTTCTCCTTTACTTGATGACTTGTCTTTCTATAAGAAACAAATATTTATGCATGATTAAATCAGGATTTTCTGCCGACAAGTTTAATCCTCTAGAAGCATATTTCATCTTTACAGGAACATGACAATGCAAGAATTTACTATATTTGAATAAACACCTTTCATCATAACTAGCTCTTATGTTAAGTTTCTACCAAATTTTAATAGAGATTTACAGAGGCAAATTAATTTATTCAAATCCATCTGATAAAACAATAATATGTATATGAATTACTTACTTGAAATGATGACAACTTATGTCTTGCCACACCAATATTATAAAAAAATAAGATAGGATATCAAAAAGCTCACAATGCATCTTAGCTTCCCTCCTGATATTTCATAATCAGTAAAGAAAAAAAAATTGAAATAAAAAAAGGATTGCTTTAAGTATAAGGGAAATCGTCTAATAGTTAAATTCGTGGGAGTCAAAGGGCTAAAGCCAGGTAGATTTCTATCAAACATCAAAAAGAAAATTTATCCAACAGGAAATTGAAAAAGTAAGCCCAGGATACAAGTTTGCACAGTAACCCATTGAGTAAATAAGACTTACACTGTTCAGCCTCTCTGTAGAATCGTTGAAAATGGACAATTCTCCGGAACTGTAAAGGAAATTGTAGGCTTATTTTATTCCTTTCTATTTGGTTTTAATTAAATATCATACTGTAACAGAAAGCATATCCATTGCGCAAATTCTATAAACAAAATTAGTAATTGCAAAGGTCAATATGAATCATTTCATTTAATTGAAACAAACAAGTGTTTAAACCCCTCCCATTATGTCCTTTTAAAAAAAGTAAAAGGATAAAATTAGACCAACAAAGAAAACCATAGCTTGGACAGATAGACTGACCGACAAGAGATGTAGATCTAAAGCTTCAGACACTTACTGTATTTTACGTGGTGGAACTTTTATATGAAACTTGTCAGTCAAGTCAAAGTCACTATCATCCACAGAGAGAGTCGAGAGTTTGTCTTCAAGATCTTTCGGGATGGGATTCAGGGCCCTGTTCCTAGTCTTTTCTGAAATATAACATCATATCACTTACACACTTACAGTTATCGTTACAAGAGACATATTTTCAAAGCTACTTTTCTTATCTTTGATAGGTATTCCAGATTATTCGTTTAGAATGGTGTAAAGGAGAACTGTACATAGTGTTATTAGATAACAGGATGGGTAGTTCACATAAATACATAAGTCTGATGGGGTGGTGTGTAGAGAACAGGAGGATCATAGGTGAATAGCAGGGTCCAACTTTTGACTTTATATTACTTCAGATTTTCTTTAAGTCTTGGTTATGTATCCAGGAAGCATACTTGAGAGTACTTTGGTCCTAATATCTTGAGTGTTGCACCTAGTAAGTTTGAAAAGAGAAACTAAGTGTACCTGTAAGGTATTGAGAAAGAAGTTCATCTAGTTGTTTAACATTTGTAAAATCTGTTTTAATGGCAGGCTTGCATTGTTCTTGACCCTCCTTGATCACCCTTATTGCTCTTTCTAGCTGGCCAAGCTGGTGAAAAGCTTTTGCATATCTGTAATGTCCCTGTTAAAAAAAAAACATTCCATCAATCTAACAGTAAATTAGATTGATAGTTCAGCTGTTTGGGTTAGGATTGGGACCCTAGTCCTAAGCCAGGATTAGAAACAGTGGTAGACTAGAAACCATTACACTTGTAATCTGCAAGTGCTTCAATTCTTTAATCTGCTCAAAGTTAAGTCTTTACTTAATGATATGTCATTAAATTTGCCAAGGGTAAGTTGTTTGTAAACAGAATACAACTGGTTTGGATAGTAATTAACAACTCCTTAAGCCTGTCTGAAAGGTATTTTTTTCTTCCCACATATCAATCTTAGGGTGGCAACGTGAAACTCCAGGAATCTTTGGTAAAGGACCAATACGGAAACCAAGTCAGATGGTAGTGTATATTGTGAATTGAAATAGGTACCTTAGCAAAGTCTGGTTTAATGGTAATTGCTCTTCTTCCGTCTGCCAAGGCCTCTCTGTTAATAAGAATTAGATTTATAAATAATCATTTAAAATACTTTGCTTAACAAACAATGCAGTTTCAAAAGCATAAGAATAGCTAGATGTGAATTATTGACTAATTTAGATTTTATCATCAATAACAATTCATTTATTCATACTTCTGCGATTATCAAAAAGGTATGCAGGATTAAGGAAACCAGCCAATGTTCATTGACCGAGTGGAACAACATTAATCACTATTGACATAAATGAAATCTGGGTGACGACTCATATATCCACGTTCCCAAGATCACAGATACCAATTACAAATATTGTGAGATTGAGCTTAGCAAGTGTCATCTGTTTTTTTTTTCAAGTTCTAAAGATCACAAACTGTATTTGAAATGGAAGAGGGTTAAAAAAAATGCTTGGATTGACCAATAACAACCAGGCCATGAAAACACAATCAATTTTTAAAGATTTTCTGTTTTGAAGATATCCAAACTCTTACAAAAACCAAGTAAAATAAAAATTTAGACACAACTTTTTTTTATCAAACTGTAAAATTTGATATAACATAGAATTACTTACAAAAACTTCTCCAACTTGTGGTAAGACTGGGCTCTGTTTCCATAATATATATGACAAAACGGACTGAAACATAGAAAAGAAATGAATAGCGGTCTTTTAATTGTAATAAACCATTGTTTTAATATTGGATAAAGGTTTTGATTTTCTGCCAAAAATGAAAACAATTTCAGACCACCACGTTATGTATGACAAACCAATTCAAATTTTCACATCAAGTAGAAATTTCAATTTTCAGCAATTTCTCTCATTGTCACATTTACCAATTAAGAGTAAATTTGACAGGCTCTAAGGTTATTTTCTTCTGAGAGAATGTTAATATATTTTAGAGACCTAAGGTGAGGCAGAAGATCTGAAATTGCCTGTATAAAGACACGTTCATGCAATACTTGACTTCCCAGATAGTTTGAAAATATCATCTTGACCAAAGGATTCCAATACCATGGATATTTGCACTTATATGTGACACTACATCCAACATTAACAGGACTAAACATGTCAGCTACAGTCAACTGAACATAGTGGGAGAAAATGATACTCTGCTTGTGTGAGCAATTGCACTTCTTTCATCAATAACTAATATGCTATCAAACCTTTACAGATCTTTTAATTTTGGTGTCAATTTGGTTTTAGTTTGATTTATTGTTCGATAAACAGTAATACAGGTGGCAACCTATCCCTTTTTCTACAGAACAAAACTTGCAACAGGCAGTGTGAACAGTTTAAATCAGTGTGACAGGAGGGGATTAAGTTCACTATCTGTGAATTTTGTCTGTCAAAATAGGTCATCAAAGGTTTATAATCAATCATGCTGCTTTAGATTAATACTGTTGTCCATCAAATAATTATTTTTTGCTTCAAATAATTCAAACTTCAAAATCAAAATAGCATTTCATTTGAAATATCATCAAAAAAACAACATTACTTGTTACAAACAAATCCTCTTTGTATCAAATTTTTTTCTTTATTTTTTTTTAGATTATAGCAAAATACATTTATTTCCGAAGTTTTCTGAATTCTCCTGCAAAGCCTTTTCTTTATTTCATCATGGTTGTGATTTTTCTGTTTGAGAAAACAATCAAAGACTCTCACTCTTGATTGGCTGCCTTAGTGTAATATTCCTCGGCCTTTACAAAGTTTTTGAGAGAAAACTGTTCATTTCCCTGCTTCTTGTACCATTCAGAGTTGTCTTGATTCTGTTAAAGTATAAAATGCAACAACACTTAAGTCCACAATATATCACATAGCTTCAGCTTTAACCTTTGAAATGATTTTATTGATGACCTACACATAACATTTATCAGAGTTTCTTTTGAAACGCAATACAGAAAAACACCATTCACCAATTTCATCTTAAAACCTCCCAATATTACTGATGATGGATCTGAGTGTGAAATAATGATGGACCATCCTAGATTTGAAGGTCAATACAGAGAGAGGCACATCATATTAAAGATGTATTCTCGGATTCACACAATTCTTAGGTGCTAACATAGAGCTTAATAATATTATTTTAAAATCTGCAGTGATTCTATGTTGTTCTAAAAACAACAGCAGCTATTGCAATCTTATAATAGAGTCTATTCAATGATATTGGTGGTGTGTTGAAAAAACAAAACACTTTTTTAATAAAAAAAACCTTGACTGTCTAAGACCAACATGTAAAACAAATCCTCTAATTTTTTCTTTAAAAATCATGCAATTGAACAAAGAACAGGGCTGGGAATCACATGATCAGAAAGGATAGAGACCCCGAAATAAAATGGCGACTGTCGTCGCTGCGACTTCTTAAAACCTGTGAGTATCCTTTCATATATTGATTTTGTGCCCAAAATGTAGCGCAAAGTACCAACCAGCCTTACGTTCAGATTCTCTCCGCAGCTTGGTGTAATGGTGCCAGATAAGCAGTTTCCTCAAAAGCTCAACAACAGTGTTTGAACCTCGCTGATCGCAGTTGGATACGTTCCAACAACAACTGTTGTCGAGTGTTTGAGGAAACTGCTTATCTGGCACCATTACACCAAGCTGCGGAGAAAATCTGAACGTAAGGCGGGTACTTTGCGCTACATTTTGTGCATGAAATTGCTATATGAAAGGATACTCACCGGTTTTAAGAAGTCGAAGCGGCGACAGTCGCCATTTTATTTCGCGGTCTCTATCCTTTCTGATCACATGATTCCCAGCCCTAAAAGAAAAGACAACTAACTAGCTTTCATGTAACAAATCCAATATACAGTCTTGTGGGTTCTTCATGAATTTTAATTTACTCATTTCAGATAATCTGTGCTGGAAAAAGCAAACATCTACATAACCTGAACTCTATCACATTTATCTACATAACCTGAACTCTATCACATTTATCTACATAACCTGAACTCTATCACATTTATCTACATAACCTGAACTCTATCACATTTATCTACATAACCTGAACTCTATCACACTTATCTACTGAACCCTATCACATTTATCTACATAACCTGAACTCTATCACATTTATCTACATAACCTGAACTCTATCACATTTATCTACATAATCTGAACTCTATCACATTTATCTACATAACCTGAACCCTATCACATTTATCTACATAACCTGAACTTTATCACATTTCCAACAATGGGCTCTTTCAAAGCTAATGTCACATTATCAGATGGTTAATAAGAAATAAGCATCAAAGTATATTAATGCAAAAGTCTTACATTGTAGCATTTAACATTGTTTTTAGTTGTCTCTACAAAATCTCCACATTTATCATCAAAATGTACCACATGCTCTCGATCTGAAAATTAAAAAGCAAAAACATCAATTGATTTCCTTCTTTCAATAGCTTTTCCAAGCCATACAGTATTTGAATTTACAGAAAAAAAAAAAGAAGTTTTCAAAAAGCCTTATTTCACACTGCCAATATTTAGCACTAAAAAACTCACCCTAAAACATGACTTTGACTATTTTCTCAACATATACTTGACTAAAACTAGGGAAATATTGTTCAGTTGGCTGAAATAAATTACCTATAGTGTGTATGAAGTTGATCTACTATCTCATTGGTAAACTTCAAACTGGAATTTTCATATCACAATAATACAACTAATTGTAGAATATAAAGAAGCATTAATTAGTAAATTGGTGTCAGTCTTACAAGGATGGTGTTGTTGATTTGGCCAAACTTTGTACGGTTTGATTAGAGACAAACACTTTGGAGAGAAGGAAGACCGTTGTCTATGTACTACACAGCTGAATATACTAAATCTACTTACATATCTTGACAATATAGAGTACTGCAAATTTCGCTGCCTTTTCCTTCCCTTGGGAGAGTTGATTGTTAAGAACTATTTTCCTGCAATGAAAAACATAGTTCAATTAAATCTAGTCAATTGTATGTTTGGTAGTAAATAGTTTTCTTAAACAAGTGTCTTGAAGCACTACAATATTGTCCAACTGTAAAGGCACAGGGGTTACCCAATACTGCATACAACTCTATCCAAGTCACTGACTACGTACCAAAAATAACACAATAGTTCAGTGACCAGATACAAATCCTATTGCAGTGAGTTAAACTAATCTCAACATCTGAAAAAAACATATGCTAAGTTAGGATGTTAAACTCAAGTTTCATTGCCGATTTGGCTTTTAGGTTTGCATATCATACATCAGTCCATCCATATAGATGGATTTCTGAGAACATTAATAAAATAAAATACCATCTTCCATAAACCAGCATAAACAAACCATGTTTATTGGTTAGACATACTATAGCAACTAAAACTATCATAGAGTACAAGTACATGATTGGTTAAAATAAGCGACCATCTTCATTCTCTATCCCCTAACCCTAACCCAGGGTGTTGGTTTCAACACTTCACTATTAGCAATAATCTCAAAGGGCCTTCTTTTTCTAAGCTTGTACAAATTCATTAAATGACCATTTATCCATAAGCAGGATACTTTCAGCAGCATGTTTCCAGGTGAAGTTTTCATAACTTAATATGTATACACAGGTAGAAATATGCTACATTAGCAGAAATCTAAGTGTATGGGAGTATTGAGGGAGGGATTGTCCTACACTCAATATTAATATCACACTTTACTTAAGTGATAACTAAATGCTAATGACCTGAAAGCCCACAACTTGACCAACCTAAACTTTAACTTAACCTTTTCCCTCATATAGAATTGTGAGAACTATATAAGTAAGGAGCTTTAGAGTCCAATGTTTGGTAGTATGAAAAATGGTAGTTACACTGAAAAAAATTGATAGAAAATGAGGAATAACTTGCTACTCTTACATCGTCAACAAATAAAGGATAAATAAATATGACTTTCATCCAGACTCAGATATACTGGCGAAGTCTGTTTTCCTAATGTAGATACTTGTATTGGTGTGTCTTGTACCAGCACAAAAAACATTGATCTCTCTGAATTATTTGATTTGAGGTTTCTTTAAACTGAAGTTCAGGAATGATGTTAATGAGCTGTTGATGAACTTTCAATATGAACATGATGTTTATATTGATGGTTTTATTTCAATCTTATTGGATTTTACTCCAAACCATCAGTACTCTAGTTATTTTACCAATGTTTGGATAATGTAATGGAGGAAAACCCAAAGTATCTAACATCATAAAAGAGTTTCGTGAATGGGTAAAACCATACATCTGACATCAGTCAACCAGGAGACTGCAGCTTATGATTGATTCATCTTTAAAGTTACATATTTCAACCATTCGGACACAGGGAATCTTTTGGATAGACTGATCAATTCTGGTGACTTACCAAATATCAGCAATCTGGGACACCTTCTTGGCTTCTTCAATTGCTAGGTCAATATCAATGACTACGCCTGATTTACATTCCTCAAGTCTGTGTACCAAATCAATCACTTTGGACAGAGTTTCTTTGTTCCTCTGTAACGAAATCAAATACGTTCCATAAATGGTCATTGACTTGGCTACAGGATATAGAAACAAATGTATAACACAAATAGTTAATTATAGGTAAAACTTAGTTCATATTCATATAGTTTGTTACAACTGCAGCATAAGATTAAAAAAACCATAGTAAATAAAAGAGGAATTCCGCATAAGGAGTGAATTCTACTTTTTTATTCTTTTTTTTTACAATTTCCTTATTAAAACATAAAGAAAACATTCTTCTAAAAACTCTGCAATATTCTTTACTGTTTATTACAATTTGGATCAGTCACAGACTCCTACATTGAAGAGTAAATTATACAAAACACAGTTACAAGGTTACCTTTTACATAGTTATTACCAAAACCCAAACTGATTTTACATAGATTTTACATGAGCTTTATTTCTTAATTTTCAACATGTAGTCAATGGGCTTATGATTACAGCTTGTCAATAATGACTGATATATCACTTAATTCATTCTCTCCAAAGATAAACAAAGCAGTTATAACTTTTCATGAGTCGTCCTCTATCTAAACAATCTTTAGATGGGGGACGTCCTTCACTGTTTTGTAATGCCTGGACCAGGTCTAGACTAAGGTGTGAAGAAGGCTACTTACTAAATTCTTATGGACCACCTGAATAGCAAGATCAACAAGGTCCACACATTCCCATTCCTTCCACTCCAAAAACGTTATCTGGAACTGTCTGTTAAAATAATAATAAATATATATATATATTTCTGCCGCGCAAAACAATGAAGATGTTTACCTATGGTTATTTCCATTTTGTTGAAATTTTTGATGGAATGGTTGCACTACAGAGATATAAGGACAATGCACTGAAATTCACACAAGACAGGTTAAAGAAAGCATTATCATTAAGAGTAAATTGCTTTTAATGAGTATTTCCTCCTTATATCAATTCATAATGTTGCACTTGAATTTGACAAGTAACAAATTCATAATGCTCTTATCACTATGCCATCAATGAAATCTTGTAAATTTCACAACTAAGTTCCCTTGAAAAAGGGAGCTGTTTGATTTTAAAGATATTACAATAATGTGACCAAAAAAAACATAATTCTGTTTTACAGAAAGAGTAATTATTATCAATGTTTAGGGAGGATAAATGGAACACACTTAACCTTTTCACGACCTATAAGGCCAGATATATCCGGTAAACTTTAGGCACCTTCTATACCATATCCGCCGTTAACGTAAACTGCATAGTAATATGGTTGTATGTATAGAAGCACTTAGTACAGGTAAGAGTATACAAGGTTGGTATGTAGTGTACTGTGGAACTTGATATCGACTTTTATGAGTTACTTAAAGTTTTTTTTATCAAGTTTTATTCAATTCTTCCTTTTTCCAATTTTTCAACATTTTCCCTCGGCATAAAAGAGAGTAATAAGGTCTGGTAGTAAAAAGGTTTAGAAGTGGCTAGATGAGCGCTATGACATGGCTATTACACACAGCACTCAAAAAATGATTAATAAACAATGAAATATCTATTAAGTATAAAAAAGTTTTATGGACAAGAAAACCTGCTCAGAGTTAACCAGTATTTATGTATACCGGTGTTGCGTTATAAGATGCAAGAAAATGATGCAAAGAATCATGGCTGTACCATCTTTCAAATGAAGGCGTGTAAATATTCCTATATAACAGCTATATCATTAATGAAAAAAAAAGAAGTCCATAATCCATAATTAACTTACATAAACAAAATAAAACCCTACCTTTTTTCGTTCAATATAAGTTTTGCATTGGAGAGAGCTTTGATCCAGGCAGCAGCAATGATATTATTCACACCAAAGAGAAAAGGTCCAAGACAAAACACACGATTCCACAGCTCTTGTTTGTCTAAGAATTCTTCCTTCTCTCTCAACCACTTCTCTGCTTGGTCAGTAGCTGAAATCATATTGGGTTGGTTGTAATTGTAATGAAGGTGCCAATTTGTCTGTGTGGTATAACCCCTTTGCCCTAGATGTACAAATCCCTCTTTCCAATATACATGTTCTGCTGGACATTACATACACATGTAGGTCAACAAACTTTCAATTCATTGAGGAGTTTGTGATCATATTGGGTAAATGATCAATTAGTTAACAATATTATTTTACAATACAAATTCAAAAAAAAACATTAAATTTCTCGTTTTGTTTGGGTTTTTTACTTATTTCATCAAAACTGTTTAATAAAGATATATTCTGCAGGTCCTTGATATTGGAGAAAGGGTTATCCAACTACCTGTTTCCATAGAAACCTGATTTTGTCGTGAAACTGCTAAAACCTTTACACAGCTGCAGATGACATTTAAGTCCCCCACAGAGATTGTCAGCAAAATATTGTAGGAAAAAGAGCGACATTCAAAACAGCTTGTAAAATTGTATACAGATGAGTATCATGCTTTGTATGCTTTTTTAAATCTTTTTTTTTATATATCAGAAGCTTTCTTTAATGATGTGACAAAAGGAGAAATAGACAAAATCTAGCATTTTCTTTACTTCTTGCATAACCATCCTATGACTCTACACAGAAATGTGTTGCTATTCAAATTGAAGCCATCTGCATACTCCTGCTTTTTTGAGTATATGATAAATGAAAAACATTGCCACTATGTCCATTTTGAAAGCAAAAGCAGACAAAAATATAAAACATCATAAGAAAACAAGAAAGTGTTTGCTAACAGCTATTTACCCATTAGTTTTAATTATTTACTAAACCTTATATCGAGGGAAATTCCCTATAATTTTTTTTTCTTAAAGCAGGAGGGGATTTTGCTAACCATAATCCAATTCTCTTTTGTACAGTATTAATGACAAAAAATCTGAATAATCGATCCTCGAAATTCAATGTAAATATTATGGCACAAACCACTTCAGCAACAAAAATATAAAACTAACAATAAGGAAAAAGAATAATATTAATATGAGAGGGACAGATTATTTCAAAGTACTTGTTTTTTTATTATCATAAAAACTATTTCATCTTGCCTGCTTACACATTTGCTAATTTCAAACCATGTTGCAATGAATAATAAAGTTGAGTCCCATCCAATTGCACTAAAACTGGGCTTTGTCATATCCCATTTTATCCTGGCTTATCTATATTCTTGGTGTGTTATGCTGTATTTATACCAAATCATTCATGCTCACAGATAACCAACTTTGGGCAACATCAACCACGAGAGACCCACTGACTAAACTAGTGTAGAACAAAGAGGTGATTATTCAGTCTGATAGAAATGTGTTAATGCCATGAACAGGGAAGAGTTTGTCATAATCAGATGAACTGTATAATATTCTTTTTTGCAAAGCATAGTATTTTTTGTAGATGTCCAGGGTTTTCCTTAAGGATTGGAGTAGAAGGCCAGAAGACCTCTTTAGAAGGCAATGTAGTCTGGGGACTGGTACATCGAAATTGAATTTTACCTTTTTTCAGGTACCAATAATACATCATTTTTAACCATTTGACAAATTTGAGCCAGTCAGAAAAGGGATTTGAGGCGGTCAAGTCTGCCTGTAGCCGCATCTTATGGAAAACCCTGGATGTCTCCTGCTAATTTAGCTGTTGGCAATTCATGTCACATTAAGTTTTTTTTATTGGTTTATTGACGGGAATTATTTTATAATTAAAGATAGTTTTTGTATAGAAAACTGTCTGTATTCATTTACAACTTCATCTATGGTAAATGTGTTCAATATTTCTCTTCTTAGTTTTGGAAACAAAACCAAATACATAAGTCAAACCAGATATAAAACTGTTAGATCAGATCTTTTTTCCCCCCCATCAGAAATCCACGGTAACTAATAGTTCAACTGAGGCCAAATCATTTGAAATCATGCATTATGATAGATGGTCACTTGATGTTTATGACATCCCTAACATTCACTAAAAATATCTTGAAGACACAGTGACTTCCAAATACCCTCTACCAGGTTAAAACTGGTATTCTAAGGAATGCACTCTTGTAATAAGGTGTTGATTAACATTTATCAAATTTGACCCCTTCACAGATTCCATGTTGGTAAAAGTGAAGTAAAGGGCATTTACTAATGGGCAGCATTTTCAATACAGTATTATTCTGTTGATGAATTATTTGTTCCCTCACTCATAACCTCTGTGTGATAGGTGTCTTATGATGACTTAAAGTTTCTGGACGTCATAGGATCTTTTTTTGAACTTGCAAAAAATAAAGAAAAACACATTTTTTTAATATTTCAGCAAAGAAATCAATATAATGTTAAATGAATTTGGGTATTTTTCATTTTATACAAATCCGATGGCAAGACAACTGAATCTTAAACATAGCATCAAGCTTTTAGTAACCAGTCACATGATACTGAAAACACACTGAAATTAAACAGATCAAGTACACGCTGTTGTACTGTGGCACTTAGCCTGAACTAGCCTGAATAACACACAGTTGGCAAAGTAGAACTTGCACAGCACAAACAACAGGGTATATGGACTTCATAATTAACAAAAAGAAGAAACAAAAATCTTCTTGTTTCTTAAAGATTTAAGATATACAGTCGAGCCTCGTTTATCCGAACACTTTCATTCCCAGGAGTAAAGTTGGTATTAACGAATAATCCGGAATAAACAATCAGCGAGTTTCCAGTGAAATGTTTACCTATACTACATTTTTCATAATAATTACTATAAATTAAAAAAAATGTAATAGTTGAAAATGATTGCCAGACATTGTCTCCTGATCGCTGTCAATGCAGCAAGTCAACACCTTTTACAAACTCGACTTTCTGCCCGCGATGATAATTGCAATTAGGTTAGACAAGTTAACTGACTAAATAAACCAATTTACAAACAATCAGCACTTTTCGTTACACTACACTTGGTGACATTTTATGATCAAGCATATGTGCGAATTTGCCAAAGGTGTGAATGTTGGATTACCGTATCGTTAATAAACGTAGGTAACCGAAAAAAATAATCAATATGCTGGTTTCTGGATTAGTTGTGCGCATATACTATTAGAAATTAGGCTTAGTTCCAGACTTTTATTATCCGGAGCCATAACGTGGAATTTCCGGATTAAACAGTGGAATTAATGAAGGTAAGGACCGTTCCCTACAAATTCTGTTCGGATGGCGAATAATATGGATTAACGACGTTCTGACTATCGAGGCTCGAATGTATTATCAAAATTAATCCCTTCGCAAATTCATTGTGTGAAGACGCGTCCATTCTCCTATTCTAAAGATTCCATTCCACCAACGTGCTGTTTGACAATCTGCCAATATGTCTAGACTGTGAATATGTCTGCAGTGTATCTTGTCTTTTTTTGTTTTGCCTGTAATTTTCATTCTGGACTAAGCCACAGCTTCTGTGGCTTTTTCTTGTCCACCATGTTTATCCTCTCACTTCGGTGTGAATCATCTGTGTCTGCCCATGTGACATAACTAATTATCATATATTGGATGTTTCATCCAGTTGGCCTTTTTGGGAAATTGAGAAAATAGTCAGTTAATTTGATTGGGAATATGTCTGTTTTATGGTACCAAACGTATAGGAAAAAAAATAAATTGCTACATGAAACAGCATTAACAATTGACATAAACAAATTTGACAATAATTTTCCCCACTCACAATGAAACCTTTTTCATCCCTTATGTTAACCAGGGTCTTCCCTATGCCTGTAAGGTGCTGTTGGGCCCCAGCGACTGAATTTAAAAAGTAACACTCCCCGAGCACCTTAAATGATTCCACCGCCCTTGGAATTTGTTGACACAGACTTCACAAAACTTAGTAGGCCCTGGGCCCTTGATTGACTGAAATCCCTGAAGTCTGACAGAGACCCTCAGAGATTTGTAGATAGACAATGAAGAAAGTGTTCAATTTAGTCCTACTGGGTGTTTCAGATTATTGGGAAGTCTGTCCACGGTGCTTTGAATTTGTCCTGGAGGCAGTCTAGTTGCTTCTGACCTTGTTAGATACTTTTTATTTGTTTCAAAAACAGTATTTTTTGTCTTTGTCTGTTAATTCAAAAATGTACCTAAAACCTCCCTATTTTGTGCTGCATATTTAAAAAAGAAATTGACAGGGGAAGAAAGTACCTGCTTTTACGCCAAATATCCCTTTTCCAGCATCAAATACCCTAGCACTTGAAAATTCTGGGGAAGACACTGTTAACCATTGTGTACTGCAACATCTCATGTACAAAACCATTGGTTACTTATTGAATAATGAGTCTATGTTTAAAAAAGAGTTGCTGATGCACATTCTTCTAAAAACTACTGGACAAAGTTTGGCCGTTTACGATACCAGATTGAAACATTGACATTTATGAAGTTTCATCAAAATACCATCAGCAGTAGAGATGTGATATACTTGAATATTTTTTTATTAATTCACAAATCAACTCACAATATGTGTCCTAGGCATGGACAGTCAGAAATAAGGATGGTTCAGACTCAGATATTAACATAACATTTCAGGTCACAACGAGAACTTGCTCACTATCAAGTACATTGAAGAAACAATACAGCTCTTTACTTTAAACAGTCTTAGACAGGCAGACAACTTTCAAAATCTAGCAGCAGATAACCTTCAAAATTACAACTCAACCAATAACAATAATAAGAGTAGAATATATCAAAAAACGAAGAGCAAACAACATTTTGTGTACATATGTTTCGGAGATGTCTGCAGTTTCAAAGAAATTTTAAAAATCATTTTTAAAAACAACAATAAAAAACATACTGTCATGTGAAGCAAATCCTAGAAAGCTAATTTTCACAGTCACTATCAACTTTATGACCAAGATCTATGTAATGTTTCAAGTATGTATATAGATATACTAATATTCCAATAAGGAAATAAACCAAAACTCACTTGACCTTAACTTTAAGTACTAGTTTCATTGTGATAGCAAGACGTAGCAAACTTTGTGACAAAATGAGAAATTTTATTTCTAAACGCTTTTCCAAAGGAAGTACTTTTATTAAAGAATCGCTTTGAAATAGACTGCACACTAATACTCTTCTACTTGCTACACTGTATTGAATGTTTGTTCCATAAATAGTTCATATGCTAATGACATATATGTTGGATTTACCTGATTAAACTCATTAAGTGGTTAAGACTCTTTTATTCTCCCAAGATTCTTACACTAGGTATTAACATGTTGTGTCATAACAGAAAAGGGTAAAATATGAATACTTGGGGAGAAATGACTCACCTTGTGTAGGAATTTCGTCATCTGAAGATTCCACCAAGTCAGGCAAATCAGAATCTGAATCAGCCATATCAGCCTTATAACACTAGACTTTTAGCTAGACACTGGAGTAAAATATGTACTGAAATAGAAATGTTGAATAAATAAGTTGAAAACTTCAAAGCATAAAATGTGATTCCTAAAGTAGCAAATATTATTCACTTAATCATGCAAGTGCTTAGTCTCATTGATTTGGAAACTATGACACCTGTATACCATTGTTTCTCACCCACAGTAGAGATACCTATACAGGATTGAAGTTGATTAAAGGTCTAATCATAAGTCAGTGCATCTAATTATGCTTCTAGTACTTCCTTACTAGTACTAAATAATTTCCAGAATCAATCACTTCATTCAAACAACTTGTACACAAGCACCTAATATATTTTTAAGATATCAATAAATCGTATCCTGCTTCAAAAGACCTTGTTTAAAGTCAAAAAGAAAATTGTCTGAGTCATAGTTTTTAACAGTGGAATGTCTTCAGTACAAACTTCAAGCTATTGAGGCATAAGTTTTCTCTTAAGAACATAATTGTACCTTTCTTAATACCTTTTGAAACAAACCCAGAATGAATGTTTAGGTAAAAAGCTAGAAAAATTGCAATCTAAATTAAAAAAAAATCTTACTCTTCTATCAAATGGTAGGTCTTCACACAATTAATATTCTCAGAACAACAGATATAGATAAATTCATTTTCCCTTTTGAACAAATGAATCTTGAAACCTATTTTGACACCAGGGAACTTAACCATCGATGGTCGGAAACAGAACATGACATTCCTTTTGCATGAGTGAAAGTTGAAGTATTTCAAAAACCTGAAATTTGTAGTTCATTATCCTGAAAAGGTATGTTTGCTATAGTATTATATAGGGACAAAAAGTCTGTAAAATCTAAAATTCAGGAATAATCCTGAACACTTTCACCCTTCCTTTTGTCATGGAACTTCCCTTACCAGATGCATAAGGGTGACAAGTTAGAAAACCCACTGAACAAAACAAAAATAAATAGAAAAAAATAAGTGTTTTACAGTTTATCGTACAAAATTTTGAAGCTCGAATGATAACAACAACAAGGAAATAACAGAAAAGTATGAAGAGAAAAAAATGATGAAAGCGTGAAAACTTCAATAAAAAGGATCGCCCTTTATTAGTATAATCATCGTATAATTAAAGGCACGTAATTAAAGAAAGTCGGCAATTAATGATATCACATTGATCAATGTCATTAAGGTAATACCATAATCTTAATGGCAGTGTTTTGTGTGTGATAAATTGATTACTTAGCCGACTTTTAGTAATCAAAACATCAAAAAAGTAAATCCTTTTGATACGGATATTGAGTAGTGCAAATTAGATAATCAGTAAAAAACGATCTGAGAGCTCTTTTGAACGTGCCGCGCCCCCAAATTAATATAATCAAGGTTTCATGAAGAGCGCTATTACAGAAATATTCCTGTCTGTTTAAACGTTAATTTGAATACGGATTATACATTTATAATAAGTAAAAAGCGTCGAGTTTTTGTGTGGTTTATTGTGTGGATTACTTGAATCGTTTTGTGATCGTCTGCTGCTGAAATGCCCGAACACCCATGCATCTCTTCTAGGAAAGGAGTGAGTATCTTTTTGTTACACAAATGCCGGCATGTTAACTTTATGACATCATAAGTGTGAATAGCTAATTAGCGTTACATGAGGCATTTGATAAGCTGATCACAGCTAATGGGATTAACATATCCCATATTCCGAATCTGTCCTTTGTTTTATTTGGTTCCATATAATCGGACGCCTTACTACACATATATCTATCAACAAATTGATAGAAGTATGATACATTATATATGAGGTACGAGTTGACTACAGTACCAGTTGACCAGGGGAACGAGTTAACCAAAAAGGGTACGAGTTAACCAAAAAGGGTACAAGTTGACAAGGGTACGAGTTAACTAGGAACCATTTCATTTACCTTCATGCCTGTACATATAATCTGATGACCCTATTCAGGATGATGGACAGGGATAAATGCCTTGTTGGTACTATCATGAAACCTTTGACCACTTTCTTACTGGTTTACATTGAGGGTGAAGGAAAACAGTTTTGATTCCTGTTGGGGGGCCAACTATTTCAATGAGGAGTGTCATTCAGCCTAAGACTAATTCTTTGCTTAGTCCTGATAGATAACACACGGAACAAGTACAAAGGCAACCAAAATGAGCACTGCACATTAATGGAAGGAAGAAATAAATCAGGACTCACAAGAAAGAAGGATTCGAAATGTAGAGGGTCCAAGAATTTTTTTCCGACTTTAGAGCAATTCTTCTTTTGTCGTGTTGAAATGTAAAATAGAAATTGAAATGAAATAAGTGGCTTTTATTCATGACAATATTCTCAAAAATTCAACAAAGCGCCTTCATAACTATGGGGAAAACCCTTCCACAATGCGTCATGGAAAAACCGTGGAAACGCAGGCTCGAAATCCCATGACAGCTTATTGAAAGTCGTTTTTATCGTTTAATTACAATTGTGTAAGTGTATGTTTTGTTGAATTATTGAAGTAACCTTATACGTAGGCATAATACACTCACCTTAGTTAAATTATGTCAATAAGACGTATAGCTATGGCAACTGAAAGTAGAGCCAAACAAAGTTCGGAAATTCCGTACGGCGAATATGGCGCTTGGACGGGTTCGATAAATTAAACTTTGGTTCTTGGGTGAAGTTCGATTATGAAAAATCCTGGCGAGCTGTTTCAGTTAGAAACGACCTTGAAAAACTAAATTTTATTCTTCCCATAAATTGATTTTAACTCAAAAAGAAAGAAAACTTTATATATATGCAAAAACCTTCATTAGAAGACGGTGTTATGTCTGCGCGAGCCTTTCTAAGGGTTTAGCTTTCTAAGTGTAGGCGTTTTGCTGTTGTTTCCATCGAACTCGCTTCAAAAATATTTGTTGGGGTATCAGTCAAGTTTTCCGCTAATTGGACAAATCGACAGAAAAAACACTAAATGTACGCTGAAATAACCATTTGATGACGAGTCAACGGTAACACGTAATGATATAAACTGTATTTATGTGGATTTACAGAAAAAATATAATGATGTTGATCTAAGTTTGTTGAATTAGCCAGATTGAGCCATTTTCCTGACCAAAACTAAAGTGACATATTACTCGTTTTGGACATAGATTTCGGACGGATATTTCTTGTCCCTATATTCCGTAGCACACAGTTGGTACCTGTGTTGCAGATTTTTGTTAACGTTATATATGTATTCCTAGTGTATATACATGTGTACACAACAGTATACAATATATGCTCTGGTGAATGAATTGATAGTCAAACTAATTTGATACAGTCAACTCGACAGTTTCGGATCATCGATAGTTCCGGATCATCTTATGTTTGTTGTCAAATTTCTATGAATTTGAAGAAACTCTGGCATTAAAAACTTGACAGTCATTTAGCATATTCATTTAGCTCTTGACAAACCAAAGATGACATTTCTACTTCTGGTAAAGCGATCACAATCAATTTGGAACGGCTAATAAAGACCAAGACAAGTCACCGGAAGTTGACCTAATTTCAAATGGATAATTAAGGAATTCTGTTCGCCTGTCTCCTCCATTCATGTTCTGTACTGATGCATTTGTAATGGGGGTCAACATACCCGTTATTGAAGTGATCGTTCATTGGGGGCTCCCAAAAGTGTACTTTCATACTGGCAAGAAGTTGGGCGTAGTGGACGAGTTAGAAGTAATGTTCCTACCGTGTCCTGTCGGTGGCAATCAGAAAGCAGCCACAAGACGTTACGACATCGTATCTATGGACGAGTAGGACAGAATTTTGTTTCCATATGGAAGATCCCTTATGAAATCAATCACAGACGACTATATGAGAGATCTTGTGGGGAGAAAGTTTAAGTCAATTGCTAACGCATTGAATGGACAAGACTTTTTTTAGTGTGAAATACAGAGTTCAAATTATTGTTTTGAACAGGATTGTTCCGTTTGTGAATGCACTGCATGTACTCGTTGCAGTATGAGTAGGAAGTTATGTGAATGCACAGGGAAACGGTCTGTAAAAGAGCAGTTTTTCCAATAGAATACTTCCATTGAACACCTGTTAGAAGTCCAAATTTCAGCAATCAACAGGCGGAACAAATTGTTGTAACAACAGATTAAAGTTCTTATTTAAAAAGGAGAAGAAATCAATGT
Organism: Cerastoderma edule; assembly: GCA_947846245.1. Taxonomy (NCBI): domain Eukaryota; kingdom Metazoa; phylum Mollusca; class Bivalvia; order Cardiida; family Cardiidae; genus Cerastoderma; species Cerastoderma edule. Next base: position 19,682 of record OX401409.1, read on the forward strand.
GACTAATTGAACATTTGCTTCTTATGAGCAACATTTCTTTTTGGTACAGAAGCCTGGTTCAAGCACATGTATATAGGTCCTACATTTGGTAAATAGGTTGACATAATTTCAATGAATTGTAGAATTGATAACATTTGACACACAGCGTACCACTTGCTCCTAATATACCAATATTGCATGCGCATTACGTCGTCTGAAAAAAACAGATTCCCCTTGTTCATGTTGTCTGATGAGGAATGGATGATAATGGATAGGCTAGGACAATTTATCCCGACCCCTTCTTCAAACACCATTAACACTGTGCAACGAATATTGTAATGAAGGTGTTGAGTAAACTATTCATTATGTCAAAATGTGTTATTTTTTTCCTTTGACATCAATCAACTGTGTATAAATACGTGATAGATAGGCCTACTATTATGCGGTTTTCACATGCAGGTCACTGATAGCGTGAACCCGACGAACACCAAACGCAATACTTCATGAGTAACATTTTAAACACTAGTTGCAGTACTATGTTTGGTGTTCATAGGACTGAACATCACCGACCCAACACAGGCGAAAGAAATAGTTTGTATTAGTTTCAAGAAAATCAACTACAAGTTTAATCGGTCCAACGTCAAGCATTTTAAGCTAGGCGTAAATATCGCCCCAATCACAATTTTATAAATTGAACTTTCAATCCTTTCCCAAACAATAACAACATTTGACCACTTTGTTGCAGAAGACTTTAGAAAACATTGTTGGAAAAGGATAAATTGCTTGTAACGAGCAGTTTTTCCTTTCCCACAATGTTTTCTGCCCTATTAGGAGATTATTTTCCAATTTCATCACATTTCAAAAATGTCGTCTGCAAACTTTTTCAATTTGGGACAGTTAATAAGTATTAGAATTGATAAAAATTCATTAACCTGTAAAATCCTGCTCAGAGTATTTGTGACAAAACGCTTGAAATCAAATGGGTAACTTTTCTGATACAGTTAAATAAAATATGAGAAGCCGGCTCACAGTTCAAGAAAAAATATGGATTTTTCATCTAAATTTCGTAAGGGAGGTAAATCCTCGGATCAAACACTTAGTTTATGCTCTGCTGACATTATTTTTTATCATACTTGCAGAGTTACAAGAGAATAACAACTCTTTTAAATAAAAAACGTGAACCCTCACCGAACAATTTTTAGTTGGAACCTAGAAAATGAATGATTATTGATTTGAAATAACATTCATTGACTGTTAATCTAGTTTTTGGCATACATTATTCATAATAATTTGACGCAATCAGGAAATATTGAGAAATGTTTGCATCAGTAATAAAAGACAATTTTCACATCAAATTATTTTGACTAGGCACACATAGAATACAATATGTCATTGATGTGAGAGACTTATTTCTTTTTAAAGAACAGACAAATCATTTTTAGTCTTAGTCAATGTGACCTGTCTGTATCCTGCAAATTTACTATGAAAGAAAGGTTTCATTTACACTAGGTGGCCATTTTCTGCTTGCCTCGCTTCCTGATAAATCTATTAATTGTAACACTGCTCGGGTTAGCAATGATTACACTGTTTGTAATCATGTACTGTGTACGTAGGGCGACTCGAGCGTCATATCTATTACTAAATTGTCGATTATTGAACAGCTCTAATTTGTCTCATATCTAGGTTATACTACTCTATATCAGACTTGCCAAGTACTTGAATGGAATGATTTCGAACTGCTTTACAGTTTCTTTGGCATAGAACATAATGTAGCCCCTTACTCCACAATGACATGCATCCACCTTTCACTACAGGGGGAACATTGACTGTATTCACCAGTTGTCATGCAGAAACCAAATTCCTTTAACTATAATATAAAGCGATTTTTAATTGTTTAATGGCAATTGGTACTTCTTTTTGGTGGTATGTAACTTTATTTGCATGGTGTTATATCAATTGTCTATGAATCTTCAAGTTGTATTATTTTGACTTAATTAATTAAGTGCTTGTTTATGTTTTAGTTCATGATTTGAGTTACAGTTTTCATAAAATATAAAGTTAGAATTTCAATCTAGACTCTTGTAATACTGATAATTTCTGTTCATTCCAGCTTTAAATTCCAAAATGCCGGCAGTTCTTGAGCGACCAAAAATGACAAAGTTGATGTATCAACAATTGAAGCGTCATATAATGAATGAGAGAGAACGGAAAAAGCAAGGTAATGTCTCGATGATTTAACAAATTATTTCCTCAATGGTTGCATTTTACAACTAGCATGCTTTTTGAAAATTATTTTGAAAAAAGAACTTGATTACTGGGAGCAAGAAGTTCATCCTTTTGTTTCAATATTTACAACACTTACTTGTAACATGGACCAAGTTAATTATTGATACAGTTTATTAGGAGGATTGTCATGTTTAACAGTGAAACTGAACAAAGAAATCCTTCATAAAAAGCAATGGGACCAACAAACTTGTTTATTAGTGAGGTAGATACAACACAACCTTCCCCTCTTTCATGTAATATCAAATGACAACATCAAAACATTGCTTATAAAATGACTGATCATCTATAGACCTAATCATCTATGAAAAATGCATGAAAAGCCAAGGAACATTGAAATGGTATTTAGAGCAGAGATCTTGGCGGCGCCAAGTAATTTTCCTTTTTCATGGGTGAAAGTTGTCAGTTTTAAAACTGATTTCCGTTTTATGAAAATTTGAGTTGCATGTAAATATGTTCTGAAGTAACCATCCAAGAATATTAAACCTGTTTATTTTTTAAAAAAGAACTTTTGTTTTAATGTTGTTGTTTTACCCTCCATTAGGGCAATTTCAACACCTTAAAATGGCTTGTTTCAAGAGCTTCCGGTCCCCCCACAAGGGCTCTGCCCTGGACCCGCCAGGGGCTCTGGCGGCCCCCAGCTACAGTTTCATTTTTTTTTATTTTTTACAACTTTCACCCATGCTTTTTCCATTTTCAATCAATGTTTCCAAGTACAACTGCTTCCTAGGAATTTAGTCTTTGTTATAAGTGGAAAAAAGGTTTTAATATTTTTTAGATTGTTTATATAAACCCTTCAAAGCAATCTCAACAAGATGTATTTTATTTGATTGGCATGTTCATATATAAAAGGAACTAACCTGGAACTGAATTTCTTGTCAAAGAAATCCTAGAGTGCCATGATGATGAAGGGAATGTTTTATTTTGTAGTTTAGATGAAGTGACAACTAATGGTAGATAGATATAATGTTGCTATCAAGTATTTAGTATCAATTTCATGATGAAATGTGTTTTTGTTTAACAGCCGAACAAGAACAGGATGCCATGCTTGAGCAACAAAAGAAAGAAAGAGAAATGAGGAAGAAAAAAGAAAAAGATAATAACCTGACTCTTGAACAGACAAAAGAACAAGTGAGTCAACTTCTTAATCAACAGTCTCATACAAGCTAACCCTTTCTCTGGTATTGATTTTGTGATTGGTCTAGATGAAAAGCTTGCAAGTTTGTGAAAAGGTCATTTTAATACTACCATAGATTAAACTGGGTCTAAGTTTTATAACTTTTGAATTTCAGAGATCTGTTTTAACTCTGTTTTCTTAGAATTAAGAATTTTCATAATTCAGTGACTAAGAAAATAAAGTAAATCTGAGTCTTTAAAACTTGTATTGTAGGTACTTAAATATAATAAATCTTGATGAAGTTTATATAATGAGTAACATCATTAAAAGTTGTTTGTAGATGTTTCTTTAGAAGCTTTTTTTATTTGCAAATGACATAGTCTCTTCACAATAGAAATATGAAACATTGAGGCATTCAAGATTTGACAATGAAGAGCAATGTTCTTATTTAAATCTTTATAAATCTGCTTTTTTTAATTAAAAAGTCAGTATTCGAAATAGCTACCATAGAATGACTTTGATCTGATGGATACAATCTGTTGGTAATAAGAAGATATCAGCTATTCTGAAGAAATCTTTTGTTAAAAAATGTGTTTTGTTTATTATGACAATTGTCTGTTTACTAGATCAGTCAGCTTGAGAAGAAACTGGAAGCTTTAAAACAAGAGAAACATGAGTTATTTTCTCAGTTGAAGAAGGTTTTACACCAAGAGGACGAGACCAGAAAACGTGCACAGATGAAAGAACAAAGGTAAACTTACACACAAACTCAGTTCAGGATCCTTTAGATCAGTGGGTTAAGATCTACACTTTGCAAAATGACAAATCTTTCAAAAAATGAAATCAAAATTGAAACATTTCTCAGTTGACACATAGTGATTGTGATGTAATTTTGAAGATAAAATTCTTGGTAGAAAGTATTGATGAAATATGAGAATTTTTCTGAGATAGTTTCAATAAAAGATGTGTGACTGATTTTAATTGAAAACCTCATTAGAAGGTAATATAATTTTTTTCCTAAATTTGTGAAGACAAATAAGTAACATGAGAAGAAAGAATCAATTGCATAGCATTGTTATAACATATATTCAGCATATTGCAAATGTGTTGTAATTTGGTTTTTAAAAGAAATGATTTTTTGCTTTTCATAATGTCTAGATGTGTTTTGCGTGTGATAATATTTGAAACCAATCAATCAGTATTTACAATGCAATATTTTTACTTGCAGTATTATACAAAACTATTTGCATATTACAAAACTATAAGATTTTTTTTCATTTGATTTTTTTACATCAATTTGCGCCAATAAATGATGTGTATTTTCTTTAAGAAACTGTTGGGTTTTTTTATGGAAAAGTCATCTATTATATATATGTTTCTTCATGCCTTTATGTGTTTAACCCTATTTGACTGTTACATTTACATACAGTGAGTTAATGAGTGTTCAGGCGTCGTACCCTCACCATGCCATGCCCCCTGTATCGGCACACTCTGTTCTCCATCCACTAGGACGCCCACAGATGTACAGACCAACACAAAGTATCATGACGGTAAATGTTAGTCAAGTCTATCTAAGCTATTTCCTTTGGCAAGAGCGTATACAATGGCAGCAAAGGCAAGACAAAAGTGAAGGACTTACAATAGCCTGGCATTGAAGTCTAGAACAACAGCCTTTGAGCTTCAACGTTTCACTTTTTTTGTCTGGGATTGGTTCCAGACTTGGACTGTTTTTGATTTTCAGGAGGCTATGTCTCTTTGTTGACTTATTGAATGTTGGTGTTCAAGGTAGATCAGTGGTTTCTCCTCCTTGTATGAGATAAGTAAAGAAACATGAAATAAGGGAACCTTTGCAGTCCCAAACCAAAACTTGTTTGAACTATCAAGTTGAAGAATATGCAGCAATGTAACATAGGACATTTACTTTTAATGTGTTGCATCAAACTACCCTGTGGATATATTACTCTGGGAGATTCTCTATAAAGAAATTTGAGTTTCTATAGGTAATGGTATGATGTCTATTATTGATCCATATCTCTGCAGGGCTAATGATTTGGGATTTTACAGATATACTTTCTCCATAGTCAGACACTTGAAAAGTTCCTTTACTAATGCATACACTTTCAGATTAGAGAGATTTTTTCAGTAGGCTTTCCTAGATCTGTATTTCAGTTTGTAGTTTTGACAACTTTGAGTGCAGCTGGCAACAGTTATACAATTTTGTTCCGATATTAATTGATCAATTATGCAGTTTATTTGGATACTATTTGTTACTTAGAAAGCTGTTAATTGTGTTTTCTACAATTTGCTGCAGATTATCCTGACCATAGAAAGGGTTAACATTCAATGCTTGTAAACATATTGCATTAGAAAATTTACTTCAGACTTACTACAAATAAGAAGTAATCAGTCCTTTTTTACCAATTGGATTAATGGATGTAACAGAATGGCCACTTTTCAGGTGTTGCTAATCCCACAGATTGTTCTGTATGTAATTATACTCCAACCTTGAAATAATATATAAAAGATGTTCTTCAGAAATTAATGATAAAAACATTATTAACATATATTTTTAGCCTGTGCCCAACGTTCCTGTGAAACGTCCAAGAAGTCCATCCCCCACGCGGGCCACCCCATCATCGAGTTATCAACATCCGCCGAAACAAGCGCCAACCTCCATGTACAGTCATGGACACCCGTCACAACAGGACTTTAGTAAGGAGACATTTCTATTCCTCGAACATGTTTTTGTATAGTCTTGAAAATTTTACCGCATATATATATATACTTGTTTTAAAGCATCTGCAACCAAAGAAATGTTAATTTTGGTTTGGCCGTAGAAGAATCAGCTAACAGAATTTATTAAGTTTGGCAATTATTAATTGTTTACCATCTAAAATCTTGAACATTAAGAAAAAAAAACCCATCTTAACTAGAAAAGACCTTTGCAACAATTTGTTCCTTTTATCACAATGTTTTATGAAGATTTGTCAGAACTAAGCTAAAGTTCATAGCTGCTACAGCAACACTTGGGAAAGGGAAGATAACTAATTGTATAAAATACAGCTTTGCAATTCACCAAATTCAACAGATTATTCTATTTGGAATAATTTTATCTAGGCCAAATTAAAAAGTAATTTAGATTGTAGATTGTATTTGCAAAACTAGCAGATAGTTTGTCTCTCCAAATGATTAATTGGTTCTCCTTTCTGTCAGAATGTTTGAAGAGGAGGACTGTTGTAGACATTAGTTACCTGTATTAGGTTAGAGGTTTTTGTTTGTTGTAGAGCCTGGCAGTTTCCCCCCACAGAGTCAGCCTGGACCCGGCACGTATGTAAGTCAGCCTGTCCATTCGTTCCAGCAGACACCTGTAGCATATTCCACCAGCAAGTCAGCAGCGGGAAAGTTCAATCCTGCTAGCCAATCCGCATTCTCATCCTACCCTGCACAATTTGCCCAGCATCAAAAGGCTATGACGGAGTCTGGATTTCAATCGGCCTATCAGTTACAGCGAATGCAGCAGCCAGGTTTGTTTTTCTGACGAAGGTTGGATAGATGAATGAGACTAACTATGAATATAGAATAGATTATGTTGTCGATCATTGTTAGAATAATATTAGTTGCCATAAAGGACAATGATTTGCATTTTGAGATCCCTTTAAACAGAAGAGGAAATGTTAATGCAGTGATGTTTATATACATTCAAATCACAAAATGAAAAATGATAATTCTGTTTAATCCTGAGATTATATTTTCTATATGATATGAAATTGGCTTGTATTTGATAGTTATTTAACTATTAACTGTGTTTCACTCTACAGGTTTTCTGGCATCACCTCACTCAGGAAACATCCCATTACAACAACAACTACAACACGCTAATGAGAAGGCAGGCTTTAACGATGATAAATACAAACTCCCACAGGTAAGACAGGGGACCTAGGTTGTCCTCTCTGCAGATCCAGATTGATAAAATCATGCAGGGCCATCTGGAAATGTCTCCCTCTTTTGGCATTGGTGGATTTATTGATTTTCCTGTTTTGTGATAAACAAGGTCATTAATTGAACTAAAAAAGATATGAATTTTACATTTTGCAATTTCACTTGCTATATTTGACCCCTTATCTATGGAATTGTGAATGGATAATAATGATGTTTAGGGGTCATAGCCAGGAATGTAGGGTCATTTGCTATGTTAGATATGCGTCAAGGAAAACCCTGGATACCAAACATGAAAGTAACTACAAGAAGACAAGGACAGTCATGTAGGCATTTGTTACAGTCCCTAATTCCTCTCTATTTATACATTTCAGGCCCAGATAAGGGGTGTGGTTCCTATACAAGGTCAGCAACCGGGCTTAATAACTTTACAACAGGAGAGCAGGGTAAATGTCATTTTGTCATTATAATGATGTCTGTAGCAGATTCCTTGAAGAAAGGGTGGGAACTATGATGGTGCACTGATATATAGCATTCCTCGGTCACAGGGAACTATGATGGTGCACTGATATATAGCATTCCTCGGTCACAGGGAACTATGATGGTGCACTGATATATAGCATTCCTCGGTCACGGGGAACTATGATGGTGCACTGATATATAGCATTCCTCGGTCACGGGGAACTATGATGGTGCACTGATATATAGCATTCCTCGGTCACGGGGAACTATGATGGTGCACTGATATATAGCATTCCTCGGTCACGGCTCTTGATGTAGTACTTGTAGCAGTTGATGATTAAATAAAGCTCAAATGTCACTGGTAGTAATAAGTGGACTAGATCAAGCATACATCTGTAGATATCAGTGTGGCCTTAAACTACAATGTTTACTAGCAGGTCAAGGATAAAATGGTTTTCACTCATTTTAGGAATCTATTTGGCATGTAGTTCCTATTCAGTAGGTAGATTGTGAGTAGTGAGCACATTCTATTTGACTGAGTGTTGACAATGAAGCACATTATATGTCTGATTTTAACAGAAAATCCAATTACAAAAAATTGACATGACCAAGATGGTTACTAATTCCTGGACTTCAAAATGGCTTGTTTGTGCTAAATCTTGTGTTATTCTCATTTTCTACTTTTGTGTTTGCTTGTCTCTTACATCAGAAATGTCCCAATAGAAGTGAATTGTGTTAAAATGGATTGGTCATTCTGTTTTTTAACCATCCATTGTGTTATTTCAGGGAAGTATTGTGACTGGATTTGCTAGTCGTTCCCAGGCCCCACCAACAACCTCCTATCAACCAAGTTCTACTCAAGTAAGACACTTCACCATTAACACATCACCAATTCATAACTTTGTTTTACTTCACTAATTGGACAAACCTTTAGTTATTGCACTTTCCCATTTGTTTGTGCCTTTGTCCTTGCATAAAAGCTTTGCATATAATTTGGTGGTTGTGTAACTATTGAAGAAGGATCGAAACCTCATACACATGTTCCCTGTGATAATCTTAAGCTATGGAGCATAAGTCATCCTCATTATCTTGGATGGTTTTTTTTTTTAAAGAATTACATACCTATTAAAAGGTAACTTGAATGAATCATCACTCAAATGATCCCCATGATTTTCCTGGCTGAATGGATTTGGAGACCATTTCTCTGAATGCCTCTTGTAAAGCTATACCACCTACTTCACTTTTATATCAAAGTTAGTGTTTATCATTTAATGTTTAACGTTTGAATTGTTTTCATTTGAAGCAAACATGTCAGCCCATTGTTTTCCTCTGACAGGACTTTTTATCATCTCTGATCGTTGCAAGAATTTATGTTATATTTTATGAAAAGAATGCATCTGTTTAAAGAGAAAACATTGTTGGATGAACAAATCATTTGAATATGTATCAATTTCCAATCATATAACTATTTAGTTTCCCGTGCTATACCTGTACTGTTGGTGGATGGTTTAGTTAACCCTTTCCCAAACAACACATTTTGGACTTTCCCTAATTGAAAGTTTGCAGACGACATTTCAAAATGTGATGAAATTGGAAAATAATCTTCTGATAGGGCAGAAAACATTGTGGGAAAAGTTATGAGCAATTTCTCATTTTCCCACAATGTTTCCTAAAGTCATATGCAACAAAGTGGTCAAATAGAGGATAATCAACTCCTTTAGTTTGATATAAAAAAAATATGTCTAGAGAATGGGTTGTTATCAGGTTGAAAGAACGAGTTTGAAGAACGAGTTTTTTCTTCATGATAACCACCCATTCAAGTGACATATTTTTTATGTCAATCAAATGGAGTTGATTATTCTATTTTTATTATATTCCTATCAGTGAAATACTGGGACTTTTTGATGTCATCACTAGTGACGAAATTCACTGTGACAAAATTGAAAATTAATACACTGAGAAATCCCAGTATTTTACTGACAGGAGTATAATAAATGTCATTATTGTTTGGGAAATGGTTTAGGGATAAATCTGGAGATTTCTGTTACAGAACTCGTACCCGGGTCAGCAGGGTTCCACAGGAAGAACTGTTTACAGCACACAAGGACGCAGTTACTATTGATTAGAGCAGATTCACATAAAAACCTTAGTGATTGATAGGGAAAACAAAGTGACAGACAGGGTCAGTGGATTTGTGTTCCTCAATAACGGTTGAAGCAGTTAATTTTACAATAGCCATGCCTAAAAGAAGTTGACAGTCATTTGCTTACTGCATGGATTCTTAAAAATTACCGTAAAGGCTTCATTCTTTAACAGTAACTTTTTATGGATATTTCAGAACATTGAAATGGTCAAAAATATATACTTGTTTTGATATAGATATTGTTATTGATAGTATTTACGAGGAAAAACTGTAAATGGGTTTGTCTTTAAGTAATCATATTGATTAAAAATTATGTTCATAAGTGAAAATGATAAATTTTATCAGTCAATTGTCATTTGATTTTATCAGTTAATAGTCATTTGTTTGTCTGTCTAGATTTTTTGAAAAGTACCTTTCATGGATGTTTTAGAAGAGGGAAATGTTCCATAAAAACTGGCTTGAGCTGTAGCAGAAAATGTTAAGACTTTTGTAGTGTTTTAGTTTTGTAAACATGTGCTCTATTCGGGATGTACATAAAATGGAAACATACTTTTTTTTATCATGTAAAACAGTGCAAATAAAATAAAGATGTGATGTTTAGTTATATGTGCAAGTTTGGTGAAAGGAATAATCTTAACAAATAAGAGTGTGAATTTAGTAAAAATGTGCTCTTTATTCAAGTGCTATTGTAATGTTTCAATATTGGTCTGGTATAGATTATAAGTGTTTTAAAGACAACAGGTTGTTTTATTGTCTTTTCTCCTTACATTCTGTGCTGCTTTATATCAGTGGTTTTAATGTCACAGGGGCCTCCGTGGCCTAGTGGTTAGAGTACAGAACTTGAAATCACATGGCCCCTCTCAGCGTGGGTTCAAATCCGGAGAGGGATATGGATTTTCATGAGAGGCAGTCTCCCGACTGACTTACGGAATGCCGATGGTTCTACCCGCCTTGACCAGCCCTTATGGGCAGTTGAGTATGGGGTCTTCCTCCATCATTAAGAGTCGGGCATCGCTACATAACTGAAATAATGTTGATGTGATGTAAAACCCATAAAAAAAAAAAAAAAAAAATATCACAATATTTACTGGAGGTTATTGTGGGAATTTCCTATTGGTCCAAATTGATAGCAGCTGCATATGACAAGTACTTGTAATGAAATATGATGTTTTCTATATGATATTGGGTAGAAACCATTGTTGCAAAAGGAGAAAATACTCTTTTTGAGCAATATCTTCCTTTTCACAAAGGTTTCCAAAATTTGTCTGCAACAAAGTGAGATGTCATAGAATAAAGATTAAGAGTGTCAAAATACTATACCTGCAAATTGTCCACACTGAACCAACAAGTATTTCAATAAGTATTTATTCCATTTAACAGTCATGTCGTGATGGGCATTTATGTTGCCCAACTCTAGCATTCACGAGTTGTCAATGATGACATAACTTGGTCCCAGTGAATAATGCTTAAAGAAGTGTTGTGAATCACTTCAAAAGAACAAGAATCTTGTAAGATGTAATCATAATGAACATAGAATGTCTAAATATATCTGCACTTTTATTGACCATCATTATACATACTGTGTAAACAATGTTTGTGCTTGGGTTCAGGATATTGAACAATTCAACATTTGGTTGGTTTCTCTGGCTGCCATGGATACATTTGGTTAGTTGGTTGGCATTTCTAGTTTTAAACAGATAAAATAGTCTCTTATAGTCAGGGTTCCCACTCTTTACCAGAGTAAAAATTCAAGGACTTTTCAAGGTCTAAAAAAGTGATGTTTTCCAATGCCATTAATGTTGTAAACAAGGAAACATGCTTTTGTTAGCTTCAGAGTTTATGAAAGGGCTGTATGAAAAAACACTTACATTCTATAGCTTTTTAAGACTTATTTTTTAAGCTAAATTCAAACATTTACATCTAACTTTTCAAACGCTAACATTATGAACAAACTTACCATCTTACAGTCAAATGTTTTAGCTAATTATTCTAAGCATTTCAAGAGGTTTTCATGTATATTGTATACAGGTTTCAGTGCCAGGCTAGGGCTCTGCCATGTCTTTCCTGAAGGATCAAACCAAAACTCCAAGTTACAATTCCTTCACCTTAACCACTTGGAGGTTTAATTTTTTTTACAAAGTGAACCCATGACTATAGCTGCAGTGTCAATACAGACATTCTGTATACAAGAGGCACATTACGCATAGTCCTCATATTATAAAATCGTACATAAGGAATTCCAGGAATGAGAAGCTTGCTCAGGCTCTATTGGTGTATCTGTTACATTGATAGACTTTTGAAAAATTCCATTAGCATGAACCCACCAGATGATCGTTTCATCTCAGTAGTATATAAATTGCTACTGTTTTTGTTTTGTTTTGGACATATTGATAGTGAAACTAAGGTGTCATGGAACTAAAAGTTTGACTATATCTTACCTATTCAAAATAATTTTACATGAAGCGAGATATTTGTCGGATGCAAAACTTTCTCAATATTTCCCGATCGCGTCATATTAGTTTGACTAATTTTCATCTTACCATGACAAAACAAGAAAGTCGGCAATGTCTGAATCAGGTGTTTTCACATAAAAATTCTCGTCCATATTATCATAGGTGATAAAAGTCGTCCCATTTAAGTAAAGATGCCTCTTTAATCCTTTATCATCAAATATGTTTCACACCCCAAGTACAACACCTATTAACACGCATCATGGATCTTTCCTTTTAGGATAAAGCATGTGCCATAATGTGGACGTCCCCATTTTACCAGCTGTTATTTACTGCACTATAGACTGGCGGTTTATCTAGAATAGACTGGCATTGAAGTTGACTCCATGAGGGGTCAATTTAAAGCACTGCGGACACATTTAAAGCACCACTGGAGGCGGGTTTAGCGTCACAGGAGTGCTTATTTTTAAATCAAAGCCGCGGCGCTTTACGGGGCTGGGAAAGACCCTGAATGTGCATCTGTTTGGTTGAATATACTTTGAAAATCGACAATTTCTTATATGTTTATTTGCTGATTTAATGACAAATTCATCTTTAATAATTATGAAAACTCCAATAAGAAATTCCCGACACTTTCCCGGTTTTCCACAGATGTTATAAAATTCCAGGACTTTTCAAGGGTTGTCAATTTCAAGGTAGGCAAAAAGGAAACGTGGGAGACCTGTATAGTTTAACCATTCAAAAACATCACCAGAACATGCTTATAAGTTTGCCACTGTTTCTAAGGTTTCTAAACCAGATTATGCTGCTCCTGGAATCATTTGGCAGGTGGTTAATTGTGATAACTGGTTGGTCTCTGAACATTTATATGCCGATTTACAATGTGTTGACCACAACCCTAGAAAGTGTTAAAGCTGCAAGCTCACGTCCAACCTCTTAGTTTTAGCTTGCCTTTGTGGTAGCAACAAATACTGTTTCACCACCAACCATAACATCCTCCTATTTCTTTTATCAATTATAAGGTAACTGAAGAAAATGGGATCTTATGCTTGTTTCACACTTTCTCAGAACAAAAAGAAAACCATTGTCATAACTGAGTACTTTTATTAGTAACTTAAAACCATTAATTCTAAAAACTAGAACTTTTATTAGCAACTTAAACTTTTATTAGCAACAAAACTTCTATATTCCTCTCACATTACTAACATTCAACAAATAACTACATTAACATAGAAACATTTTGGGTAGCAGAAATGGTGATTAAAGAAACATGATTTGAGAGTTTACATACTGAATACTCCATTTAGATCCGAAAGTCTAAAGCAATTGACAAAAAGATAATGAAAATACGCAAAGCAGGTATTAATTTATTTTTTCTGGAAAGTAAGAAAACATTCTTTCTTTAAAGATTTACTCACTTATGTAGAAAAGAAAAACTACTTTAGATGATAGTGACTGGGAATAAATAAATTAAATACTGTTGTGTTCCAAAAAGAATATGTACAATTAAGTAGTTTGTATCAAAAAGAAAAACAAAATAATTATGTTAAATCAAAAATGTGTAAAGTTAGGTTATGATTCTACCCATAAACAAACTCTGGCACATGATTAAAGGTATATCATCAACTTTTTACATTACATTTATATTGTGTCTAGTCAAAATTGATAGCAACATTAGACTTTAAGTTACCAACTATGAAAAATTACCTTTATTCCTGTTACATAAGATAGAAACTATTTTGGCTCAAGAAGACATTGCTCAGTATGAACAATGTCTCCTTTTGTCCCAATCGTATTTGTTGGGTTTTTACTAATCTGTTGCACATGCATTAAAGTGAGTTTGATTGTTATGAAGGTATGGGCTTAGTAATGTGAAAAGAGATTGAATAAAGTAATGTACAATTATTGATAACAATACATTAAGGTCATCTTTCAAACATTCCATAGAAAGATATATTTATACTACATCAATAACTAACAAATAAAATTTACCTAACATTTCATGCTACCAATGGTAATTGGGGTATAAAATATGATTTGAAAGTCTACAACATAATAATTTATAGAATTGTCGGGTTTGCTATCTTTTCAGTGGATGTTTTTTTTCTTTGATTTTTAGGATTGATTTTTTAATCTTTCATTCCCTTTCGCTATGTTCTTTCTAACACATACAAGAAAACACAATATGCAAGTAAGAACCTGTTCTATCCTTTGAGCAAAATGATTAAGATTTCATTAAAACTTGTAATCAAATGATTTAACTACATCATGAATAAATAAAAAAACAAACAACTGTTACAATCACAATTATCACGATTTCTATCTGTTAACAAATCTGAAATCCTAAAGTCCATGGTTTACAATTATTTACCACTGTTGCTTTCATTTGGGCCAGTCCATAAACCCAACATGAAGGTATGGGTTAATATTTCAAATTGGTGATGCTTGATTTTTCTGACAACTTGAGAAAACTTTTGTAAACATCTGATAACGGCCGTATTTCAATCTAATATGAGAACAGCCAATGAAAACATTCTGACCAAAAAAAAAATTAATAAGGATATTTTCATTTTGTTTAATTGGATCCAAGGGACTTGAAGATGTTGGCAGACAGGAGACATCTGCCATGTTACTAGGTATGTTGCCAAATTTAAAGCTGTTGGGTTTAACAAATGATACATTTTCTGTTATTATGGGAAGTAAATCTCCAGATTGTTATCAACAGAGGGTAATATAGATGACCTCCCCTTGTTGATCAAACAATGATGCCTACCTATGTTTAAAAATTTGCTACCAAACTATACGACTGTATCTCCAAGTAAAGGCAAACATGCATGCATTCATTTAATCATTACGTTTTCATTCAAATTCCTAATACAAGCAACTTAAAATGTGCACCAGACAACTTTTAAAACAATTGTAATGGAAAGAAAATTTGTTCATCATGAGTTATTTCAAAGATTGTCACACTGATTTCGAAACTACATGTTTTTAGAATTAACATATGTTCTACGGTCATGTTGATTAGTTTTACATTACATTACATTTACATTACTTCAGTAGAAAAAACAAAGAAGTTGATTAGATAGGTATATGGAGATTTTAATAGTTCTTTATTAAACTGTGAAGTATAAATGAAAATAAAATAAAATTCACAAATAGGCTTTGAAATTATCACCTCTCCTTATGAAGGATTTCTTGTATTTCATTTATCCAATACAATTTGATATGGACATTCACTTGGAAATTAGAACAATACATCAAGGAAAATAGAAACAAAATTCAAAACTCTTATCAAATTAAAACAACAACATCCAAGTCAAAAGTGGATTTAATACAAACATGGAGTACTTACTAAAGTATTACATTGAACTCTTGAATTGCGAAGTGCAAATCTTCAATCTTTGAAGGTTTTTTAACTGGTAGAGAATATAATTTATTGTGTCTATGAAAGTAGAAAATTTATAGAAGTAAATTTCTTTTTAAGGGTTATGGTTGGGTAAGGGCAAAATCTAACAAGTTTTTTTTTTTTAAAAGTGTTGTCCTATTGCAAATGCATCAAAACCTTTTGGATTTATGTTCTATCAACCTTTTTCACAACACAGCATCAAATCTTTTTGCTAGACTTCTTCATCTGGCGGTGCTCTCTGTCTAAAAAATAATAAAATGAAAGAAAAGTAATAATAATGTCCTAGGAATTCTTTATACCTTCTATTTTCTGGCCAATTCTATTTTTCATAATTGTTATCTAATGTTGCTTTCAACTAAGGTCACTCTTGAAACCTAATATGAGGGAACAGGCCAATACATTTCCACATATGGGATTTCTGACTTGTCTTTTAAAAGCAACAGCAGGGAGCAAAACAGCTAAAAATAACTTTATGGTATTTGGTAGACTCCATTGACAAAAGAGTGAATGACTCATTAGAAGCAATTTATTGTTTTATCACAGTAGTTTCTGAAGTAATCTGCAGCAGATGTGGTAAGATGATTTATCATTGTTTAACGGGGATATTCTCTATGTCCTATAGATGATGTGCATGGAGGACATTGGTGCAGGGGTAGGGCGTCAGCCTCAGGATACGAGGATGGTGGGTTCTGGTTCTGCCTTGCAATCTTACATTAATCCACATTTTTAGTTTTATACTTATTTATTTTACATCGATTGTGAAACAAGTTCTTACAACTTAGATTAATCACTCTCGATTCTGCTTCCTGGGTACATAACCAGTACTCGCGCCGAATGTGGATTAATGAGAGTTCGCAAGGCAGATCCCATGGGATTCTAACCCACGACCCTCATGTCCAGAAGCCGACGCTCTACCTCTGAACCACTGGCCTCCACATTGTGCGTGAGTACTGATTATGTATCCAGGAAGCCGAACCAAGAGTGTTATAAGAACTTGTTTCACAAATGATGTAAAACAAATACATGTATGTTTAAACTAAACTAGATGATATGCATCAGTCAAAACTAAGGTCATATATCAGGTGAAAATTCTTTGATAACTCTAGTTTGCTTAATCCATTAACTATTTTCTAGTTTGCTTGATAAAGAGTAAAACATATTATTGAAAAAGGGGAATTCTCTTTTATGCAATACGTTTTCTTTTTTTTTCCCCCAAGAGTACAATGTTTTGTGATGCCACATTAAAGTTGTTAAAGGCTAAAGTTCTCTTCTTTAAAACAGAGATCATGATACAGCAATAAATGACTGATTGAAATATCCTTTACCAATGTTACCATTTCCGTTTTGGAAAAACACGGAACCATTCGCAATAAACTTGAAATGACAGCAGCTGCCATCAACATAAAGTTTGACAGAAGTGCAGTGTAGCTTTCAATGAACACCTGAAGTAGAAATATGAGTGTGATGAACCCATAACTCAAGAGTGGATTTCGCGAATGGTCCAAAATTATTGCCTAAAATTAGCAGTTATAGAAAGTTAATTCTTACTTTGAAAAAGAGTTCAAGCCATTGTAACAAAAGAACTTTGCTTGCTTTTCCTATTTAGGTTGACTGCAGCAGACTAACGTGCTTGTCCAAGTTTCTATAAACTCACTACGGAACTATAGAAATAAAAGGTTGTTTTGATTCGTTGGTGGTGGTTTGTCGAGGTTGGGTAACCATATTAAACTGAAAATATCAGAAGTACATCCCCCACCTATATTTTCTCTTCGCCTACTCACTATTTCATAAGCTTGCCTGGTCTAAAGGTGAGGTGTAAGTTTGTTGAAAATTGCGCAGTATATCATGATGCCCCTGGTTCCAATGATGATGGTCCAGGAGACCCTGTTGTTTGTAACCTGTATATCAGACAGTTTGGCACTGTCATCAACTTTAATCATATTTGTCACAAATTTATTTTCGGCTTATAGAATTATTTAACTTAAGCTTGAGTTTCTCAAGCTTTACACCTTAATGGACCTTAATGATAAATACAATCCCATCCATAATAGATCATTAAGCCGAATGTTATGGTCACCATCTATTGGTCAAAAGGCAATCTACAGGCCTTGCTCATGATAAGTTGGTCACTATGATTGAGATTATTAATCATTTTGCATTTTTTCTTATTGCAACATGTGGTCAAACTTTTAGCCTATGTATAAAACATCTGTAAAAGTTGTGATTTAGGTATGAGAATATTCTCAAAGTGATGAAAGATAGAATTATTGTAACAAAAGTATCTATTTTCCTCAGTACAAAAACTAAAACTTATTGCTTCAAGTATCTTCTCCTTTTGTCACAGATGTTGCTTTTTGTAAAAGCATGAAGAAAAAGTCTAAACGGAAAAAGCCGAGAAACAACTTGATCATTTAAATAGGAGCGACACTAACTTCATAAAAACCTTTAAAGTTTTAGGAGGAAATTGATATTTGATATCCCAGATATTGCACGATTTTAAGATTTAATGACAAAGTAATATCAGTTAGTCTTGGCTCAGCTGGTAGGTTGATAAATACAGTTCTTAATTGTCTCAGAAAAATTGAAACACATCTTAAGAAATCACACCACGTGTTTCTACTCCTGCGGTATTTTTTAATGTTTGAAAATTGAGAAGGTCATTGATAGTATCAAGGAAACATCTCAGGTACGTCTGCCATTTGTCAATTTTGGTCAAATTACCTCATTTACCAGCCTACTAGTTGCTTTGTTTGCCCTTTATAAAAACATTTATTTTTATAGCACACTTAATCATACCTACAACATACAACTTTTGAAACAACAACAAGTCAATGGTACATTTCTCGATGATAATACATTTCTCATCTTACGTAATTTTATGTTTTGCCATTATGTTTTGTTCTGTATCTAAAAATGAACACACAGTTCTTTGTTGGATTTTGTAAACCAACAATGCTTTGAATGTGGATAAGCCTGTTAGTCAACAGCCTCATGTATTGGTTCCAACAATTTCTCGTCACTCCAAATGTTTATTTGTTGTTTTGATTATCATTACTTTTATAATGCTTTATTTCTTCACTGTATTACTTAATACGCAAATAATAATTAACATTATTATATTGTAAATGACCTGTGTGTCGCCATTAAGGAGAGGAACCTTATAAGCTTTTAGCTTTCGTTCCAATCCGTTTCACAAAATTGTTTGTAATGTATATAATGGTGTTTTTTTCATTGAATAAAATATGTTTAAACTAAAGATTTCTAAATTTACGTAAGATTTAATTATTGAGCGCTTTCCAACCCCGTTTATAACCATACAGAAAAGATATACATCATCTGTTTCGAAGATATTGCAAACCCTTTAAACAGGTTTATTTAACAAATGATGAGCTAAACTTGAACTTGGAATAACAAGTGCTATTTGTAAATAACATCATTATTGGAATCATTTAACTGCCCTTGTCATGTGTCATTAACAACATGCGCTAGAAGGAATTACTGTGTTTATTTATAAATCGGCCTGCCAATAAAAGCACTGACAAATTTGAAGCCTCACTTCATATTATGAAACAAGAAACACAAGGATTCAGCAACTTAGAAGTAAAGAAAATGGTCTTAGTGACAATGATTGTCAATATCAAATTTCTGACATTTATTACTCCCATATCACAAATTTTTGAATTAGTCCTTTTAAGTTCTATAACAAGAATGACCAATCATTCCTTCAACAACCTTTGTCTTCACATGCAATGTTTCACTCTGCTTTGAATAAACGTTTTAATACAGTTTAATAGGTTTATCCCTTTGCTATCAATTGATATAAAACCATTAGCAGATGCCCTTTCTAAAATTTGACAAATAATTGTGATCAAATTTTAAGTAGAAATCATTTTGACAAAAGTAGGATTTACTTATCATTAACAATTGATCATTAACAATTGATTTTCAATTAAATGATTCTTGAAACATTTATAAAGCAAACACTCTTTCATAATGGGTCTTCTCATTCTTCTGCATTTGAAAAGGTGATTTAAGAAAAAAGAGGAGAAAATACTTTGTCTTGTGATGATGGAAATTCTCATTTTACCACATTGATTTCTATATTTTCCTTAAACAACCTTTCACAATCATCACCAGTTGCCCTCTGTATTATGTGTAAGGTTGAGAAGAGAAATAGTTGGTATAAGCTTAACCTTACACTCCCGGTACTTGGGGGGGTGATAATGTGCACAAACAGAATTCAATTATAAAATTCAGAAAGTATGATTCTTTCATTTATTATTGCATAAATTCATATTTAATTTCAATAAAAAGACTCTCACAAGTCAGGAGGAAAAGGCAGTACAAATGTGTAAACAAAATAGCATGTAAATATTCCACATTATGCGAAAGCAAAATTGTAGAAACATATGCATACAAATAAATACACTTAATCTTGTATATAAAGGTTATGTGTGAATGTTTACCTGAACCTTTTCTATGATTCTTCCATTCATTAATGGATAAATTCACATTTACTTTAAAAAGGAGATCACAAGTTGAAAGAAAAGATGAATTAAGGTAGTACAAATGTGTAAACAAATAAGCATATAAATATTCCTCCATTAATATGCGAAAGCGAAATTGGAAAAACATACAAATAAATACAGTTTATATTGTATAAAACTTATGCCTAAATGTTTACCTGAACCTATTGTATAAAACAGCGAAAAATTTGATGCAGTAAATAGCTAACTAAGCATATATATATATTTCTTCCAAGGTAGCATCCTATTCCAGCAAAATAAAGAATATGATTCTCTCTAGATTTTATCTAAAATCAACAATAAATCTTACACATATGTTACCCAACAGTTAAACAGTCATAAATGTTTGTTTTTTAATGAGAAAAAAGGGGAGGGCTGTATGATGTATGAGCCTTGATTATAGGAAAGCATTGAACTCATGAATGAGAATTTGTTCTTGACCAGAGAACTATCAAACAAAAACTTCCAACCAGGTTTTAGAAAAATCACAAAATAAAAATAAAACTTGAAAAAACATGTATAAATACAAAATGTATAAAGCTACAAAAATTAACAAGTATATCCTTACAAATAAGACACACACAAAAGAATCAGAGTTAAATGACTCTGCTACTAATCCTTGCCTATCTATTTTCTCTTTAAGGGCATTTCGTTAAAACCTTGACTGACTCCCAAAGCAAATCTTTGAACAACAAACTGTCTATTATATGCATATATCAAGAAAAACACTATTCATTTATAAACAGAATTCCTGCATCTAAGCTTAGATATCTGCTTGACCTGCACATTGGGTCTACCCGTCACAGGAAATTGAAATATTTCATTGTCATATACTTCAATTACTTCATAAACTATCACAGACATTTTATTTGTGATTTTGAATGGTAGAATAGTAAAATACTGCTGCAATTCCTGCTTGCACTTAGTCCTCATTATACATACATACATATATTATACATACATGTACTCACTTGAGCAGAATTAAACAACTTATTTTAGAGACCACTACATTTGTTCACATTGAAATGACAGTGATAAAAATGGACACTTTAGAAAAACATCCTTTTTTCTCAGGTAGGTTAAAATGTAAACACTTTTATTTCATAAATAATTAAATGAAAACTCAATAAAATAAAATGTAAATAACAAAATGGAACCATACAAAAATAATGAAGAAAAAAAATCAAACAAGTAACATTAGAGAACCATATAAAAATAACTAAAAAACATAAAACTGTAATTCAATAGAAGAATTATACATAAATAACCCAAAAACATCAAACAGAAATCCTGAACCAATCACTTAACGCCATACTAACGCTAACAATAATTAGAACTAGCAGGACTACCTCATGTAACACTGTGTCCAGGGACCCTTCTGACTGTGACTTGTCGTCTCCCATGGCAACAACTTCAACTGTATCTTTAGCTTGCAGCTTGTTTAAACATTCTGACACTTTTGGAATATTATTCTCAACTCTAGCAACTGCTTGCCGTACAAAGCCCTTTGGGACTTTGACATCACTCTGGCATCTACCATGTGTGTTACACAGACCTGGTAGTGTTTCGTTGTTATTTGTGTCTGATTGTATGGGAGATAACCTTGTCTGCTCATTTAGTATGTCTGTAGCGTAGAAAGTCTCTCGAACATCTGTGGGAATTCCTTCTATATCTCTTGGAAATGGTTCTTCACCAAATGGAATAAATCCTTTCAGCAAACAATGAATCACGATACAATTTTGTTTTACCAACTCCTTACCCTCCTTTTTGGATCTGAATGCGCTTCCATTCAGCCTGGTAATCTTACTATGATAATTATGAAGGTTTGCACGGTTAATCACATCTCTAATAGTGTTACTCTCTAGTTCTGACAAGCAGGTAGACTTCACTAGGCTATTATTTTCCACAAGGTATGTCTCTGAACTGTCCTGGTTGTATTTCCGTCGATACATGGGCAGACCCATAAAGGTGTCCCAGACTTCTACAGGTTCTGTCTTACTTAACACAATGAAGACTGGATTCCATTCATCTTTCTCGCTATATGCAGCAAATACTTCAACAAATTCCTCTTCTTCTGCAGCACGAATCAGTTTACAAATATCCTCTAGTAAAAGCAGTGTTATTTGTAAATGCTTATTTTCTAGGCCCCAGAGTAACCCTTCCTTGATCTCAGATTCGGAGATGGTTATGTCGGAATTGAGGAGGTTCTCTACAGCTCCCACGCTCCCATACATGATGGTGTGCATCAGGCTGGAACTTTGGATAGAATCTCTGTCACCATCCTCACTCCCTCCTACATCACTCGGCACTCCATTCTTCCTGTCACATTCACTCATCAAACAACCCACTTCACTAGCTTGCTGAATATCCCCTGATTGAGTTTGAAAGCTGTAATAGATGGAATCTTCTTGATTATGATCTGATAAAGTGGGTGTGCCTTTTGACTGACCGTCTAAGTCATCTTCCTGCTCAATGATTGATTTAAGCTCCGCCTCTAACTCTGCCCCTTCAGCATTATCACATTCTTTGTGCATCCATTTCATGACATTCTCCCAGGTCTCCTGGCCTTCGTCCTCCGTTCTCAGGTAACGATTCATCATTTCTTCTTCCGCCTGTACATATGTGTACATATAATCATCAGTCTCTGATAACGTTTCCTCTGTCTTGTGATGTGTATCCACTGATGTGAGGTCGTCAGTACTAGTGTGTGTGTCGGGCCTACTGAGCCTGAAGTCATTGTCTATATACACACAGTCAGTCCCACTCTCACTACCACTCTCAACAATATCTGTACCCTCCTCCTCAAATGAAATATTCCTCCTATAATCCTTTCTATGTTTTTCTGGGCTTAAGGAGACAAGTGTTAAACTAGGTGAGTCTATTTTGGTCATACCTTTATCATGCAGGAAATGATATTTAGCGCTACTTTTGGATTCCATGCTGCTTGTGCGACTGACACATGCTGTCAGAGCTCTGACAGGGTCGGCTATAATCTGGGACTCAATCTTTGACAGAAGGGTCTTGTTCCTCTGTTCTTCCTCACACAACTTTTCTATCTTCTCAAACTCCTGCAGCGTGGTATTTCTGGACTGTGCTTGGTTCTCCATCTCTTTAAACTTCTTGTCTATGTTGGCTGATAAACACTGCTGCTTCTCAGAGATTGTTTCCTTCACAAACACCTCCTCAACTGCGCATTCATCATTTGAAATCTCACCATCAGATGTATAGGACTGTTTCTCCATGCAAACACCAACAGCCATCACGTCACTGTTACATGAGTTTCGCCTCAGTTTGAAAGTTTTGAGTCGTTCCTCAGCTTCAGTTAGAAAGTTTCGCTCGGGTTCACCCTTGTATGGTAAAGGGGGTTTTCCGTTATCACCGGTTTCATCCACGCTAACAGTATTATAGGAACAAGGTTTTGTTAAACTTTCAACTTGCTTTTGCTGTGAGAGTTGAAACATTTGGACATCTTTATTAATCCACCTATTTTTGTTTGACCTCTCATCAAAACTGTTGATGAAATCTCCAGTAGGTCGTGTAACATTGGTGAGGGAAGTCTGATCTGTTAACAAACTGCTGTCAGGTCTCTCATGTATCTGTACTTCTGTATATTGTACTGGAGCATCTGTCATATACATGTCTTCATGAAGTATTTCTCTGCCTTCATCATGAACAGGTTCAAAGTCAGGATCTACTCTGTGTGTATGAAAGGACTGGTTCCTGGTAAATCCTGGCAAATCTTCATCTTCATGTGTGGGGAACAGTTGGCTATCATTCCTGAATGTGAACGACAAATTTGAGGAACAATTCTGGTGACTTAAATTCGGTGCCTGTTCCATCTTTGAATCATCCAACAACTTGGTGTATGAGGCCTGACTGAAGTCTTTCTGGTCGTTTCTCATTGTGAAGGAGAAGGGAGACGTCTCCGAGATGAGGACACTTTCATCTCCATAGCGAAATGTTGATGAGGCGACAGGAGAAGTGCTGGATAAGTTAGACCTGTCCATACTGTGACTATGTCTGCTGTCTGATCCATGCCTTCTCTTCAGGAAGTGTTTAACGCCCTGCTGTTCTGGAGAGAGGACTTTCCCATTCCTGCCACACTCTGTCTCCATTCTATCTGCCTGCTCATAACTTTCTAGTCTAGAATCTCTGTGTGAGGTGTCTAAGTTGAACGATTTGATGCTAGTGTGTTTAAGAGTATGCGAACGTTGTTTACTTGTTGATTTAAGGTACGCTAGATCTCGATCTGTAACAGGGGTACTTGTTTGGTGGTCTGCTACACCATCAACATCATCTGGAATCATAGGTTTGGTGTTTCTTATTGTCACACTCTTCAAAAGGATTTATTATCAAATTTAGAAAAAAAGTATTATAGCTCTGGTAAGATGGAAATTAATGGGTATGAAAATTCAATTTTTCCCTATAACCTTTTTCACAGATTATTTGCACAAGACATATCAAACTAGCTTGGTTAAAACTAGATTGTTTGGTTGAGACATAATGCTTCAACAATCAATTCATAGATTCAAGAATCTGCTCCTGGGTACAATAAATAATGAAAATAACGAGAGAAAGATTAATATTTGTCTTATTTTCTACTGATCAAACATTCTTACAACTTGTTACAACTTGTAGCAGGGTCAAATCAAAGCAATTGATTTTGCACATAATGAAACATTTGACAATTAATTGGAAGTGCACTCCAAAGAGCAGGTTGGCTTCCGCTATAAAGGTACATCTTTTAGAAACTATTGTGAGATTCTATAGGCCTGAAGCATGTAGTTTCTGGTCAAAGTAATTGGTAAAAGTGATAACTGTGAGCAATTTTGAATGAAGAATACAGTATTGGTGTTTGGTGAGATTAGAAAAAATGCAGTTGTGGCAGCCAAGAGTAATTTCCGTGTTTTTTACAATGATTTAAAAGTACATGTAGTCAGTAACTTCTGCATTTTATGCTATCTTGTTGTGCTTAGTGCCACAGTAATGCGCTTTGTCTCTTTCATTGGGGAAATGCTATAAACTTTGTACTTTGCTATGAAATTGAAACACAAACAAACATGAATGACTTACCCGATATTAATCGTACCGGTATCCCTGATGGTAGGGAGTCATCTTCAGTAAAGTTGAACCCATCATGACATGCAGAGTCCAGCCGTGAGGTCATTACCCCATGCCGTGTGTTCAGTCTGAGATGTACAGGGTCTACATACTCATTACTGCTGGAGCTGCGATCCTTCACCAGGAATACGTCGTCGGAGACTGTACCAGAACTGACAGATGGAAGGTTATTCTCCATCTCCAGCTGTTTAACACACGTCTCTGGGGACACAATAGAAACATGTACACCATATAGCTTCTGGTGGATTGTTGAGACTTTACAGGAGTGAAATATACATAAATTTCTTAGTTAATTCATGTAAAGTGAACTCAACAAAGGGAAAAATAACCTTCATGGTGATGAGTAGTTTACAAAACCGCCTTTCTGTTTATAAAAAGGACCAATCAGTGAACTATGCTCAATATTGCTACCATTCAAGCTCATTCAAATAACAAAAACAAGATGGTAATATGTGCCAAATAATGACATGTCTCTAATGAAGATTTGGTCCTTTAAACATGCAAGGAGAAATATAGCCTATAACAAAGTTTTTGGGTAACTGTATTTTGTAGTATAGAGAACCCTCACCATGAGTATTGGTTGGCTTGGACTCGAGACTTTGGGCAGGATGACTGTCATACTTGCTGGAACTTTCCTCTCTGTATTTCTGAAACGTAATAGTTACCATGTTATCCTAATACTGTAATGTTAACAGGTTCTGCTTTTCTCACAATATCTTTAAATGTTCCTTATTCAAATATTCAGTTTTTTATTTTACATATATCTGTTTTTATATGATGAAGATAATGAACTACTTTATACCTTTCTTTAGATATATACAATGTGACTTTTGCCACACCATTCCATTTTTTCAGATGATAATTTTTGTATATCTGTTTATCTATGATCCAGGACAACACAAGTGCTATTTCTTTATAATGGTCAAAGACGTACTTTGTATGCTATACAGGAACAACATTTAGTCGTGTTACAATGTGAAGTATAACAATCTAATCCGTTACTTTTAATTTCAATTACTTTTAACATGCTTACAGAAAACAACTTCTAATAAGCAACATAGCAAGCAATTTTTATTTTTTCTCATATTTTTCATTTATTATCAAATTAGTAAAGTCATTTAATTGAGATAATTTTATATTTTTATTTCCCTCTTTTAATCTAAATGGACACAAAATACCAAGTAACATGACAGACATTGATAAAGAAGTCAGAATACCTGTTGTAAATTTCTCCATTTGTTGATTTCAGTTGGAATAGTGGTCTCTAATTGTTTGATCTTCTCTTCCACACTGCCAAGACGATCTTTCAGATGGCCAATTGTTAATTCATACTCTTGCAAAAATCCGCGTGCCCTTGGCCGGTTCTACAAAACAATTACATCATTCATCAGATAACTTTTAATTAGAAACTCCCTAAATCAAATTGTCTTGATGTGAAATGCATGTAAAGGCATTTTGTTTCGTAAACATTGATCAATATTTATCTATCAAAAGGTTTAAAAATACATCTGCAATTGATGAGCGATCTAATGTCTATAAAGAGGGAAGTAATGAAAAAAAAAAAAAATAGATTTCCAGCCATTGTGGCAATAGAAAAGTTTGCTCACAAAGCCCAATATTGTCGAAGCTGTCTTTGACACTTTAGTTATATAAATGTTTCCCCGAGGCATATTCATCCACACCCTATGAGAAAGATAAAACCATGCCTGTCACAATTTATTAAATTGTGCAGGAACCAAATATCAAAATGGCAATTTTTAAATGAACATTAAAATGATTGTAACAAGAACGGATTTGGATATGATTAAAAAGTCTGTCACAATATATCCAAGAGTTTGTCAAGGTATTTGTATGTAATTAGATTAAGGAAGTTGTATAAGTGTTATCAGGCAGATCAAGAAGCCCCTGACAGGTCTCAGGTGTCCTAACCATAATAGATTAGTAAAATCGTTTGAACTCCCTTAAATATTCAGATTGCATCACCAAAAAACATCTTTCTTCACTTGGCACTCAGATTTAAAGACATTTTTTTACTTTAATTTGATTTTCCATTTAACTCTTTGAGGATTTCAACAACTCTCGTTCTGATCTTCTATTCAATATCTTTAGGATGACTATACAGTGTTTTATATGTTATAAAGGTTGACCCCGTAACTCATTTAGGTTAATAATTATGTACATAACTCAAACAATCCAACAACTGCAAAACAAGAATTTGCTCAAGTTAAAAGTTTGTTTAGATGCACAAAGTGAATAGTCAAAGATCTGTATCCGGCTAATTGATCAATGTATATTTATTTCCTTTTTTGTCAATGATTTAACTTACTTACCTAAGTTTTAATTTAGATCATATGTCATAATGATAAACCAAACCTAATTTCTAATACTTACCCATGTCATCAGTACTTTTGATGGAAATTTTTCTGACATTTCAAAACTGAATAATTCGGTGATTCAGTTGTATAACGAGATTAAGTTTGGTTCCTAGAAGAAAGCAAAGAGGATTGAACACTCTATTCTAGTCTTTAGACAAAATGTCAATCTAAAGGCCATCAATACAAGCTTCTTAAAAGGCTTATTGAAAGAGCATCCATTCTCTTTAGCAACTAGAAATTGTTCTTAAAAAATTGAGTTAGTTCCCTGCTAGGTTAGAAATCATTGTTGAATTAGAGAGAAATTTCCCATAAGAGAATTTTTTCATTCATAGCAGTATAATATATAGTTCTCTGCAAATAAGTGAAACTCAAGGTTTTTCTGTTAAAGGTCAAATGAACCTTTGAAGATAAGATGATTAAAAATCCTTTTAAATCTTTTACACTTTCTCCAAGACAAAAGATGTATGTATCTGACTATTTTGCCATGAAAGGCAGGGTTAAATGTTGATTTTTAGTTTTGAAAAATTTGCTGCATTCAGTTAGGTTTAAACTTCCTCATTGTCCAGTAGGACTCTTTCAAGCATAAGTTTAAAAGACATCAGAAATGAATATGTTTAACACCATTAACTTAAAACTGCAATTTTCATTATTCATAATAGAAATCCTATAGGAAGACAGACATTTGTCATGCTTCAAGCTTCAAAATGACTTTCAAGAAATTGTCTTCTGAAATGTTGTATAGGTTAATTCAGAATGTAGAAATAAAATGGTTGAGATATAATACCCGGTGTAAACTGGTTCTTCCTTTCCTTTTTCTCTCAGTGATATTGTTGAATTGTTCATGTTGTGAAGGTTGAGGATCTGTCGAGTTTTCCAATATTTTCTCTCGTCGTGCCTGTAATCTGGTTCGTATGGGACTTCTGACCCAGGCATCTCTCTCTTCTCCTATTCTCTCAGCTGTTTCAATGTCATTATTATTTTTGCTATCAACCTGTGGAGAAGATGATCTTATCCCTTTACCAATCAATCCTCTTTTTAACTCTTATTTTGTTGATGCAATCAGAATTTTATGAGGAGCAAATTAACCTTTTTCAAAAGCAATTACTAGCGAAACAAAAATGACTTAATTTCTTCAACAAAAATAAGTCATATGGTATATAATAAATAAAACATTTACCAAAATATGGGAATTTAAAACAGTTTTGAAATGAATAATTAGATATAGAGATATGTGTTAATTTGATAAATTGAACATAGAAAAGTAACATCTTGTTTTTAAAATGTTTTCAAGTTCATTTAATTAATCATACATTCTAGCAATTTCATCAACTGCTTGCTTTCATCCCCTTTATGTAAAACTACATAAACTCTAAAAACTTATTGTCACCTAAAGCAACAGCAGGTGACAAAAATAAAGCAGTTAAAAGTTAAAGTGAAAAACAAATATGTGTTCTTTGTTTAAATTCAGTTGAACAATTCCTTCTTTTGTCGCAAAGATTCATCAAATAAACCTCACACAAAAACTATGAACAATATTTAATTAGTTACATAAATGGAAATGACTTATTATCGTCTAATGATACTTTTAAATAGTGTCAAAATATCATTATATACATTGATGATTTAACCTACTTGGTCGTTACTTACTTTTTTCATCTTTCCGACTTTCTTTTTGATTGACTTGCAGCGTTTTACAAATCTATGCTTCATACTGGTAAGCTTCTGTTTAGCTTGGGAGTGCCTACTGGAATTGAGATCCGGCTTGTCAGCTGACTTTATTACCTCACTTAAAAAAATCTCTTCCTCCTCCTGCATCTGTTAATATAAGGCTTAATTATTTCACAATTGTCGTGATCGTCATCATTCAAAAGTAAAAGGGAAGAAAAGATAACAATTACAATCAAAATTGGTCTCAACGGAAAAGAAATATATGAGGATAAAAGTACAGTATAACTTCTTTGTCTCGAAATTGAAGGGACCCCTCGAAAAAGTTTGACACAAAGAGACCTCGACACATCGATGTTTTGGAATTAGAGGATTAGGTATGAAGATTACTAAGAACGAAAAATCGGAAGTCTGACATGCGGTATATGATTCAGTAGCTGCAATGGTAAATCGAATAAGATTGTTCTTTTTTTGTTTCATCCATCTTTTTCAACCATGTGGAAAGAGCGTTTAGAGGAACTCCCAAATCAGCTGCGATCTTAGTATTTGACATATTTTTCTTCTCAACATTAATGATGGCTTCGTATTTTCGTTCTATAGTATAATTAGAGAATTTTCTTTTAACTGTTTTATAACTCTTGGGAGTTAAGCCAGGTATCCCCGGGTTGGTTACCAGACAAATCCAAATTCCGACAGCTAGTGGTTGTGTTACTGGTAGTCGTTTTATTTCTAACAGCCCTTTTATTGTAAATGATAACGATGGTTGGTTCAATTGACACATGTAGCTTGCGACCAACATACCCTCAAAAATTAGTAATTGACCAAACAAACAGACCATAAAAGGTGTGAAAACAATATGACAGCTTCCGCTCCATTCATAAGGTAATCAGTCATCTGTCTTTGAATACCCTAATTAAACCCTTCGACACATTGGGTGTGTTAAAATACAGGTAAATGGAAATTGGGGACCAGTAAAAATGGTTCGACACAAATAAATATTCGACAATGGGAATTCGACACAGAGAAGCTGCTTTGTGTGAAAATAAAGAACAAATGCTTCAGGACCGTGTAATTTTTTTGACACAGAGAATACTTCGACACGGAGAAGTTTTACTGTATGAGAAAAAAAAATAAGACATCAAAGCTTTTTCAATTTGTCCATCAAAGATTTTAATTTAAATAAGTTGTATGGGGCCAACACCACAAATATCATGAGTTGTAAGCTATGAATATGAACAAACATTGAAGAAACCCCTCTGTACATGTATAATCTAGCAGTTCTATGCAAGAATGGCTTGCTATGGAGTATTTGAACATGAATTGATTAGACACTTGTTTCATAAATCTGTCTCCAGATAAGTTTGTGCATTTGCAAGTCTAAGTTATGGAAAGCACCCTATATCACATTGACTCACTTGTTTGCGTAAACGGGCTACGTTTCTGGTCTGTGAATGACGTTTGGGTACATTTGTGTTGTGAGTAGCGCTCACAAACTCACTCATATCCATTGTACTACTATCCTCTAGGGCTGTGACTTTCGGAACTTCTTCAGTCTTTATAGCACACTTCAAATGGCACAACTGCTTACATGCTATAATTCAAACATTTTTAATTTTATTGTTATTGTTTATTGTTAAACATTTGTTTTATCAAATGATATATAAGAGATCACGTTATGATGTGGGATCCCCCAGCTAAACTTCAAATTGCTTCTTTAAACTCTTTTTTGTGGTACTCATTAGAATCATCTCATATCCATGAATAGTATTTGTCTTATGGCTCTTTAAATACTGCATGAAGAGGACCCCAACACACTTTCATAGTATTTGTCTTATGGCTCTTTAAATACTGCATGAAGAGGATCCCAACACACTTTCTTATCTTGACAATGCACAAAAAATAAAAAATGAAATGTTTTGATTCATATGTTTCTTTGGTAGCATAGAGATGATTGTTTGAAAAAGGAGAATTTGCTCAACAGTAATTTCTAAAGTCTCCTATCTATGTTTAAATTTACCTTTAAACTGATAAAGACATACTTTGAAGGAAGAAACTGAACATACAATGTCAAAACAGAGAAAACTTTCATAAATTTAGTTATAAACTTTTGGTATCCTTATCTCTAACTATATCATACAATAGAAACCTAACATAGATCAGATCATCAGATAAACAAAATGAACCTGTGGTTGATACAATCTATGTTACCTCAAAAGAGTTTGCTTCATCATGCATGGGACACAATCTTAATTCTTGAAAATACTGTCAATAGAGTAAATACAGCTATTCTCACAATGCTTTCAATACTTATCAATTATTGATGCTGTTTTTCTTAGATGGATATCTTTGCTATAAATGGTTCCCCAAAACTAGTCTAAGCAGCAAAATGGTTAAATAGGTATAAACTATGCTTAAGTTTATAATCCTTCAGAGGTTTTTCATAATGAATAGAATTGCATTTACTCTCATTCTTTCTGCTCCAGATCAAAATGAGTTAACCAAATAGAAAATTTGGTGACCAACTAAATTGAAAGCAACAGCAGACGAAAAATATGAAAATAAGTGAATCTTTGTGGTCAAGAGCATTTATAAAGTATTGTTGAATTGTTTCATGTTTTACTGGATTTACTACAAAAGATTCTAAAAAATGTATATGTGAGGATAGAAGTTGAGAATATTGCTTTAAAATAAGCATTATGAAAACAAAGTAGATGATGATTATAATTACCTGTGCACTTGTATGATGCCCGATGAGGAAGAATTCTTTTTGCACACTGAATGATAAAAGCAGAAATTGCTATGCAAGTAACTTTCTAAAAAACAACAAGAGATCCTACCATCTCTAAGAATAAAATAAGATTAAATGTATAATATAAACACTAATAATGTTAGCGAAAGAGCAACCTTTCATTTGTAATTATACTTCATAAGTAAACAAACATGGGTATGTTCATTAAGAGATAATAGGGCAAAAGTTCTGTGTTGGGACTTGGTAAAAACATGTCTTCAGCAAGATCAAACATGGTGCAATTTTACTTATGTTTGACTCGATAACCATAGATTAATTTCTTTTCTTTAAAACAAAAGGATCTCTTACATTGACCTTTACCCTTCTCTTTGAGGAGAAATATCAAATGTGAGGAGAACAAAAATTATTTTGGGGCATTTTTGTACACAACTACATATCAAAAACCACAATATCCAAACAGGGGGATAATACTTAAGTTCATTCCTTCAGTTGAGTCAGGTAATTTATCAATTTGAATAACTAGTAATCAGTTCTTTATTCATTTCTAAGGCATATCATGAAATGTCATTTACAACCCTTTCCTTGACTTTGTATCTGTCATAGAGGAGTTTTTGAGATTATTGGGTTAAAAGGAGAATTTGTTTACACATGTACAAGCATTTTTTTCTTAATTTACAAACAATAAGTCATATTTCAAAACTATGATTTGTTCAAATGTTATCTTTTAGTCGCATACTGTCTTCCAACTCTTTTGATTTGGAGCAATACATTATCTGTCAATGGTGAGGAGTTAAAGACAATAGGGCATATCATATGTCAAAACAAGAGTAAATAGTAAAACAATACATATTGCTTTCTCATATTACTTTCCCTTATAGAGAGGTAATACAATGCCTCTTCAATAGAATCCTTATAAAACATTGTTATGAAAGAATAGGGTGGATATGTGTTTTATACCACTTTCAACAGCCTCTCAGTTATGTCACACCAGTTAGTGAACCCATGGTATTTTCTCATAGATATTAAATTCTATTATCAAGCTACCCACTGCTGGCTTATATGAACAATCCAAATTAAGAATTAAGTCAATTACACAAGTCATTCGGAACACCTCGGCCATTTCTTAAAATAACCTCGGAGGTAATGGGGAGCCATTTTTGAAAGTAGGTCAGCAACGAAGGGCATGTCCGTTTGCAATCGTATCTACTCGAAAATCCCGGGGATTGCCGAAAAGAGCCGATTGACAAAATATGAAAAAAAGATGTGTTGATATGATCATCTTTAATGAAAAGGGTAATAAAAACCTTCACTTGTGATATATAACCAATTTGTGTGTATCTAAATACATATTTAGTGCCTGTATGCATTTTGCGATATCCGCCGGAAATAAGGCGAATTACCCCAGGATTTCTGGTGTATTCATGTACTGCTTACGAGGTATATCTACCGACTTGTTACGGGGATTGCCGAGTAGATACGACTGTTACACAAGTCTGTCATGAACATTGCAAATTCTCCTTTTCCTCATTGTAATTTGTGAATAATCAGTGGCAAATCTGTGATATCTGTTTTCATTTATCACATGAAATATTCAATGATTTATCTATTTGAAAACTTAATTGGTTACATTTTTCCAGACAAATATCCCCTTTGCCAATTATCTATTGGCAGCTTAAAATAGGTGGCCAATAGACCATGATAGAAAACTTTGTCAAATACTGCACTAACAAAGCCTGTCTGGACATGAAACAAAAGATTAATGAACCATTGGCTCTAACAACAACTGAATAATGATGAATGTTTACTTTTATAAATAAAAGGTTCTTTGACCTTTTACAAAAATAACTGGTTAATTTTGAGAATTAATAACTTTTGTAAATCCAAGGGTTGTTTTGTGTATATCTTTTCCAATGGGACTCTTCAAAATAGTTCATGAACACGCAACATAAAACAATTCTTACTTCTGAAACACATGGCAATTTGTATATTTTAAGGAGATTGTGATCACTGAAGAATTCGTTCAATAAGAGCAATTTCCCCTTTTGTCCAAAAGCTTTCAAACTGGCTGCAGAACTTTGTTGCATTCCATTATAGATTCTGACATTTGACATAAAACTCTAAACAACAACATGAGGGTAACTATTCAATTGATACTATTTACCCTTTCCTAATAGTCAAATATATGTCTCTGAAGCAAAGTACAATTCAGCAAAAATAGAACTTGCTCATCATGAGTTTAAGATTTCTACCGGTATATGTTAAACTGTCTTTAAAACTGCATGGGTGTCAGGTGTGGCATTTTGGTTGTGTTTCGATGTAGATATAAATAATCCTTATCAGAGAAAGAGTAAGAAGAAATAGCATATCAATTTAACAAGAGTTTTATATAAGGTGTCATAATTATACGATTCACCTTTATTTCTTGTGACAAACCCTGATCAGAGAGAGCTATGGCAAACAATACCAAAACTGAATATCTAAAGATAGAAAGAATACTTCTGATCATTGAATCTGTGTATCAAATTTGTGACAAAAGGAGAATTTCCTCGTAATGAGCAAATTTCTTTGACCACAGTGGTTTAAAATTTTATTTACTGAAAGGTTATTTCAGTTGCTTGTATTACTGAAGTATCTTAAAGGTGTCTCTAAAGAAAACCAACAGCAAACAAAAGGTGAAGCAAGCGTTGCAAATATAAGGTTAAGTAAGTGGACTGAGAACAAAGCCAGCAAAGTTCAAAAAATGAAAACTTTCATTTCCACTATAGACACTCACTCAAGGATTTGGGTCTGCTTTACTGAGTTAGTTAATGGGACTTGTGACAAAAACTGAGCCATAAATTCCTATTTTATCAGAATGTTTTGAAAATACACTAATGTTGTGTTATTTCAATGTTTATAGTTGTAAGTTACCAACTAATCATAATTTGATTAAATCTTTAAATTACCTTACGTTAACAACAAATGCTTTGAACAACATGTTTTCACTCAAACTTTGCCTATAGTCATCATGGAAAAAAGATCCATCCTTTACCAACTCAATATGGAAGTGAAAAGCCAGAAATGGTAGCTAAACCCTTGACCAAAAGCCTAAAATCCAACTTTCTATCCCCTACATCAATTCTGATGACTTGTTATAATTCAAACTAACCCATGAAATAATGCAATCTATCTATTATGAGCAATTTCTACCAAGCAATTGACAGCCAGAAAAGTCTTCACATACAGGTTAGCTTTGATGAATTTAAGTAGTCAACCTTTTTTTGAGTAATACAAAAATGTATTAATAATCATAAGACTAAGTGTTCACTAAATCTTACGCCAGTGTTCTGCCGAGCTTTTCATTTCGAGGGGAAATGACCCATATGACTTCAAAAAGGGGGGGGTCATTTGGCAAAAAAGGGGGCACACTAACAAAATCGTTTGAAATATGACTATCCCTATCAAACTTATCAGACTGTATTTACCTTCACAACAACTGGTTACCGTTTTACTAAACAACTTAAGGAAAATATTTGCGTAAGTTATAACAGATAAACATGGATAGTATCTTCAATGAAAATACATTATTGCAATGTAGCACGTCATTGGAAGCGTCTCGGAGAGATGATTCCAATAATGCGTTACTTTGCAATATTACTTCGCCCAATATTGAAATCAGAAGCATTGTTGTTTTAAACTTACGCAAATCTTAAGCGTAAACTGTTTAGTAAAACGGTACCCTGGTGTTTAGTGTCTGTGTGGTGGCTTTTAAACGTCGCCATAATAGCATATTGTTGTTATTTATATTATTCATATATCATCAATGTGCGTGTGCGAAAAGTTTTGTTGCCCAATGTGAAAGCATTGTGTTTATGATGTTTTATACACACGTTGCACAGTATTTCATATTTATCTAACGTATTTCAACAACGAAAAAT
This sequence comes from Cerastoderma edule, assembly GCA_947846245.1. NCBI lineage: Eukaryota > Metazoa > Mollusca > Bivalvia > Cardiida > Cardiidae > Cerastoderma > Cerastoderma edule. The sequence continues at coordinate 55,814 of OX401409.1, forward strand.
CTCTCTACCACGAGCGTTGAAAAAGCTTTTTTGGGCTACGGTTCCTTATCTGTACTTACAGTCGCTAGCTCATGATCAGTACTATTGCTAGCCTGCAGCTCCTGTGGGGTTTTATAAAAAAATATCCACTAAAGAATCTTAAGATCGTTTGTTTTGTAGCCTAATTTTTTTCGACGCAGATTTGACGTTTTCATTCATGACGGAAATGGAATTTACACACAATCATACAGTAGCGACGATTGGTTATCTAACTTGACAGCATCATATGCAACCAATGAAAACTACTGTACCTCAAGAGATATGAAGATGCGGTGTCATGTGTCACCATGCGAGTTACACGGCCATTATATCTAGCAGCCATAATTAATGAGTTTTCACGATTTTAAAATCCAAAAACTGACGCGCCCATGGGCCCATTAGCAGGATTCAGAGTGCGGGATCCATGAACTTTAGGGGCCGCGCTCTCGGCAGAACACTGTAAGCAGTAGGTACTGAATAAAATTGTCAAAGGGTAACTTTGATTAACAGTTGGATGGTTGAATGCAAGACTATTTGCAAGTCTTTTACTTCACTCCAGGAGTTGCTTGGTCTTGCACTAAGCTCTTAAACTGTCAGATGCAAATTTCCCAGTATGGTTGTAGCGATACTTACTTTAGAACAATGTTGACTACATGACAGGTTTGTAAACAGAAACCAGGTGTGGCTCAAACAAGTCTCATCTTTGGCTGTATCTCTGTCAGACAGTTTATCATCTTCATCACCAAACACTGAAATAGTTAGAAAGAGACAAGTTGTTTACCCGACTTGCCCCTTGAAGGTTAGTCCTTGTTCATCATGTCATAAGCGCTCTCCTTCATCTTCATCATCATCAGACGGCTTTATTCAATATTGTGAGGGGAAGAATGAAATGTAATGTTCTCTAATAAACTTTTGTGCAAATGCCGTTTTTTTTTATTGATACAACACATTTTTTTACCCAATGTAAGATTTTTTACCATTATCATTTTTAGATTAATGCATTGCTGAAAGAAAAATCTTAATATTTTTGTTGAGTTCGTTTTTGTTGAGTTCAACAGAAGGGTCAACCATTTGAAATCAACCACCTGGTAAAAAGATTGATATACAAATTCAACGTTTTTTTCATGATGTAAATGATATGTTCGAGAAAGACTTGAATTTCTTGTTTTATTGGTAATTTATAGATGAAGAAAGACTTTTAATACAAACCCAGAAAGGGCTTTATCAAACATCTTGGTTAAATGACCATACAAAATTACTGAGGAAAGAAGTGTCTTGAAGACAAACAGCTTGTCCACAAACCCCTAACCTACTCAAAGAGAATTGTGAAGAAAAAGTCAACATTGCCTCTCCCCTTTACTCACCACCATCATTGATTCCTTCAAACATCCACACTTTCTTCATAACAACCGAACCCTTTACATCAAGGCTTGTTCTACTTCCAGATCTCCGGATTCGTTTTGGTCTTGATCTGATGATTGAACATATTGCAGCAGTGGTTTTCAGATCCCTTCGGCCCATTGTAGTCCCTTTGATAAAAAATAAAATTGAATGCTTCCTTATCATGGTAAAGACTTCTATTCCTTTCCAAGGCTTTTTGGCGTTATATTACAAGGATTGGTCAATGATTGGTCAAGGATTCCCAATTCAAGGAAAAAGTCTTCGAGTCATTCAAGCAATGGAAGATGGTATTAGATCTGTATCACAGGTGTTTTATGTTGAAATCATTCATAGAAGGTATTGCATCCTGGGCTGGCCTATAAGCTTAATTTTGATTTAATTTTTTAGTTCACCTTTGATTTTGTTACATAAGTAAAGTTTGACTGCAAGAATCTTTCACTGATGCTGGGACATAACAAGACTATAGTCAGTCCCCCACAAACATGAAACACTTATCATAGTATTGCACTGAACCACCCATGCATTTATATAAAAGAAAAATGATAAAGAAGAATGCTGCTTAAACAGTTACAGGGCTTTTTCTCATTACATAACACAGGCTCATAAAAGTTGCCTTCCCAATTGAACATTTCGTTATTAAAATTATGCAATTTTCCTCAAAATTCAAATTCACATGAGCCATTTCATGGATACAATTTTATTCAAATAAACAGGCTTAGGCCTCTTCCTAATTTGAGCAAAAAAGGCCCTGAGGTATGATCGTTGGTGTATATTTGATCAGAGAAAAATCAAAATTGACTTGAATTATTGGGGGAATGAGTTTGTCCTTTTATTGCATCCTTCGTTTTTCCTTTTATTGCATCATTCGTTTTTCAGTTTTTTTCACAAAGTCCATTTTGTCCAACAGAATGATATTGTCAAAGCAAATGCAAATCTGCAATAGACCAACATACGTTCTGAAAGGTTTGTTTTGTGTAAATCTTAACCTGTACTTTCCTGCAATTGAAGACAATTTAAACATTCACTTTTTTAGATTAGAGTCATTACCCGACACAGGTACCATATGGGTCCTATTCGTCAGGGCCGTTCCTACATTTTTCAGTTCTCAATGAAGTGAAGGACTGCCAAAACATCGGAAAACACATTCATAAAATCGGACAATATATCACCCAAACATTACATAGCGGCTGTTGTTAAGAAATTTCGGAGTATAATTATTGTTAACTTACTCTCGAATAAAGCAGGCTGTTCGTAGGTTCTTAGTGTAACAGAATAACTGTTTCAGAAAGTTTATTGGCGGGCCCCATGTTTAAAAAAACGATATGTTTGATTCGCAAAAATTGATAATTGCAATGACGTTCTATGTGTTCTAGTTGAATCGAATAAGAATTGATTTTCATTTTTTCCCCAGAACCTTCAGGTATTTATTTCCTGTCAGAAACGATAGTTTTATATTAAACCTATGTAATACATGTATGTCTCTCATATGGACGACAAGATGAAGTTCGACAAATTGTGTACGACCCTTATTCGCTAAGTTAACTCATCCACCATGTTGATCTCCGATCTTTATGGAAATGCATGAATTCGATTTCGTACGCTGATCTAATCCTTAGCTGAATACAGACATCTTGTCCTGACGCGTGAAAGGGTCGCGGTTTTGATAATTAGAAAAAAAATATAATTTCAATTTTCCAACTTCGACACATAACTATAGAGCTGTTGGCGCTTTGTTACGCTTTCAAGAAAAGAAAATTGAATACACCACTAGACCTAAGTTGACTTCCTTGTGTAAGTGGAGATTCAACAATATTTAAGTTATATCTTTATAAGCTAAATCCGCACTTTAGCCTAAAAGAGAATACTGGTTGTGTTGAATATATCCCCGATTCACCGTTTCTTTAAATTGTTTCTACGAAAATGTTGTTCTCGTTTACTCAAAAGTCGCCAGCTGCAAATGCGTTTTAACTATAATTGCTTCTTAAAGTTGGCTTCTGTCAATGTTGTGTGCAGATGAATTCCGAGTAAAAAACAAATTTTAGATGAAATGTTCCGTTTAGGGAATAATTCAAGAATCGTTTCAAACAACAAGGATATTTCAAACAGAAATTCGAAGCTGGTGGTCCATCCCTGCCTAAAGAGAAAACGTGTGGGCCCGCTCGTATCATCCATATTCCCGCGGTGCGAATATCTGTTGACGTTACAAGTGGAAAATAAAAACCACCTACAGTTGAAAATTTTAAACGGTATCGTAATTACGTTTGTCTTTTTAACACTAGCACGATAAGTGCGGAAATTTTCTTTACGAACAACTACTCTATTTGTCACAGTAATGTCTAACGACCAATTAATGACCAAAATTATATTTCAAGGTGATTTAATTGCCAACTCACTTATTCAAGCATCGTGTATAACTATTATGCAAGAAGACTAAGAAATTGGCAAATTTAAATCTCACAGCTATTAAACTCGTCGCCATGTATTTGCAAAAGAAAGGCTAAGCAAAGATTGTGCCAATATCAGAAATTGTGACATTCTACTGATGACTTACAAACATTTCTATATCAGAAAAAAAATCTTTAAAATCGATAATCATCACACATAAGTATCGAACCCGAAATCTTGATTTCTAATCTTGACACGTACCATGTTACAAAAGAGGAGTTCGTAATATAGTGAAACCAATTTGACGCGATTGGGAACTTTTGGGATACTTTTGAATTGGGCAATGTTTTCCCCAGCCGAAGTTAAAAGGATATCTTCACATCGAATTATTTTGACTACTCGTAATAAAGACCGTTAATCTACATACCCAGACGTCGATGCTGCCGACTCATGACTGTGAGCAATTATTAACAAAGCTTGAGACGCCGTCACAATACTGTAAACTTTCCTCGTCACAATCTGGTCACGATACTGATAACTTCCTCGTCACGATCTGGTCACGATACTGATAACTTTCCTCGTCATGATCTGGTCACGATACTGATAACTTTCCTCGTCATGATCTGGTCACGATACTGTAAACTTTCCTCATCACGATCTGGTCACAATACTGTAAACTTTCCTCGTCACGATCTGGTAACAATACTGTAAACTTTCCTCGTCACGATCTTGTCACGATACTGTAAACTCTACTCGTCACGATCTGGTCACGATACTGTAAACTTTTCTCGTCACGATCTGGTCACAGTACTGTTTACTTTACTCGTCACGATCTGGTCACAATACTGTAAACTTTCCTTGTCACGACCTGGTAACAATACTGTAAACTTTCCTCGTCACGATCTGGTCACGATAATCGGAGAAAAATTCCACGATTTTAACTTGACACGATTATCCAAGTTTATGCATTACGTATAAATCCTGTTGCTTATAGATGATGGGTACTAAGTAACAAACTATAGAATTAACCCTTTATCAAACGAGTTATGCACTTTTCGAGTTTTCTGCAGACGACTCTAGAAAATATCGTGGGAAATCAGAAAATTCTGATTTTAACCATCTATATTATCAACTCGTCCAGGGTTAAATAGAATCATATTTCAGTTCCAAATTGCATCTGCACATTTCTTCAATTTGTGTGCGATTAAGAGCCTAGTCGTCGTTTGGTCAAGTGTAACGGTAAGTTGCTAGCCCAATATTTGCAGAACCCCTTTTTGTGGGGAGCGGGTTGGATCACGTTCTATCACGAAGGTCATTTATTGGCCGGAATGATCCGGTTAGATAAGATCCGATAAGGGCCATTATTTGAAGACGTTGATACATTAAGTTTACAACTTCTCGATGACTCTGCGCAATCCTATTGTAAGTACTTTACTTTAGTGGAGGACCTGCAAACACACTAATACTGACCGGAGACAACCTGTTGATGGGAAAACCCACATTAACTCTATGATCGATTACACTAGTTATATCTCATTACCTTTTACGGCAATAAACATTTAAGGTGATATTTTGCACGAAGTTTTAAAAAGAATGCGCATTGAATCGAAAATCAAAAGAAATAGGTTTATGACCGCCCACCTTTATAATGTATTTTTAATTGACGTTATTCTAAGTATCATCTTTAATATGTCCATGATGTGTTGAAAGGTTCTTTTACAATAATTTGGCATAATTTCAATTTCTTTGTATCATTTAACTTATGCGTGGTTTAGTAGAGTGAAAATACTCCCAGCAACATGACAAATAGGTTTGTGGAATGATAAATACATTCTGAAAATATGATAAAAGTTTTTGAACGATGCTGCATTTTGGACATCTTATAACGGCATATTCGTCATTCCTGCGCTTACATGGACATGTTGATATTGTTTATGTATGTAGCGGGCGACTCGCTAAGAAATGCCAGCCACTTATAACTGCAAATGCTTATTTATCGAAATTGGAAGAAACAGTTTCAAGCAATGAAAGTGACTTTGAATGACTTTGCAGTCGAATCTTTTGTAAATGTGACCACGGATGGTCGTACTTATTAACTATAAACTCGTATGAATGGGCCTTAAATTTTGCAATTGTTTCTCATTTTCGTTTAATCTATCATAGCTAAATCCGGGCACTGATACCGTAGCATTTTTGACGTTGACGTCCTCTAACACAAAACACTTTCAGATGTGTCCAAGTGCAATTCGGTAACCCTTGCTAATTTTGTTAGCGATTATACGTCCAGACAAACACAATATACACAAAATGTCTTTTGTCCAAAATACCGCGGCATCATCACTCAGGTATCACATTAAAGAGTATCAAGATAGACTAATATAAGTCACAAACAAATTCTGTATTTTGGTTTTTTTCTTTCGTTTTATTTCAAAACACAGTCAAGTTTTAAGACGGACACAAACACTTAGTTCAACAAACGACAACTTTCATATCGCTACACATGTTACAAATTAAGACACTACAGACGACAAAGTAAATCGAAATAGCGTCAGACAATAGTCTAATAGAATGGGATACAATATATGGACAACTCCCCCTTTGGATTCAACTTGACAATAAAGTCGACTGTAGAAGACTCGTGAGATCACATGAATGCTTGGTGACGGATTAAGAAAGACTATTTTATGTATGATGGGTATGAGAGGTTTTAAGTTAAACCAGACAGTGATACATGGACATATCGACACGTTCACACCTGTTGATTAGAAGTAAAAACATATTTTGTTTTCTATGTAAAACATATTTTATTCCTATGGATATGGTGTGTCTTCTGTACAAATATTGCATTTATGTTTATACAATGTCTTAGTAGGACTGACTGATTTCCTAAAGTTATTAAGGCCGGATAACATGTGCGATTGTCGTGTTGTGTTGTATGTGTAAACAATGCTTTATGGTTTAAACGTGTTTATATAATAACTTACCTCAACCTAAGAAGAAGACGTATGATAAAACATTATTTCTGACCAAGTTCATGATTGCTATAATGTTGCTACCATTCAAATGAAGGAGCATATCTAAGCTGGTGTCTATCTATTTGTCAATCTCTCAGTTTCAACGTCCTATACATCCATGCGTATTGCGACCATGCGATTTCTTTGTTAGAGGAAGCTCCAAACTCGTGTGAGCAAGGTTGCCGCTTAACAATCCTCATACAAAAGGCAAAGCACAGAAGAAACAAGAGGAAGAGAGAGAGAGAGAGAGAGAGAGAGAGAGAGAGAGAGAGAGAGAGAGAGAGAGAGAGAGAGAGAGAGAGAGAGAGAGAGAGAGAGAGAGAGAGAGAGGGAGAGGAGAGAGAGAGAGAGAGAGAGAGAGAGAGAGAGAGAGAGAGAGAGAGAGAGAGAGAGAGAGAGAGAGAGAGAGAGAGAGAGAGAGAGAGGGAGGGAGGGAGGGAGGGAGGGAGAGAGAGAGAGAGAGAGAGAGAGAGAGAGAGAGAGAGAGAGAGAGAGAGTGAGGTAATTATGACTTCCCTCTATGCTATGGTAGGAAATGGGGATGGAGCTTCCTCTGAAAAGCCATAACTGTGACGATAGAGGGTAACGCTAGAAAACTCAGGAATGTTTCAATTGCCACATCAAAATAACTTTAGAATTGTTGATAACGTGATTAAGTCACGTATAATACATTCAAACGTAAATCATTTGAAGCATTAGCGACGTGATAACATATTAACTGTTGAGACAACAAATCGTTGTTGCGTATCTCTCAATGGAGAAAAAGAATAACACAGTAACCCATCACCTACAAACAATCACGGTTTAATCTAGCACATTGCCATTAGTTTGAGTATTCGATCCCTGTTCGAGCAATAACAATATGAGTTTTCTATCCTCCATTAGATTAGACTGACATTCTACCATTTATTCCGTATCATTCCGTTTGCATAACGGAAACAAATCCCGGAAAACGCCCGATTTTCCTTGTTATTTCTCTCTCCTTTTTTTTATATATGGGTTTTACATCACATCAACATTATTTCAGTTATGTAGCGATGCCCGACTCTTAATGATGGAGAAAGACCTCAAACTCAACTGCCCATAAGGGCTGGTCAAGGCGGGTAGAACCATCGGCATTCCGTAAGTCAGTCTACTCTCTCCTTGATAAATGCGCACATTTACGGACACGGAACAGGGGATTTATAAAACGTTATTACAAAACTATAAATGACTCTTTTGAAGAAACTTTCTCCCTTGGATTCATCTCAATACCAGCAAAAAGTTATTCTTATCGATACTCATCAGTTGTCGTCTGATGTTGCTTTCAAATCAGGCCAAACACATTTCCTTTTAAGGGAATGAACTTTTGGAAAAGCCAATTCTCCGTGCTTATATTTTAATCATTTTACTCGAATGTAGCTCCCGTGTTTATACTGTGTGTAGGCTAGTCCATGACGATGTTCATCCTCACCCAACACAAAATCACATCATTGTGAGAAATGTCGGACCGATGAAAACAACGGCTTTCCTAGAGCAGATGATTTTTACATGCATTTGCTGCATACGTAACCTTGATACATGGTAACAAACACAACTTTTAATGAAAATGCAACCTTTTGACTCAATGCATAAATTGACTAATGATGAAATTTACGGTTTTTCATGCATTTTGCTTTCAGTGTAATCATACCTTTAAAAATTGTGTATGGTGAAAATCATTTCGAACACGGACGCAGTTCGTCTCTGCATGTTCTAGTTCGGGGATATCCGGCTGACATTTACGGCGGATGTAACACAAGTCCAGCTCCCAAAGCGGACTCTCAACGCTTTGAAAACACTTCAACTGTATCAAATACTAATGGAGACAGGTACATTAAAGCCAACTTTATTCAGATTTCTGGCAGCTTTGATTTACAAAAAGACTGAACACTTCCATTAAATGAACCAGGCGAAAATGATTAAAGTGAAAAAGAAAATTTATGTATGTATAAATGTACAAAGGTCTCCACGATAAAACACACAAGACAATGATTCATACCCAAATCAAAGAGGAAACCCTCTTTATTCACAGAGTTTAGTGTTGTCGCCTGATATTGTATAAATTTCATTTAGACGATACACAAAGCCCTTTACCAGGGAAAGGATAGAAAAGGTATTTCCGTGATGTTAAAGAACACTTTACTACGTTATTCAAAATGTGCGGTTGTAATGAAATCTGAAGGCGTAGAGCTCCATAAAAAACATGTTAATAACCCTTATTTTTTTATAGTAATCCATTCTTTGTCATTCATGTTTTCTTTATTTTTCATTTTTTCCCCTCTCTATTTTGTGTAATTCTAGAACTTTGTGTATTAACAAAAGATTCCCATTTTAGGCAAGAACGCTATAGAATATAATAATGGAATACTCATACCCCATCTAGCTATATCTGGCTACAGTTATACGCTGGATTATAGTTTACGCATAATATAGAATAGCGCAATGCATGGCCATTTTTAATGAGATTGGTGAATTACCTCTTTTCAATTAACGATTGAGAATGTTGATACAGATCGACATCCCAATCGGTCAATTAAAATCACGTGTAGGTAAACACGAGGGAATGCTGGTCAGTTTACAGAGGGGAGGGGCGGGGAGAGAAATTCCTGAATCATGAACCTAACCCATTCATTACGATAATTGAATGATACATTCTAGGTAGCCACATCGCTCTCTCATAAATCGGTTCTCAGTTCTTCCCTATAAAATGTCTATCACATCGGATAAATCATTTCTCAAAACAGGAGCATGTTAAGGCTCAGAGGCATATTCTGTTTATGTTGGTTCAATGTTGATAACGATATTTAGTCAATTACTAACATATCACACCCAACAAGGCGTGAAAATCTGTCAGATCATCTGCTTCTTTCTCTTTTGCTGAACAGAACACGTTTTGACACAAGAAGTTATTAAGCAGTATACGAATTTTGGTTAAGGTAAGTTCAATAGAGTCTCTATTGAGACAGTATTTCTTCAGTACCCAAGACTTCCCTTTTAAAGCTCTTTCAAAAGGAGGTTCGTGTAAACTCTTTTGACATGCATTTTCTCTCGATGATTGATTGTTTGTTGCAGATTTTTTTTGTCAAAATGAAATAGAATAATACGATTTTCCTGATTTTTTTCGATGATGTTTTTTTAATCGGATATATTACAAAATCTTCCGGATCAGAGTTAGAGGTTAAACATTGTGTTCATCATGGCAGTGATGGTGTTCAAAATAATATACTATTTACGCTTTAGTTGTATTCTACAGGTTACTCATGGCAAACATCGCTAAATCAACCACCTGTCCTAGTGCAACACTGTTTCCACGCCGATAATTACGGAACTTACGAGCTGGAAACCAGTGGAGTGTTTGTCTTACTTGATTACAGCTCTTGGCCTGATATCAAAGCGCTGACACTAGTGATCTCGGTACGTTGATGTTATTGTTTGTCTCTATCTGTGTCTGTCTGTGTCTAGTTTGATATCAAAGCGCTGACAATACTGATCTCGGTACATACATGTACTTGTTTGTGTCTGCCTGTGTCTGTCTGTGTCTAGTTTGATATCAAAGCGCTGACAATACTGATCTCGGTACATACATGTACTTGTTTGTGTCTGTCTGTGTCTGTCTGTGTCTAGTTTGATATCAAAGCACTGACAATACTGATCTCGGTACATACATGTACTTGTTTGTGTCTGTCTGTGTCTGTCTGTATCTAGTTTGATATAAAATCACTGACAATACTGATCTCGGTACATACATGTACTTGTTTGTGTCTGTCTGTGTCTGTCTGTGTCTGTCTGTGTCTGTCTGTGTCTGTCTGTGTCTAGTTTGATAACAAATCACTGACAATACTGATGTCGGTACATACAGGTACTTGTGTGTCTCTGTCTGTGTCTGTCTATGTCTAGTTTGATACCAAAGCACTGACAATGCTGATGTCGACATATACATGTACTTGTTTGTCTCTGTCTATGTCTAATTTGATATCAAAGCGCTGACAATGCTGATGTCGGTACATACATGTAATTGTTTGTCTCTACTTGTGTATATCTGTATCTAGTTTGATATCAAAGGACTGACAATACTGATCTCGACATATGCATGTACTTGTTTGTCTCTGTCTGTGTTTGTCTGTGTCTAGTTTGATATCAAAGCACTGACAATACTGATCTCGACATATACATGTACTTGTTTGTCTCTGTCTGTGTTTGTCTGTGTCTAGTTTGATATCAAAGCACTGACAATACTGATCTCGACATATACATGTACTTGTTTGTCTCTGTCTGTGTTTGTCTGTGTCTAGTTTGATATCAAAGCACTGACAATACTGATCTCGACATATACATGTACTTGTTTGTCTCTGTCTGTGTTTGTCTGTGTCTACAATGATATCAACGTACACAATGACTGATCTGTATCGACATTATATGTGACTATGATCTGTATACTGTAGTTTGTCTCGTACATGACTACTGATGTACATACTGATCTCTGACAATATATCATGTACTTGTTTGTCTCGGTCTGTGTCTGTCTATGTCTAGTTTGATATCAAAGCACTGACAATGCTGATCTCGACATATACATGTACCTGTTTGTCTCGGTCTGTGTCTGTCTATGTCTTATTTGATATCAAAGCGCTGACAATACTGATGTCGACATATATGTGTATGTCTGTATCTAGTTTGGTATTAAAGGACTGACAATACTGATCTCGACATATACATGTACCTGTTTGTCTCTATCTGTGTCTGTCTGTGTCTTATTTGATATCAACGCGCTGACAATACTGATGTCGACATATATGTGTATGTCTGTATCTAGTTTGGTATTAAAGGACTGACAATACTGATCTCGACATATACATGTACCTGTTTGTCTCTATCTGTGTCTGTCTGTGTCTTATTTGATATCAAAGCGCTGACAATGCTGATCTCGGTACATACATGTAATTGTTTGTCTCTATCTGTGTCTTCTGTGTCTTATTTGATATCAACGCGCTGGCAATACTGATCTTGGTACATACATGTAATTGTTTGCCTCTGTCTTTGTCTGTCTGTATCTAGTTTGATATCAAAGCACTGGCAACACTGATCTCTGCATATACATGTTATTGTTTGTCACGGTATGTGTCTCTTCTCTTTCTTTAATAAAGGTATTGGCACCAATTAAATTAAAGAACACACACAATCAGGTGCAGATCTCAAAAGAACTTGATGTCGGCATTGTATACATTGACGATTCCTAATGTAATCAGTAAAATATTAATCCAACATCAATCTGCCTATAAGCTGTAGGGACAGGGATTGGTTTTAGGCCGTCCCCTGAAATAACATCACACTGAACGCTATCATTGCTTTTGTTATAATTGTCTATCTTTGTTCGGTACTCCTATTTCAATTTAATAACCATTAAACAGACAAATGAATTCGATTAAAATCAAGCTAATTTTCTATTTTTTATTTTATTTTATCAGACAAAGTAACTTTTTAACGACCAATAACAGGACAAAGTACGTGCAATGAATATATTTAAGAATAGAACCAAACTACGTTCATTACGAATTAAGAAAATAGCAAACCATTATATTTGATACATCAGTTTGTCTGTTAAAGTTTTGCTTATTCACTCTGAAAAATAAATCAGTATGGCTATCCGCTAACAATGTTAATTTCCCTCTGTCAATCCTCTACAAATAATAATGGTCCGTTATGTAACCCCGTTAATAAACAACACCTACGTGAATAATATTCATCAAATGCAAAACCCGACGAATTCATTGACCGATCGATAACAAAAAAAAATCAAGCAGTATCAGCATCAAAACACATATCAATTTCACCACAAGATGCATCATCAACCTGATTACATTTATGTGTGCATCCTAAAGAATAAAGTCGTAATCAAACATAGTTTGATGATGTTTTTCTCTTTCATCAAATATTTTCCTAGAATTTGTCTTAATGATTAATCAAGTTTTTACAGAAAATCGTCATTCAAAATAATTTCCTTTCCTAAAAAGGCAATCAATTTTAGCCCCCTGAAACTCAGAACTAAAAAAAGTAACTTCTAAGAAATAATGTCTTTTTTGTTTGTCAGTATCAGAAAGAGACATGCATGTTTAATGTACTGCAGCAGGGAAGGACATCTGGAAATAAAAGTGAATCTTTTTAAACAGAATTTCATGTATAATGGCAAATGATCAGTATGATTCAATAAAAGTTAACAATTCTGACAATATAAGTAATTAATTTTTTTATAACCAGCATTTTCTTCTTTAATATCTTCATCTTTACTTAATTTCTAGTTATGTATATTAACAGAAGACCGTGTGGTTTGTAAATAGTAAATCTTTTACATTAATGAAGACGTTTTTCGTTTCGTCGGATTTTTAAGGTTAATATCAGAATCAGTCCACCATAGGTCACTGAGATCACTTTTGTGTAACTTTGATTGAAAATGTTTACTGTTTTATTTCAGAAATAGGGACATGGATTATTTCAGACGAGCCCTAATTACCATACATTTTATGTTATAGCCAAAATGTTACCTTAGTACCGGGTAAGGTGAAAGGTCATGAAGTCTGAAACCCCATGTTATACCGATCTCCCCACCCCCGTACTGTGAACACCCAAACCGCAAAAAAACAATCGGCGCCATCTAGTAAGGGGTTTGAGTACAGAATACATATTTACCGGCGCCTAATCATGGAGTGTCGGATGATGGCTTTAGTTGGACAGTTTTGCTGGAATTCGTTACTCATCGCTGTTTGGCCCCTAACTCCAGTAAACCTGCACCGTACGGCATTTGATTCAGAAGGATTTAGGGACCACTTTAAAGATAGGGTGAATTTGTCATAATAATCAACTTAATCTTCATAAAAATATTGACTACCTAATGAGTTAAAAGAAATGATGTATTCCTTTTTATATATTTAAGTGTCATTTGCTGATGGGTTTAATTTGGAACAGTCCCAAAGTCCAAAATGGGAGATGGTTAAAACCAAAATATCGAATATTTTAACAAACTCAACATTGTCATAATACATAATTGTCGGCGGATGGCATCAAATCGCAACAGATGTTCAATTATCACTAACATGCATGATGCTTTAAAATGGATTCAAGCAACAAACTTATGTCAAGTTTTGGATTGCGAGATATTTTGAGACACAACAAAAAGATCAGGTAACCAATAGTTTCTTAATTATATGCGGACATGTGAGATTCCGGCGGAATTATTCACGAATAAATCAACTTGTACGGTGTTTGTCTACGAAGAATCTCTCTGGGGACGCTGTTGCACAACTCGATTGCTATAATAACGTTTTCTAGATAGTACGATATTCGTAGATAAGTTGTCATGAATTGAAAGATTCAAAGACGTAGATATCACCACATAGGATTTCATACTAAAAATAGTTGTTATTGATAATCGCTGTGAAAATGTGAAGATAACATATAACATTGATGATCTCAATTCTGCTTTAATGAAGGAATCACTTTATCAAATGCCATAGATAAACCAATGTGTAACACTAGATAAGCCTGTGCATTCCATTCCGAGTTATTCCATGGTTACATTTACCGCGTATGAGTTTTAGAAACCATTTACTAAGGCGTGGAAGATTTAATATTGTCGAGAGTTTAGCAATTCCTGAAGCAGACGGTGGATCATGCAGAGGCCCTCAATTAGACCTGTGGCGAGAAATCAACAAGTTATGCATTCGGGTTTCATTTAAAAAATGACCCTTAATGTTTTTTTAAGGATTATAACGTAAGTTTGAACTACTGAATGCGTTCGAAAACATACATACTCAATCTACTAGGTGTTATGGTGTAGTAATGTTGTTTTCGGCAGAATTATTCTGTTCTTTGTCAGTACGCTCGGTGGGTGGGTGAGGGTGAGTGGACAGAAAGTAAGTGAGTAAGTGAATGAAAGTGTCGTTACGTTTAGAATTAAGATGTATAGTTTATACTTTGTATATAAACAAATGATAAGTTGACCTTCATACGCCAATTTGTTACACCGATACTTTGTACGTGCGTTACAAATAACTTATGGAGGCCCCTTTGTCATACCAAAGTACAATACGGTCGATTTAGTCTCATATTGACCTTTAGTTTACGTACTTTGTAAGTACTTTATTACGGCAGTGAAACGATCTATATAGTATATCAGTGTGGTCGGCCACCCTCTATGGTTCCCTGACTCATGTTCATGTACTCGAGTCTGTGAGAACGGAAACCGGGCATTCAGCGACCGCGAGCTCTCAGTATCTTAAGAGCAGCTCAGTTTGTAAGCACGGTGCGGCTAAACGTACACATTCGCCAGAGAGTAAAGGGCGATTACTTGATTTTTATCACTTGTATCCTGACACTAAAGTATAAATACAAAAAACTTGATGGTAAACCAGGGAACCAGCAACAGTCCGTCCTAGCGAAACGATATTTGCAGCACGGCTCGGAACCCTATGACCAATCTGGATGTCGTATTTATTTATATTAATGTTGTAAGTGTTATTGGCCATCCGGAACTAGTCGACGTTAACTCTCGTTTTCTCCCGCCTTTCCCGGTAGAATGTTGCCGATTTACGCATTACCAAATGTCTAGATGTGTTTGTATTTACGAGAACTGTCTTTAATTACATTCACGCGGTGTTTGCCAGTCCTTTAACCCTTCCTAATTAATTTCTATATTTTTACTTAAGAATTAAACTGGGAAGCCATTTGTACGTCAATCGACCGATAACTGTACTTCCTGACAAGCTGACTTGACAATATACTCATATTCCCATGGTAGTATTGTTTATGCAAATCTAATAAACAAGTCCTCAGTATTTTATTCACTTTGCATTTATTTACCGTCATGATAATAGGAAGGGCGTCAAACAATATGACGCGATGGGTGAGAAATTCCTGCTCCCGCCAGACATGCGCAGACAGCTTTACGCGCAGGCGGTAATCGGATGAACTCGGATGAACTCGGTCACCGTGGATCTCCCGTCCAAGTACTATTTCCTAGATAAGTATGGGTCTCGTCGACGTTTCCGTCAAAACAACAGGAATCTGTGTGGAGCGAACATTGGAGTAACATCGATAACCAGTCAGGTATGTAGTACTCGAGCAATACTTCCAGCAACATCGTATTCAAGGAGTAATCTGACCAACGGTTACCATTAGAAACTGTTTAACTTTTATTTCAAATTGACGGCATTTTTCTAATATTTCCTACAGAAATAGTCTAGAAAAATACATTCAAATTGTCATTAGTACGTTTTTAAACTGATCTGAATTGTCGAGTAAGTTTTAATTTTGTGCAACAGATTTCAGAGAATTTTCTTGATTTAATCGTTTTTCTTGATGTAGTAACATTTTACATTTCATCATATGCAACAATATAACTCGAAGAACTTCAACTATCGTTTACAGAATTATTTGTCGCCTGAAGTTGTAGATTATGGCCAGAGATTTAGATAGCGGAATATCACCATTATTAAATTTAGTTTAATAAGTTTTATCGCAAAAATTGGCATTAATAGGTTTTCTTATTGATCCACACTTGAATCTAAGATAGTTTTCCACAGAATCTCTTAGAGAATCATATGTGATATATGTATATGTTTGCTCTTTTGCCTATAAATGTTCTTTTCTTTTTGTTTTTATGGTTTTCGAAAACTTGCAAAATAGACTTAACCTTTACTGATTGGAAGTCAATGCAGACAAAATCATATACATGTATAACAGAAGCAGTTGCCAAATCGTAATGGTTTTTTCAATCATTCTTACCAATTCAACACCAAAAACCTGCCGGAATCTTGCAGCAGACCACACGATATTACAAGAATTATGATTGAAAGATTTCCTTCAGATGGGATTTTGTGGTAGGCCGTGAATAAAAGCAACTGGAGGCGACAATTTCAAATTACGATAATTGGTATTTTCAATGTGATATTTGAAGCTATAATGAAGAAAAGATTTCGTTCTGAGCTCTAATTTCTGTTGTCCTCTAGCGTTTATCTTTTATTTGTGAATTAGATAATCATAAGTCTACATCAGTACTCTATACAAACAATTGTGCCAAAACGGAGGATCGATTCATTACTCGTAACATGTCCTTTCTAACAATGATTGCTCGATCATTCTATTTAGTGTACAAATGTGCGTTTCTTTTAAAAACTTGAGTATATTGTATAGAACCGTATTACGCACCTGCAGAACAAAACCAGTGAAAACACTGTTATAAAAGGAAATGTCACTTGTACAAAGCAGTTTTCTTCTCTCACGACGGTTTCTTCCCATACCACTAAGGTAATATTATTGTTCATTAGCTTCAATTGGCGTCTAGTGTTGGTTAATATTTATGTCAGAATTCATTTATCATAGAAAAAATGAGGCAACCCACAATTTGGTTACTCATGGAATTTATTCCATCCGATCGTTTTAATCTATCTCCGTTCTTAAACCCAGATCTTATACCCCCTCCACTCTCATTAAACTCTGACCCATATTTTGGTTAGCAGCAACGATTTAAATGACTAGTACCAGTATGGTCGGTTATGGAGGTAGCGAAAAGTTAGATTTCTAGCGGAATTAAATATTATAATCTAAACGGACCGTGTCCGGAAATTAAATGTTGGCCTCATGCCAGTAGAACCCGGAAGTAAATTGAG
The DNA here is from genome assembly GCA_947846245.1 of Cerastoderma edule. Lineage (NCBI taxonomy): Eukaryota > Metazoa > Mollusca > Bivalvia > Cardiida > Cardiidae > Cerastoderma > Cerastoderma edule. The sequence goes on from OX401409.1 coordinate 73,314, forward strand.
ACCTGTTAAACGGTTCAAGTGCCCTACCAGACATTTCACATTACCTGAAGGTGGCTCGTTGCTTGGGTCATAATACAGTGTACTCACATACAGTCAACACACATGCATGTCTTTATGTACCTTTATTTCTACATCGGCGATGTCTTGAAACGATTAAGGAGGGGTTTTATGTAAAAACGATTTTCCATTCAGGATGCGGATTTTAATTTTGATTTGAATTAAACCAACCTTTATCTCATTTACGACGCCCCTTTTAAAGCACAATTTTCCGAGCGTTTTGACACAAGAAGGTTTTCATCGTTTGCTCGATTTCTTCGTTTACCGTCGAAATGTGATCTCAACATAGAAAGGACACTGACATTTGTTTAAAACATTCTTAATTAATTGTGCCTTTAACTAGGTAACGTTGACTGATCGACATTTGTCTCATTCCTCAATGAAAACCGCAATCATACGCGAGATGTCGAATGTTTACTAACACGATTATTAACTAATCAAAATATAGAGTCATTGAACTTTCCTGTTCGTTAAACCTAATGAAGAGTTTACGAACCTAGGATGGATGTGTGTGAAAGGGTAATGTCTGCTTTTTGCATTTGATTCATGCATAATTTGTAAATTATTTCATTGTTTCTGGATTTCATTTTATGATTGGTCACTTCTGGTTTAACCCTTTCGCGCTTCTGCTTTGTCGCTCTTATCACGTATATCACTATCTTTATTTTTGATGGGCCTTTATATATTAAGTTTCTTGTTTTCCCTTTTTACTGCTCTTTAAATTCAGTCAAAAGTTTTTTAAATGTATTGCATCATTTCGTTTATTGGAGACGGTGGACGAATCTAACGGAAAAAAACGGTATACGGTCATAATCTGCTATCATTCAGGTGAAATGCTCACCGTGCAATTGGTTAGTATTAACTTTGTACGGCTATAGATTAAACAGATCATCAAATGAAAATATCATTTAATCCATACAATTCGAAGACTGTGTCAATATTTCTAATCTCGATTAATATGACTTTTGACTGACTCTGTCGTTAGCATCCTTGTATCACTCAGGAGTAACTAGATTTAGACCAACGTCCGTTGAAACACGTGTTTCTGAAGAATAATGGGTTTAAATGATTACCAATTACCGAGCGGGTCTGTCGGTCTGTGTATGGTCTGTAGATTGTCCATGTAGGTATCCCCACACATACCAAATTAACCTTTTTTGCGGTTTTCCCATTTTTACACGACGTTGAAGTATTTAACTGTAATTCAAAAATCATAAATAGCTGATCTGCTGCCACAATATCTTGAACAATTTCCAATCATTTGGAAGGGGTTGTCCAAAATTTGATTTTTTTGTCGATGTTTCATGACCGAAAAATCGTAACGCAAGCTATAAGTTATGTCTGTGAGGCTTATCGTGTGTTTCCGTAAGTACGCATTACTTATTCCGGAAATTACCGACTAGAAATCAGCGCTCAAGAATCCAATCACTTGTACACGGTGAACTCACGGAAGGGTCAACTTCTTATAACAACAAACAATAAGTAACCAGAATGTAAACATTGGATCGGATAGACCAGCGAACGTACTTTCCATTAATTCAGGATAGTTCACAAGGGAAACATTCCGGGCGTTATGTGAAAAGAACCTGCGGCATTAAATACTAGAGTAGGCACTCTCCTTCCATATCATGGGTCGTCCAAACAGAATAATTCGGAGAAATCTAATTTGATTTTTATGATTCAAAATGTGATTATTTTATTACGTTTACGAAAACTGTTGTTGCGGGTAATGAGAGCTAATTACGTCGTAGATCGAGTTGTGTATGGTAGTATCCGGGACTACTTTTGCATGGAGATCGTTGTTCCCCGATCGCGGGTAGACTGTTGCTGATATACGACAAACGTGGCCGCTTACTGAAGGAACATTGATGTTTGAAAATCAGCCCTCAGGAAGATGATTAGCCAAAACCCCCAATTACTGATAACTTTGCAATGACACTTACGACGTGAAAAAAATATGTTGAAAATTCCAATCGGATCCAATTGTAGATCTATTGACTCAATCTGAAAGAAAATGGAAATGTCTTCAAGCAGGGATATCGACGTACCCGAATCAATTTGGCTTTTTTGTCATTGTACCGGACTGTCAGTTAGTTCACTTGGAAACACAAAGTTCCTTTCATAGCACTTCGCTCACAAAAACAAACTGGCAATGTATCTTCTTCATTTGAGTGCACAAATGCCACGAGTCAACATCTCTTGTAAAGTAGTTCAAATAATATAAGATAATTGATACCTCCAGTTCAAGGGTATACAGCCCTGGGGAATTCGGGGAATAAACACTCCTCGACTGACCACATTAATTTACCGAGATAAACGATCTGTGAGAAATGCAAGGCATGACGCATATGTCAGGAATGTTGAATCTACGCCGTAAATTGTACAGGTTCACTCGCACTATCAAAACACGATAAATGGATGGAGCCAACCGCGCCAGATTGGTTAGTTCTTTATAGTTTCAGATCCGGCCACTAATTTTCCTTGTGCTTCTTAATTTCTGTGTGTGTTATGCCAATTCTATTTTTTGGAAGAATATGTTAGTTCTTACTTGTTAGAAATGGTAGCAATTGCTAGATTTGAGTCTTACCTCCCTGATTCCAATGGCTGACAAACCAATGTTTATCACTGGCGCGTGCGGCCTTATTCGACCGTTTGTTTGTGACAATTGCCTCGGTGATTGGCCTCTCCGTTTTGATTACTGATGCAATAAAACAAGGCGACACCGTGTACATATTTCCTTTGCTTTCAATGGCTGAAATGGTTTGCCATACCACATTGCTACCAATGGTATCCCTATTTAGCCAAAGTGCGCACTTTACTGGCAAGGTTAGCCGCGGTGAACCACTAGCCCATGCTGCATTGGTCTCTACACTTCGCATATTGACCATATAGATTGTTGTGTTTATGTCGATGATGTACAGTTATACTGCGGTAGAGGTTCAGCAATGGCTCATGCATTCTGGCTTATCTACCAGTCATGGACTGGTTACGAAAGCGTGCACATTTCTTATACCAATGGACGGCCGAATGAGCTACAAGCGTATTTAACTCTCGTGGTCGGCTAGTGTGACAGATCCGCACAGAACGTGTAAATGTCTTATAGACGGTCCCAACTCAAAACACGTAGTTGCATCTACTCATACTAAGGAAACAGGAAGTTTTCAACATGCAGGTCTCAAACATGCACAGTTCGCATGACGATTACGATGAGCTAGAATCATGAGTTCCTGCACAGACGGTGAAGCAAGATCGGCACTTACACCTCAAACAGATGCAGATAGTAAACCGATTCGTTCTCAATTATAGATCAAGGTTTCGTTATAATTTTCGGGAAACGCACTCTGTTACGTAAGGGCATCACTCATAAGATGCATGGTGTTGTGCCATTCAGAGAATGACGTAATATCAAAATTACTCCCACTGTTTATGAACGGTAGTTCCGTGTGAACTCGGGTACAATCCCATTAGTGGCGGTATTCCGTCAAAACAGTTCTTATCACCGGCCCAGATCATATCCGTCATAGACGCATCCATCTAGACGGGACACGGCGCTGAGCTGACGCACTGCGCACAACAGCGCCCTCAAACCCCGTTACTTTTACAGAATCGCGATCGTTGTAAAGGTTGTGGGAGGGTTTGTTGTTATCCACACGATTGCTTTCATCTTTTCTATCGTACAACTTCATTTAAATAAAAAGGTGTGGTTCTCTGTATGATTTTCTTTACATAGTATCCTGTTTGCTGCATCATGTTATTTCCCCAAGGTTTATAATGTTAACTGCTTTGAGTATGAATTGATGAGTAAAGTGCAAGCGAGATGCATTTAGGTGTTTTTTTGTGTTGCATGCTTCTATGTGGTAATTATTATATTATGGCGAAGGAGCGAATTGTCGCCACATAACAACTTATGCAATTAAAAAAGCAATTAACCAAAACACGTATTGTGTCCAACAAGAATCCAAGTAGATCAATAAGAGAACTATCCTTTATCTGAAAAGGGTTCTATGCGTGGGTGTTGTCAATTTTATTATTAACCCAACAATTTCTATGAGTGGCTGTGATTTAATGAAACGTATCTCACACTGCGTAAAGAGCCGCCATGATTTATTCTATACATTACATGCACATTCGTTGAAAAGACACATGTTGAGCATCGGTGAATGTATCCGAAGGTCGGAGTTTCGGAGTCCCATTCTAAAGCAATATTTCTGACTGGACCTTTCTGTATTCAACATGACACAAAAACTTCCCCCACGCACAGTTGAACACTCATGCTGTTTTGTCCTCTCGCCATATTTATAAATCTGCAGTATGGTCCCGATCAAGGACATTTTGACATTTAATGAAAACGGTGATGAATGCGTATATAATCATCAATGGTAATCATGATGATCATAATCACCATTATTGTCGCTACCAGCACTATTCGAGTTCCTTAAAAAAGCAGATAATGTTGTTGTTGTTTCTGTTGCTACCAACTCTGTAGCTATTACTGATGCTGATACTTATGCTAATGATATTTAAACAGTTTTATTTCCAACATTGCTGCTCGTAAATCTGTCTGATTAAGATGGCGGGAATGCAGTTCGATAAGGACACCGGATGAAAACGTCCAAGAAAGCCGGCTTCCGCCGGAAGTTGTCGGTCGTTAATAACAATTAAGATTATTTCGAGACGGGAATTCTTTAATGCCCTCTCTAGATATGGGGGACTACTGATATAGGCTTGGATGCGTCATGACTGTGATTTATTTTATTGCTTTGATCTTAAAATAGAAGATCATATCTCGTGCTTATTAAGAGGTGTAGTATCTTATCAGAATCTCAATGAACTGTCTGTGAATTCAATGGGCGCCATGCATACATCATTTAACACAGACCCTGGCGATGAACTTATTCTATAATGACGGGTCATTTTCCTGAAAACAGTTTTAATCAAAAAGCCGACTATTTCTTTAAAGAAACGTTCTTTTTTTTTGTTATTTTAGAAAAAAATATTTATTTGATGTTGCCTTGAAGCCATTTTGTTTGACGTAAAGCGTGAATGGCGTACATGTAATATTTTCCAGCAATATTGAAATAAACCAATATGTCTACGATCCTTTCGTTTAATGGTCGTTGCGGGTGTATTGTATTAAGGACAAAAACAATAAAGTTTGAATAAAGAAATATGATAGTAGGTAATAAGTCATTAAAAACCAACGACTGTACGTCTTCAAGCAATTAAAGAACATAAAGAAAGAAGGGTCGTATAAAATGTTATTTTTACCGCAATCTTTTCTAAAAATTAAAGGTCATCCGTAGCATACAAGTTTACCCTTAGAAATTCTTCCTCTTGAATTGGAGGATCACAATCTAGAAGTGCTAATTGCAGGATAAAAAGCACAATTCCCCAAACGTCACAAGTCTCACGTGTGTTTTATAGGTTTCAGATCTCTCGCCGAACAATGGAGAATTTCACAAGCACGTTTGTCCGATTGGCCTGCCAGTCTTCACTTTTATATTTATTACTATCCACGTCGATCTCCAGTGCCTTTCCCACGTCAATAAATCTGCGATCTTCACCAAGTAGTACAAACGTGAGTATCCTATTATTTCGTTAGGCGCCCTAGCATCGTGAGTTGATATGTTTTCAATATTTCAGCAAGGGAAAAAGTCATTTCAATGTTTAAGCATTTATTACCAGCACTCTTTACCTATTGACCATCTTCATCACCGAAATCAGTGAATAAGGAAAGTTTTAAGATTAGTTGTATTGACGTTTGATACTAATGTATCGTGAATAAGATTGTTTTCACAAATAGTTCTTATTATCTTATATTGTGAGGCAAGATCACCGAACTATTTGTGAAAACATTCTTATTCACCATACATTAGTTTTTGATGCATTGTTTGTTGTTGGTACATAACAATACATAAATCATTGGTTAGTTATGATTTTTAAGAATGCAAAACGATACAATACAATACAATACCTTTAATGCTTTCTCTGAAGGAGAGAATATTTGTATGGATGAATTAGATCCTGTAGGTACACGTATTTACGTCCATAGCTACCCCTCTCGTTATATGGACATGGTTATATGGATACCATTATGCAGGCGCTGAGATTGAGCTGTAGCCCCGTGTTTTGGAGGCCGTCGGTTCAATCCCTTGCCGGGTCATACAGATATGATTACTAAAACGAAACAAATAAAATGTATTAGACGTTTCTCTACAAGAATCTCTGAATATTCGGGAAAATCTGCAAATGGACAGAAAATACATGCTTGTAATTGGGTTTTGTGGCAATTTCAAGGTGTATGTTCACAGATGAGACAATTTTCAAGTCAAGATAAGATGTCGTTGAAACAATACAGTTTTCGTATTGTTGTATATAATAAACAATCAAGAGAAGTCGTTTAAAGATTTGTTATCCTATTCCTATATGTAGTAGACCTCAAAGACGTTACAATGCTTTTGAATACAAGTGAATTTCAATTCAATGGTGTAGGCTAAAGAAACTTTGATAAAAAGTAATTTTGATTCAAATTACTTTTCTCCAGTGCGTTGATTACCAAAATACAGTTGTTGTACAGTTTTGAGAAACAAATCTAATTTCAAAATTGTTAATACCTGTGGAAAAACATCTTTCATTACGAAACATGCTGAGAACGATTGAGAACCGTCTTTTTTTTTACGATTGCAGGATGGATCTTACCTGGCGGTCGGGATCCTATGTGACTCGATGATGAATTCCGGAGACACGAACGGAGATGGGCGATTGAGTTCGGCAGAGATCGAGAACTACTACCGAGGCAGTTTACATTACCCGGCATACATTGCGCGCATTTACGGAGAGGAGTTCGTCAGAATAGCGGATACTGCCCCCCGCGATGGACTTCTGGACCGATCCGGTACGATTGGGTTATTTGTGTTTATTTGTATTGATTCAATGCTATTTTAAGAATAGTTTAGTTATATTACTGTAACGATTCACCAAACCGTAATGACGTTCAATGAAGATAAAGGCACATGATATACTCGTCTCAATTTTATTGACCGAATAAGTCCTTGTAAGAAATCAGTTAATTGACTGAAGGTACTGACGGAAACATGGACAATTGCACTGACGAACGTACAACATATTATTAGTGTAAGCGCACATACTGGCGGACGTTTACAGAAACAGAGATTTATTAAGTCCGCCATTGAACCAGATAACCAGCTAGACCGACCGACCGACAGGCAGACTGACGTGAAGGCCGGACAGCCATCAATAAACGCCCTCGCCGAATGTTGGGCATATCAGTTTGTCCCTTCACGTAAACATTGTGTCTATAAATAGACCGGCCAGAGGGTTGTTTACAAACTGACTTGGCCACTGACTTTACGTTGTCCATCATCATTAAACGCCAACATCGAATGCACTTATCCAATTAACCCTCCTCCGATTTTCCGTCCATTGACCGACACTTCGCTTTAAAAGATCTTCGTTCCACACAGTGCTCTATTGAGATGTCTTCAAAGGAAGTTTTAAAACTAGTCCATAGGAAGTAAAGGGTTACGGCCATTTCGACATGCTTTCTACCAATCACTGTTATCGAATTCTATCTGACCAATCACTGTTATCGATCTCTATCAAATCAATCACTTGTTATCGATCTCAGGTGTCCCAGGTATCTCCACACACATTCATGCAAGACAACCAATTAACATTCCCAGATAGGGAACATCACGCTCGAACTCGCCTTCTTGTATGGTCGGGTATGTAGCCGTGTGCCCTTTGGCCTCTCGATCATACATAAAGGCTGGACTCTTTTATAGTCTTTAACAGCCGACATATGAGTTGAGAAACTAGCAAAAGAAAATGAAAAATGACACTTGTGTCTACCTTCAAACTAGATATTAGCTAAACAGGGGTTCAGGAATTACTCCATTCGTAATTAGGTCTCAAAGTCATGAACACTTCTGGGTTTTTTCTTATATGGAAACAACATGTTTCGGTTTGATCGCAGCGACTTCTTAACTATTCATGTTTCCTCATTTTTCACAACAAGTAGGGAAGTGGAACGTGTCGGGGATATTAAATGCCTGTTTTCTGTAACATTTTTCCAGTATTGTTACGGATGTTAAATTCATCTTCCGTTATATTTTTCAGAATTATTACGGATGTTGATTACACATTTTCCGTTATATTTTTCAGAATTATTACGGATGTTGATTACACATTTTCCGTTATATTTTTCAGAATTATTACGGATGTTGATAACACATTTTCCGTCATATTTTTCAGAATTATAACGGATGTTGATTACACATTTTCCGTCATATTTTTCAGAATTATTACGGATGTTGATTACACATTTTCCGTCATATTTTTCAAAATTATTACGGATGTTGATTACACATTTTCCGTCATATTTTTCAAAATTATTACGGATGTTGATTACACATTTTCCGTCATATTTTTCAGAATTATTACGGATGTTGATCGCACTGGATGCCTCCTCAACCATGAGACGATGAACAACAGAATTCGTTCCTTCAACTTTCCAGACATAAACTCGTCCATTACGTCGCTTAACTGATAAAAACATAAACTAGGTTGTGATAGTAGTCCATACAAATCACGTCATATAAAACTCGCCCCGGATCAGAAAGTGCGTTCTTCATTACCTGATCTGGGACGATAATGTAATAACCTTTCTTATCAATATCTAAATACAACCGTTTTCTAGGTCATCAATTACTATGGAAAAGTTTCATATAAATTAGAAAAGAAGGAAATCGTGCACAGATGTAATCAAACAGACATATAGGATAATATTGATAAGTTATTCTTTACATAGAATCGCTTACCAAACATTTACTTTTTGCAGTTTTGCACGTGTTCTATCTTACCATGTGTCGTTATTAGGCGTTCTACACTGATGGTTTGCGAAGGTAATTCATGTACCTGTTTACAGAGGTCGCAGGCTCGGCTCTCAATAAATCAGGTTTCATCGCGAGGTCCTTCGTCCTGCAAAAACACAACACACGATGTATGGCTAGGTCTCTTTGGCATACACTAAGTGGTCTCTTTAACAGGTCGACGTTCGAACCACAACATGTAAAAACTATCGTCTTCATTGATTCAGTGACGTTTTGTTAACTTCGCCATTGAACAGGACTAACGAAAAAGAAAATAACACCATGACTGACAACAATACACACCGTTTCCGGGAAATACCCAAGAATCGATATATACAACTTGCATAAACATTTGTTATTTACATAGAATGGCGAGAAATACATGTACATGTAGATGAGTATCTGCCTACAATGAGAATGTTTAAGTTTCTCTGCTAATAGATAATTTAGTTTCCGATATTTTTTTTTATGACATGCATATTTTATTAACAATTGTTAAGAGAAGCCAAAAAGGCTTGTTAAAGTAAAAGGTTGTTAGATTTCGAATTTGCGTTCGACGGAATCCTGTTACTCAGAGGCAGAAATCATTCACAAAATAACAACGTTTGACGATCATATATCTATCGCAAACTATGCATGAAACGGTGCCAATTTTTTTTTAGATTGATTTGTGTTTATTCTTTTATAGCTGTTTATATTACACGACATTTACAAATCTCATGTTAAAAGAATTTTTTTGTAAAACGAAAGAAACTACCAATTTCTCCGTTACCAATAATATCTTTTATCCTTCATAAAGACTATGACGAACTCTATTTTCAATTTTTGTTTGTCCTTGTGATCATTTTTTCTGACAAAAGAAGAAAAAACCCAAAGGTTTTTAAAAAGATATAGTGAGTGATTTCTGTCTGGTTGCCTGATTATGCAGCAGGACACAGCGAGTGGTCTCTGCTTGCGAACAACCTTTTTCTTTACCGCGCCTCGTATGGTAATCAGTAATTAATAACTCTTGATAACCGACTCTGTGTCATTTATACGTAACAGGCGGCAATGCTGCAGACGACTTTGTGAAAATACTAAACGAAGGTATGACCCACAAATTGTACTTTTATGTTAAAATGGTTAATGACGTATTTATGTACATTCATCAGCATAACCTGGATTCAGAAATTGGGATTTCGTTGTACTAAAGAACAGTCGCACACACTGCAACGCAATGAATCGCTAACGCATCTAGAATAGTTAAGCAGCAGATTAAAAAGACATTCTAGAATTCAAGTTTTTTAATTTCTTTACCAGTTCATTCACGGACTTAAGTAAGCTGAAGGAACTGTTTGATGAAAGTGCAATAGATTATACAAGTTTTTGCAATTCATCTTTATTTCTAGGATGATTTCCACCTTCTAAACGAATTTCTTTTATTTTATCATCAGTTCCGATATCGACTATGGATTATAGACGATCGAATAAATTTGAAATTTTATTAAGAATGAAACATCAAATTTCTACACAATATCAGTATTCTTACAAACTCGTCTGTTGCAGATCTCATTGTTATACCTATGACTTTAACGAGCATTTAAAGAGCAACATGTTTTGTATATTTTGTTCCTATATTTCAAACTTATTATTATTATATTTTTGTTAGATGTAAATTTCTTTATACTTCTGTAACGAAATTCTGACTCGGAATTGATTTTGTTGGATCCTTGACTCGGCATAGACTCAATGCATATCCAATATGGGTGTTATTTTACTGATTTAATTAATGCTGATGTATTTAATGACGTGATATACAGTAACGTATTACATTTGTACTTAGTATCTCGTCACTGAGTAACGGTATTGTTTGCCGTTTTTAAAGTTTCAAACGGTTTCTATACAAAGAACCGTAAAGCTTTTAGAAATGGTTTTTGGAAATCATTGTAAAGTGAGATTCCTGATAAGCCTTTGTGTGTTCTGGACCTCACTTTACACAGACCTGCAGAAGAATCTGTCGTTCATATCAACTTAAAGGTAACACAATGATGCGAAACTGTCCTCTATGTCGAGGCTCTAAGGCGCGTTTTACCATATCTATAGAGTGGATGTTGAGTCAAGGGTCCTGATTTTTTGCTACTTATGTTATTCTTTTTAATGTATTTTCGAAGACATTCCTAACGACCGAGCATTTTTGATAGTGCTGTAATATTATGTAAAACCTTACTAACTGTTACATACTGCTAGCTGTTACATAATGCTAGCTTTTACACACTGCTAGCTATGAAACCAAACACAGATAGGGTTCAACTGAAATCACACCGTAAAAAAAATATACCTTGGCAACATTTGCAACAGGACCTGGTGAAATTGAAATTGCAAGGAAATCATATCGAATATAGAACTATTTCCTTTATTGCAAGTGTTATAATGATTTACCTCACAGTGGAGTAACTTTACACATGCTAAAGTAGAAACTTCGAGAAATTTTTACGCCAACAAAAAAAGGAAACAATCAAAGTCCCATGATTATGTTGTATAGTAGATAAAATTCAGTTTGATTATGACGGAGACAGATTGCAATGAAAGAAGAATGGTTCGGGGCGAAAAGTTTCTTCTTTTGTCGCAAAGTTTTCTTGTAGCATTTGCTACAGAACGGTACTTTGTTGCCTTTGACTCAGTAAATTCCCTTTTGATAGTGTGACAAAATGAAGTACAGTAGAAAACAATTACTTTGCCTTTATGAATTTTAAGAACTACGTTTAGATTACCAACGAATAAATGTACAAATTGATGCGGCTCACAACTGCCCGAAATACTCTTTTGGATAGTTTGTCTTTGAGGAAGAAACACTCACATACGTAAAGGAATGGGTCACCATAGATACGCTGTCAAAGAGTGGCTCGTATTCACTAATGGGTATCACATTGCTAACTTGTATAAATTAGTACATGGTGGTTTACTTCAATATAGAGATACGTCAGTCGCGAATCCGACCGACTTACCTTAGTATTACAATGAACCATTGAATTGCGGCATATTCAGTTCTGTCTTCAATTTCTATTAATCTTATTAAATCAAGCTTCACGAGCAGGGGAATATCTAAGGACTAGTCACGTATCGTATTGAAAATACCTTTCGTGAAATATCTAAACACTTAGTTGTAAAGAAATGCCAAATTGTAAACAAAGTGAATTAAAGTGTACATGCTAAATCAATGTGAATTTTCTTTTCCTATAGTGTGTAGAAGAGATTGTAGCGGATGTGTCCGTGTCTGTGTCTGTCTGTGTCCATCTCTGGGCCTTCGTTAGTGTGCGTCAGAATGTAAACTTGCATTTGATTGAATGAGTACCAGTGCTCTCTTGTACGCAACAATCTGTCTGTAACATTCTATGGTGTATCATTTTGCCATATTTCACATACTTTTGGCAAATTTGCAACAGACATTCATTGTTGGTTATTATTACAGTTGACTGTATAGACCCTCCATGGAATCGTATTCTGACTAGGTACACAGTTTCGCGAAGAAATCATTATAATGCGAATTATTTTTGTCACAAAGTTTTCGCTTAGTCATATGCTCAAAACACCATTCTGCTATAGAAATACTCTTTAAGCATCGTTTCGACTCTTTACGGGGAATATCTCTTTCTATATTATTAAATAATCTGTGGTTCTTTCCAGAAGCTTGACTGACCCCTGCTGTATAGTTCAGCGAATGAAATCCATTAATAATCAAAGGCATTGCGAGATTTGTTTGGAATATTGTTGACAATGTCTTATAATCCCATGAAACTTACTTATACTTAAACATGTTCTCTGCTCTGAACAATTTGCAGCAGACCACATGCACTCCTTTATCTGAGTAAAAAGTTATACATGAAGATAGTAACTGCGTCAGATGTAAGTATATGGCTGACTTGGTGGCGAAAGTTTACAGTAAAGTTTTCCTGGAACATTTTGATGAAGAACAGATTCAAGAAATCACGATGGGGAGTACAAAAATTGCGTTGAAGCGTAACAAACATCGTGATTGTAATATAAAACGTGCTGTATCAAAGTGCACGACTGATTAACTAGTATCACCGGAAGTGTCAAACTGTGATCTCAAATTGCCGTTACTATCCACGTTGACGTCATATCTCTCGATGGGAAACGGAATAACATTATAGACTGATGGAAATAGGGGGTGTGTTATTAGAGTATATCACATGCAAGAACGCAAAGCAGACGTTATAAGTTCTTATTCTATAGATCATCATCCATACCGTAAGTGAGTACCAACAATTCAGGGTTCCAATAACAAATACGTTAGAGATGTAAAGACGCGATATATCTGGATAATTGAATACCTTTCCAAGTACCACACCTTGACTACGGGTGTAGTTTTCACGTGCGATCCCGTGCCTTGACCTATTTTCTTCCGAGTTAATTGGAAGCTTCGACAAACGAACAGTTCAAATTATGATAAATGACATTCGAATTGGTATAAACTAGATACTGTTGATATGAAGATTTCCTTGTAGTCTACGTGTGTACAATGAAAAAACGTCTGAGCGGCATAACTAAAATGGAATTTGTCTGTTATTGGTGCAAACGAGTGTCAAAAACTGTTGATAATTCACGGGTTGCGAAATCTGGTTTTGATTTACTTGTCCATAAATGTCAAACATTTTCTACATTTGTCCGTATAGTATTTATAAAGCAAATTTTAGGATAGATTAACTTGCCCGTTAATTATTTTCGACAAGCGTGGCAATACAAACAAGTGATGTTGCCACCTCTGAATAATTCATCAGCTCATTATCATTATCGTTATTATCATTATCTTCATATCGGATCGACTGGAATCATACGTGACACATCCATAAACTGTAAACCTCAAAGCGAAAACACATATGACACGGTGACTAGCGGCAGAGATTACGAAACTGTAATTCCCCCACCTTTTCAAACAAATGACCTTCCTTCGAAACTAGTTCGATAAAAATAAAGAATTTCGTATATAATAATTAGATTTGAGTTACATTCTGTATTATCACATAATTCATTTATAAAAATCGGTTGAAAAAATAGAGTCTTTCAAATTTTCGTACAGTTTTTGCTATTTTGGAAAATGATTTCGTCTAAGGATGTAAGAAAGGTGGAACCCTTTCCCTGTTCTCAGTAACGTGTGTAAATAACCGAGCTAACGGAACTCTCCAAGGCTCAATAACATCCGGTCAGTAAAAAACACTGTCATCCACAAATCAGTTATGTCGTCTTTATATATACACCTGTATGTTCTATGTAACCTTCGGTTCTCTTATTTACAATAAGATGTCTCATTCACGCAATTTCGATCCTGAATTGATGTGTGCAGACAAGGATCGAACCAGGAAAGTTCGGTTTTTGATACCCGAACCTAATCAGCACACCAGCACAGACCCACTTGTATTGTCACATAGCCTGTTTTAATGATACGCGGAGATTAAGTAAATCTATACAGACGGTGATACCTGATGGTTGTGATTAATAAATTACATATTCAAAATGATTTATATATTCTTATGTCAAAGTGTTTCAATAAACAATGTGCTTCGTGTTTGATGAACGATAGATATTTCACCTTACATCAACGACGAAAGTGAGGTTTATTCCTGAAATAGTGTCTCATATACTAGTGATAAATTATCCCTCTCCACATGTTTCCTCTAAAATCGTTTCCAGCAGCCATTAGCACTCCAGAGACAGAATTTGAAGAATTTAGTGGCATCAACATATATGTAAATACTTGTAACATGCATGTACGGTTTCTTCTCTTGTCACATTGTCTTCGTTACAGATTTGGCGGTTTTACACATTTTCCACCATCAACAAGTCTCGTTTGTCGACCCTTTCAAATGGGACCTATAGAAAACATCAGTACTGGGTTTGTATGATGAACTATCAACGTTTAGTTTCTATTTGTTCATAAATCAATCGCTGGTGTGACTAATTAAACACAGAAGCCGATGGCAAAATTGACAGGGCTAGTATTAGAAAAAAAACATTTACCAAATAGAAATAAATCATTCAGACATTTGGTCGATCATTGTCTATGGATACAGTTTAGTTCAGAGAGGTTGACAAAGTTTTCTGGAAGAAGTTGGTTAATATTTCACAACAAATAACATATTTTTGTCATTACTATGATGACGATTTTCTTCAATAGATAGTTTCTTGTTTTTTCACCGTCTTATCCATGTGTGTTAGACAAGAATATGTTTGAGGAAGGTTGATATTAAATGACAAAACTGTTTAAAGATTTCTCACAGTAGGATGATATGTTTATCTTGAACGTCAGACAATGTCTTTAGAGGTGGCGATATTCGAATTCCATTTACTCGTCCGTAAATGCCAAACCTTTTTCTGTACTTGTCAGTATTCTATTAATTTTTAGTGAAAATTCACCTGAACCTAAGGACTTTTGGAAAAAACGAAGAATTGATTTTTTCCACCCTTTGTTCACAAGTGTTTATAACTTTATAAACATTTTAGCAGTATAACTTCTTGGGAAAAGGGAATGATAACACATAATTCGTGTATTTATAAATTGGTCCGTAACACATTGAAAATAAATGCTTCCCTTGATCGCACTTTTTGCGAAAAATAAATAGAACGCTTTGACGCCAAAGGATTCCTCTCTTTCTTTAAATAATGAAAGTGATGCTGGTTAGGAGCGGTATAGATTATGGACAAACGCTCGCCCTGATATATTTGAAAGATTATTAATAAAAGTGCCAGACCCATAACAAATAGAAATCGCTCTCCTTCTCAAATAATCGTATAGATGAGTTACTCGCGCCCTCGTACACTCACTATGAATGAATCTGCGCGTAGGAAATTTGATAGTTTCCTTCCCACGCGTTTTTGCTACTCCCTCGAATAGTTAGGTTTATTCGTGCGCAATATCCAGCATCCAAATACCAACAACTTGCTTAAAGACGTCAGGTCGGAATATAGAATACAGGTATTTTACGGAGGTTCAGGCGATGGTCATAGCCAAGTTAAATAGCAAATATCTTTGTTTTATTTCTCCGGACTTGTTGACAAGCAATTCAAGAAAACATTCTGAAATTGAGTGGGATCAAAATTGCTCGTGATAAGAATTATATAATGTGTTCCTTTTCCATGATTTTTTTGTCTTTCTTCCTTTGGCGTTTTGCAAATTGTTCCATCTTTTGGGGAATCGACAATTTTCAATTTTGTATAGAAATAAACGAACGCCTGTGTCATGAATGATCTGTGTGTGGAATAAAGTGTCGTTTTATCCTAAAAAATATCGTGCGTAAAAAATCTGCGACCAAGCTTTGAAAGCAGGTTGACTATAACGCATGCACCGTCTTTTTTAAAAAAAAAAGAAAAGAAAAAGAAAAATTTCAGTCACATCACAGCGGTCAGTGTAACTATCTGTGTTCCCCAATATTTCCTAACGTGGACGGTTAAACCCAAGACCAGTGTAAGTACAGCTGTTTTTCCCTAGAATATATGAACACTTACAGCAGCATGGCACTGAACTCTCCAATAACCAGAAGGAGTTCAAGTAATGTCAGGTATCCGGGAGAACCATTTATAACTGTCAGATTGATAAATTCTGTTTACATTTAGGATCCTGTTCTGACTGGAATCATAAATAGGTGTCACTTCGGTCGCTCTCCTACAGAAGAGGTCATAACCCATTTATACTGGTGCAAATTGAAATTGGTCGAAATTGAAAGCAAGAACAGACGACAGTTATAAAGTAATGAACATGACACATACATTTAGGTATGATTTAAGGAAGCTATCATCGAAGCAAAGAAAGAAAGTGCTCATGGTGGGAAATTTATCATTTTGTCACATTGATTAGCCTATTCAAACACCAGATATTTCCTTGTTAGTAACATAAATTTCGTCACGGGGAGAATAAATATTCCGTCAATGTGTATCGGGGCAGTTTTCTCAGAGAGATTGACGGTATGAAAATCATCGCCATAGTGACGTTGTTAACAAATCGTATCAAAGAACTATTCTGAAATAGGTGAGTTGAGAATTTTGAATTCATCGGTCTCTCTGGTTGTTCATCATAGCGTACCAGTAGCCTAGTCCAAAACGTTGTACGTCCGTTACTTTATAAGTATATTTCGCCTTTTAATGGCTTAATTCTCTTTGGCCCACTTTGGTGTACCCGCCACATATATGACCTATGAATTACATTGACAAAAGTAGAAGTTGTCATTGTGCCTATCATGCAATTTCTTTTCTCATATTTTCAACCTTACATTACAAAGGTAGTATATTTTAATGTTTTATCAGTTTCGTCTAACGTTGCTTTCAAGTTGTCCAGTCACAAATCCAGAACGCACAAAATCGATAACGCACACGTGTGCAAGACAACGAATAGGCCTATATGGCTTTCAGTAGAAAAAAGACCAATGCGGGGCTATTGTTGTATCTGAAAATCGCTGAATAGAACTAGTTATGTTTTATCAATATAAAACAGATTTGTCATAGATCAAAATAGATATCTAGATTGCAGTACGCATGTAGGCCTACACAGATTTTTGCAATAGGACATCTTTGATCTGAAATAAAGTTTAGATATTTTAACAGAGAGAGAAATCAATGAAGATGAGAAATTGCTTCTATTGTTGGAAAATAAAACATTAGGCTAAGCACTAGATGTCTATTTCATACGTCTATTCGAATAGCACAAATATAAAGAATCTAGATAGTGCTGCCAGGTGCATAGCTTGACTGAAATAAATGTTTAGGCACGTCATTCTATGGGCACATGCTCCCCCTTAAACAAAATGCAGTCTGAAATAGCACAAAATATATTTTGTTGAAGCAGAAAAGAGAGACCCTTTCTGTTACGTTTTAATTTCTCATTTTTTCTTTGCTTCCTGACAGAAGCGTAGGCCTGCACGTGCCTAAAATGCCTAATGGGAACTACGCCAATGCCTGCCTTGGTGACTTTCATTTGTTGTTATTTATTTTAAAAAATTACGCATTGTTTTTGTTAAGCCGTAATAGGTTCGTTCATAACGGATTTGTCAAAGCTGTAACACGTGCTTCGATACGAGTTTAACCTGGATTAATGGACTCCTGTCCCACATCGACAAACCATACCCCCCCCCCGGCGATGTGTACAATTTTGTGTACAATCTGAACACATCGGGTTTATCCAATAGAAAACACCTCTGAAATAATAGGGATGACGCCATATTGTTTCCCGCGAGAATGACGTCACTTTCTTTCGTTTCTAAAAATAGATCTTGAATGTAAAATAAAAAAAGTCGTTAAATTTGATTGAGGAAACAAGTATACATGTCACAACAACAAGTTTGCCATTTGGTATGAGTTACTGATCAAAAGTGATTAAAAAGGATGTCCAACACTTCCATAAACATTGAACTACTTAACGTGCACGCTTAGAAAATGTGTTAATTGGCGGATGCCGATTTACCCGAAAAATTGTTACCCTACACTTATATCCGAGGTGTATTTCACAGCTCACGGAAATACCCGAGTAGTTCCGATTGTTTTGTGTAGTCAATCACAGTCAACCAGAGTTGTCTTTCTTGTTGTACGTGGCATTGCAGCTAAAATGAAGCGACTTTCTGGTCTGATTTTGGCCGCGGCTGTATTGATCGTAAGTTTACAGTGGGGATTTTAATGTAGATATTCAACTTTTGATTGCAAAAATGACACAAGAACTGCATGTCAGGCGAAAATTGCAAGTCTCTCGCGAAACTAAAAGTAGTCATGACAATGTTAATGGTGTGGGTGGGGTAAGGTTGTTTTGTCTCGATCAAGCCGGGTTTTTAATTTTGCGATTATGTACTAGCATGACGATGACATTTGCAAAACAAACTTGCATATTGTAGACTTTCTAATAAAAACTGATGAATCATGTTGATCGTGGACTTAAAAGTTTCTAATTTCTTTACTTCCACGTCACAGTGTCCAAGTTGTCCCAAGAGTCTGAGAAACTAGAAGACAAGGAAGTTAGTATGGTATAATGTTGCAATACAGCATAAATGTTAATGTAAAATTATCAATACCAATAACTAGAAGGCGCCTCCATGGCCTAGTGGTTAGAGAACAGAACTTGGAATCCCATGGCCCCACTTTGTGTGGGTTCAAATCTCAGTAATGTCATTTCAAATATTCATGAGAGCTCAGAGGTACTTGTAGTCTCCCGACTGACTTACAAAATGAAGATGGTTCTGCACCCGTTCTTCCTATCTAGACCAGCTCTTTGGGACTTTCTCCATTATTGAAGGTCTGACATTGCAACTAAATGAAATAATGTTGATAGGACATAAAACCCATATAAACAAATCAAACTAATAATCACTGTCATATTTATTTTGTCCTTGCAGTTTAGGGTTAGATATCAGAGATATCATGAGATACCAGGCTCTTTACAACTTTGCCTGATTGGGCTAAGAAATCTTAATGAAATAAATATATGACAGATACTTCTATGTGTCAAGAAATCTGGTAATTCTGTTTTCTTAAATGATTATCGTAAATTTATAAGACCTGTGAGCTATTTTAGACAAGCATATCATCCCTCTCTCATACTTCAATGACATTATTTGCAGGTGAGGTGTAGAAGATCTGTTTCATCTTTATTATTGCACCCTTTGTGCTAGTAATGTTATCTTCCGCATTTTGAAATTATCCAGGGAATTTTATTTTGTGGATATTTGATAGAACCATCTAGACAAGAACCTTTTATTGAGTACTACAATAGCAGAGGGTTAAAAGTACCTGCAAGCGCTGTGATGCTGTGGTCAGTGTTGGGTATTTAAGATATGTTAAGATTGATTAGATAAAGTGTTGCTGTGATAAAAACTGAAAAGCCGCGAAAATGGTTTTAAACCACAAAGGAAACCAATTTTTCAATTTTACTTGAGAGGATTTTTAAACATCTCAAACATCTCTGACGTTTATGCTTGACATCAAAGATGCACTATCAGGGGGGTTAATAAATTATGGCAAAGAATTTTATCAAAATAAATCAGATGATTTATTATACACGGCATATATAAATGATTTAAAGTGTCAAATATTTAAATATACTTTATATTTAGATCCAGTTTATTTTACACTCAGATGAAAGATGATCTCTCTGAACCTAGAAATACAAAGTATGGGGTAAATGTAAGTGTAAGAGGATTTGCCAATTCATCAACTTGTGCAGTATGTTGATGATTATTTTAACCTATTAGCATAGGGTTTCAGGACTTGTCCAACTTTTTTAAGTTACAGCAGATGACAAATTTAAAGCATGCATCATTTCTTCCCTTATGATATTGTGCAGAAACTTGAGACTAAAGGAAAAATTGCTCGTCACAGGGAAGTCAGCCTTTGTCATGATAGGTGCTATAGTCTACAGAGATATTTCTATGTGATTCAGTATTGAGTAAGGGTTTTATTTAAAGCTATGATTTTCTTAAATTTTACATTTTAGTGTCTAATTCCATGCCAGCTAGGTGCCAAGAAGGGGCGAAGTTTGATAATTGAGATTAATGACATTAAGGAATTCAAGAAACTGTTGAGG
Organism: Cerastoderma edule; assembly: GCA_947846245.1. Classification (NCBI taxonomy): domain Eukaryota; kingdom Metazoa; phylum Mollusca; class Bivalvia; order Cardiida; family Cardiidae; genus Cerastoderma; species Cerastoderma edule. Next base: position 93,816 of record OX401409.1, read on the forward strand.
ACTAGAACCAATTTTTTGGTCATTTTCGCCAAGTCCAGTAAGTATATTTATACAGGTAATTGTCTAGAACTCAACAAGCAGCTCATTTTATATTGTAGACACTAAAGGCTGAGTTAATAATCCATATTAGAATCATCTTTACAGGGTCTTGTAAAGGCTATTTGGTAACAGTGCTTAAATAAATGATCTAGTTGAAACAAATCTTAAGAGTAACAACACTATAGAATTAAGAAAGAAAGCCTGAAATAAGCAATGAAAATATGTCTCTTTTAACTTTTGCTCTTCTTGACATAGATGTTGGTGATTAGGTAAGGCCTGTACTGTTCAGGGTTTCATGAAACGTTTTGGTTAAATCCCTATACTGGTGATCTGGATTAAAAATGATTTCAGATCTGTGGTAAAACTAAAGATTGAAAAAAAAAGTCAGGGAGGCATTTGAATTAAAAGTGAGCTTATCACAAGTTCTTTATGTATCCTGCTTTAGGTGTGCTAATATGAGTTTTTGTGATATAAGGGTTGAATGAATGTTACATAGTACTAGTTAGGAAATACCAGGATCAAAGAAAAGGGGAATGGACTACTGGTAGATACATCAAAAACGGATGCAAAGCAGCACTAAACATTATATATGGGATAAAACACAAAAGATTGAATTTTCATGTTAGAAACAATTCTTCAGTTAGAGGGAGATAAAATGGGATCCCATGGCCTATTGGTTAGAGTACAGAACTTGAAATCACATGGCTCAATCTCCCTGTGGGTTAAGATCTCAGTACTGGTGTTTGGATTTTCACAAGAGGTAAACTCCTAACTGATTTATGGAATGCCTATGGTCCTACCTGGCTTGAACAGCTCTTATGAGCAGTTTAGTATATGGTCTTCCTCCACAGTTAAGAGTCGAGCATTGCAACAAAACTAATATAATGTTGATACCAATTAAAATCCATATAGATACAAATAGAGGGAGATAACTATTATGGAATTTAATATATTGTCTCCGTCTCCAGACAAGTTTACTGAGTACCAACAATCTAGTTTAGAGAAGGTAAATAAAGTTGGAGTGCCAAGGATATAAGTTTGATTCACATATTTTAAAGTCTTGATGAACACACAAACTTATGCTTAACTATAAAATGTTACATCTTGTTTTGGTTTTACAGACAATGCTGCGTCCAAGTCCATGTCCATGTTTGAAACAGTGGCGGAGGAGATGAAGGGAAAGGGAACACTGGGATATGTGGACTGCAGGTAAAACAACTACAAATCATCTACAACAGATGACAAAAATATAAAGTCAAATTTGAAGTGGATCAAATAATAAGAAATGCAGCTTACAACAATTGCAAACTTTGATTGAGAAAAAAAACCTTAATTTTATTCAGAATGACCTTTATCATCTTTCACCTCTGAACCATAAAACATCAATTTTATGTATCTCCTGCAAAAGGCTAAAGTTTATTAAAACTTTTTTCAAATGGATATATTGCTTTATGAGCAATGACTCTTTTTGTCACCATTGTTTCTACATAGTATTATACATAAAATAAGTTTCTGTTGTAAATTTCCATTTTGGTCAGTCACAAATTAACATATGGGGGAATGGGTTAAGCGTATTTGCATGTCCAACTGCAGGCTAAAAGGATTTCTTTTTTTTATTGGGAGTGCCCTTGGGCAAGCCATTCCACAGCCCTGCCTAGTACTGGTGAAATCCAGGAAAGCCATATAATAACTGAAATACTATTGACACTGTGTTAGACCCAATTTACAAAAAAAGAATTAAGATTTTGCTTCAAAGCTACAAAGTGTCTCTCTGTAAATCAGGAAGGATAAAAGATCATTTTAATCTTTATTTACAATGTAAAAAGTTGATTTATTTCTTCTTTTCGTATCTGATGAATTAATTTGCTCAAACAAAGATTCTCTTTATAATTTCAGTGATGCAAAGAAGCTGTGTAAGAATTTGAAGGCTTCACCATCCACTATGGAGTTAAGACATTACAAGTAAGTCTGAATATTGTTGTTTACATGTAGTAAGATTAGGGCTTCCCGGTCAATTCGTACCCAAACCAATTCGTACCCACCCTTTTTTGGCTAATTCGTACCCACATTTCGGTCAATTCGTACCTATCCTAATTTTTAAGAAGTCAATTCGTAATCATTCCATAATTCAATATGAATTATAGTACATATTAAATGAAAATTCTTACATATTTTGAAACGAATTATAGAACATAATAAATGAAATAATTTTTTTTTTAAACTTTGAGCTTTGAGGCATGTAAGTTAGCTATCAATATGCAATTTTCGTAAATAGGCGGCCATATAAATGAATTTCCGAAAGAAACTTTTTATCAAAGAATTAACAAATCAACAACATATAAAAAGAACATATACATATTGATTATCTATAAACTTATAATAAACCATTAATGAAGACGCGTGCCGGCAAATTTACCTTTTGTGTTAGCATTTGCGTAGGGACAAATAGAAAGATATCATTTATAAATGAAAATATACCACAAACATTAAGTTTATTTTTATGAGGCACGAGCGCACGTGTTTTATGATGTTATCTATACACTTATGATACGCCATTGACAACATGTCGGTCTCAATTTGATTTGAAAGTAACTTATCATAAATTAATTAGGGATGGGAACGAATATTCGAATATTCGAATAGCGGGTCGAATATTCGAATAGCAAAATAGTATTCGAATATTCGATTTTAATGAACCCATATTACTGTATGTTTACCATAAATTTTATTCAAAAATAATGTTGTTTTATTTTCATTTTCATTTTCTTCCTCTAAACCGATCCCAAATATTGAAGAACGTGCCTAGCTCCCAGGTGCAGTTACGATGTTTTTACAACGTATGTCACACAGTAAAACACCTGTGACAAATTACCACATCTTTTGACAGTTTGCAAAACGATTAATTCCTAAGTGTGAAAATAGGCGATTTTAAGCCGCTAAATTTAACACCTTAATGATCTGCACTTGCTCCTTATTATCCAAAACAAGTCAATCACGCTAATTTACAATTGTCAGTGTCAACCAATCACGTAACTCGTTTGTCGTGAAATTAAACAATTACTCTTTCAATAACCAATCGTAATCATGATTGCATATGCACGAAGACCAATCAAATAATGTGTTAGAAAGTATATTTTTCTTCAGAATAATTTGTCAAACTTATCTTCATTCTAATTTCTACATCTATTCGATAAACATCACAATGTCTCCATCACGTGTCTGGAATTACTTTACTCGTTCTGCCGACAAGTCGAAGGCGACCTGTAACCTCTGTAACCAGGACTTTGTATTCAAGAATACAACATCCAACCTACTGAACAGAGGACTAGTATACTAGTATTCGGACATGCAGACATTCGGACATCAAAACGAATTCTAAAATCGAATATTCGAATATATTCGAATAGTTCTAGTCGAATATTCGAATAGTGATTTCACTATTCGTTCCCATCCCTAAAATTAATCAATAACAGTTTGTTTTAATTTGCTATAATATTGTAACACCTCTTTTGTTGTAACTGGCTTATGATTAGCCTAGTTATTAAGGACACCAATTGACAGAACAATTAATGACAATTGACGCTGCATCCCCTGCGACCATTCTTCGGTTTGCACGTGATGAAAAGAATCCATATCAGTTAGTTAAAATGAGGTATGTGTGAAAAGCAAGAAAACAAATCTGGATATCAAATGAAGAAAACATATATAACTTAAAGGGAAACGATATATCATTTTATTTATTTTTTAAACACCATTTTACGTAAAACAAAGCACACATACACCTACTCACAATGCTTCCCACACAACTAAAGCACAATAGACAAAAACAAAACATGAACAATGTAAAGCAAATGATATTAAAATACTGAAGTATAGGATGGTTACGAATTGACTTGTTAAAAATTAGGATGGGTACGAATTGACCGAAAAGTGGGTACGAATTAGCCAAAAAAGGGTGGGTACGAATTGGTTTGGGTACGAATTGACCTGCTACCAGATTAGGAACTATTATTTTAATGGCTGTTTTAGATAACATGAGTAAATGCTTTTCTAACTCATTATTTATTCTTTAACTTTATATTGACAATCGGGCATCAGGAAATTGCAAAATCCCATTTGGTCCAAGACACCGCCAAGCTCCATCCCACAACGTTATCCATGCAACCATATTTATGAAAATATGATGATAAATCTTTAACTTTCAGTGATGGTGATTTCAATAAGAACTATGACAGGAAAATGGCCACAAAGGTAAGTTAACATGTGTTTGTATAAATTGATTTTGATTTTCAAATTAAAAAAATATGTTATAATGTAGAAGATCAACCAATTTCTGTAAACAGACAATTATTAATTGATTGTTCAGTGAAGACTATGGCAATTCCTTTACTTTTGTTAGAAGCTTACTGTTGTTTTTGCATTGAATCCTCAAGATGCATTTGTACTGGACAGTATTTGATATCATTGTGACTTATTGTTGAATAACTTATGTTGAGCTATCAAAAGTCAGGGTTCCCTTTAATAGGAACATTTTAACTTGAACTAGACCAGCCATATTATAAATAGACATATTTTTTATCCTTACCAATAGAGTAATGGGTCGTTCAATCAATTGGTTTTAGCATTATTACATTTTCTTCTTTAACACATTTTTAAAACAAACTTCCATTTAGACGCACCTGGGACAAAGCTATGGTTTTACTTATGGTTGACATGTAATACTGATTGTGTTTGTTATGTGTTCCTTACTGATTTGTTCATCATTGTGTTAATCATGTATTCTATACAAATTGTAATATGTTTCAGTCCCTGGTTAACTTCATGATGGACCCGACCGGTGACATACCGTGGGACGAGGAACCTGAGGCCACTGATGTTGTACATATAGAAAGTGAACAGGTGCGTGGGTTACTATAGGTTTACACTGGTTCTAACATGATAACAGTTATATCTTTACAATCAGTGTACCATCCAGGACTTTGGTATTGCATAATCAGTATTTCACTATATTCTGCTTTCCCATAGGAAAACATTAATTTAGGTGTGAGAGACGAAAGGATTGATGTTGGATAGATTCCATTCAATGTCATTATAACACTAAGCTCAGCAAGGGTTGAAACTCTTGACCCTACACTCTGTGTTGGGCCTGTTACAGAGCTTTAAAGGCTAAACAGTTGACAAGTGAACTACCAGTAGATATATTTACATCATTTGCAAGAACATGTTAAAACTTGAGTGTGTGAAGATTTGAATAAGGATCAGCTCAGGATTTAAATGTTTTTATCCATTGTTATTTTGTATCTACAATAACAGATATATAGTGACAATTCGTGTGTATGCTGTTGTTACCATTTCTTTTTCCATTAATTACAGTGAATGGTATCGTCTCTGCTATGATTCTACATTTGAATAATCCATGTATCATGTGGAATTGAACAACTTTCCGATTCCAAATTAAAGAAGAAAATGGTAATAGCCCTTGATGAAACCCTACATAGTGGGTATAAACTGTAATTGCCTCAAAAACTATCCAACATTCGGAGCTATCTGCTCCAATTCTAGTCATGTATTGTTACACATATTTGATATGACCTTTTCACTCTTTTTTGTATGCAAACTTTTCTTTATTTCAGAACTTCCATAAGATGCTGAGAAAAGAAAAACTTCCATTGTTAGTGATGTTTTATGCACCATGTGAGTAATAACTCTTTAGTTTATGGTGCTTTTCATGCAAATCATAAAACAATATTTAGGTTTTGATATTCAAGGTTGTTGCCATAACTGTGTCAAGCCATTTGATATTTTGAGGTTCAGATGATTTCAGAATTATTCACAGTTGTTGATATAGAAGTATTAGCATATTCTTTTGTTGGAATGCTTCAATACTGTTTAATCAATGGATACGTTCCCATTTTAATTGGTCACTCTAGTAATCAGTCAGAATACTATCTACTGTAAATAACTTAAAAAAAGGAAATTCGCTGGAAAATGTCGTTATTTTTAGAATTTGGAAACTTGTGGGAGAATTTTATTATTTCAAAAATTTGAAACCTTTCAGAAGAAGGTCATTATTTCTTTTGCAGTATCAGTAATCAGATTTAAAACTTTAGAAAAGAGATACTTAACATAATGGTTTGTGATAAGTTGATTGATTTGGTTATATCAAGACAAGGCAATTTTTGTCTCTTTCCTTTTTGTCTTATTTTCTCCTTCTAAAGTTGGGAATTAATAGGGAAAGGCCGACATCAAGGGTTTGGTGCAATACTATAGTTAGTGCTCGCTAAAGTATTGCACTGAACCTCCGATATGTTGTTGAGGCCATTGTTTGGATAACATTCAGGAAAAGAACCAAATATATTTGCATTTGTTTCTCACTTATTTCAGGGTGTGGATATTGTAAAAGGTTAAAGCCAGAATTTGCAGCTGCAGCAACAGAAATGAAAGGACAAGCAGTAAGATATGATTAACCTTATAAAATGATACTATTATATGTTAAAGCTTAAGTATGAGAATCCTACTTGAATAAACCATTCCCGTTTATGGACTTAAATTACTGGTCCTTTTGAACCATTGGAAGGCATTGCAAATGACAGTTTAAATTAGTTAAAATAACCCTTTCTTAGGGATAATGAGATGTATAAGAGCTTTTCTACACTTGTTGCAGTGACTTTTCAAATGCTTTTCTGAAGAGATTGAAACTGTGATAACTTCACCTTTTTGATAATAAGTTATCTAATCAAGTTTCCATTGAAAGCATTACATGTCTTATCATTACAAGTTATTTATTTACTTTCATTTACTAATTTTGAATTATTTGTTTACTATCTTATACTTGTTACAAATTCTTCATATACTGGTATTATAATTCAATCATAATGGATTCTTTTTTGTCTCTTTCCTTATACCTAACACATTTTACCTGTGGATTATTTAATATGCTTTTATCTGCATCATTATAATGCAGGCTAAATGACCTTAGCTATTGATATGCTAAAAATGCCATTGATTGATTGATTCATTCATTGATTCATTCATTGATTCATTCATTCATTCATTCATTCATTCATTCATTCATTTATTTATTCATTTATTCATTCATTCATTCATTCATACATTCCTTCATTCATTCATTGAAAACCTCTGCGGCATGTTCATTGCAATGCCTTTGTACAAAGTAAAGTAGTAAAGTTGTTTTGTACATGTATTCTTGTGTACACACCTTCAACACAAGTTAAAGAAACTACTGTGACAAAAGGAAAAACTGCTTTTTATTGGGTCACATTAGTTTCTATTAGTTGTAATAGACAAGTTTTTATTAAATGAAACCAATTTGTTTTACAACTAGAGTATGTCATCATTCGAATTCATGAAGTGACAGATTACTTACAATGATGAAAGGTACATAAAGTCATAGAAGGGAGGAATTGCATTACTGATCTTTTTTCTTCTTCCAGAAATTAGTTGGTGTTGATGTGGACAAACCGAAGCAGAGTGGTTTACGTACTGAATACAACATTACTGGATTTCCAACTTTATTTTATTTTGAGTAAGATGTCACTTTTATTACATTGGTGTATATATAAAGCATATAGAATTTTCACTCTAATTGTCATTGAGTTGAAGATTAAGTTCTTTCTCTTAAGATAGTATTTGGAGGCTGAAAAAAAATAAGATAAAGAGGTTATTTATGTTTAATCATTTTGAAATTTTAACTCAATTTTTTTGGTTCTATTTAACATTTAACCTTTTACCAAATGTCAAATTTTCAAAGGTCTCAAATTGAAAGAGTTTGCAGACAACATTTCAAAATGTGATGAAATTGGAAAACTATCTTCTGATAGGGCAGAAAACATCGTGGGAAAAGGAAAAATTGCTTGTTACGAGCAATTTCTCCTTTTCCCACAATGTTTTCCAAAGTCGTCTGCAACAAATTGGTCAAATGTTGTTATTGTTTGGGAAAGGGTTAAGGAATGACCGGTCTTAACTGCATCACTTACTGTGAAGCAGATGCATCATAACGAGCAAGTGGTTAAGTTTAACAATATACATATGCTGGATCTTGATAAGAGAGTCATCCAAGATGAAAGTTTCTGCAGACAACAGGGTTCGATAATGTTCTGATTGTTATATTTTTATAATATTTTTTTATTACCATTTCAGGCAGGGTAAACTGAAATATAAATATGGTGGAGAAAATAGCAAAGATGGGTTGATAAAGTGGCTGAAAAAGTAAGTGAATAATGACATATCATTAAACAATTACGCCCAGACTGGATGACACTTCTCCATTACTTGCCTTCAGTCATTTTCTAGGCATATTACAACTAACTCTTTACATTTGAAATGAGTAAGATTCTAATAGTAAGATGAAGTTTTCATTCAGGATGAGTGTGGGCAGTATAATCAGAACGACAATTTGAAATGATTCCTCCAAAGAAATGGGCATCAAGGTAGAGAAAATGCAACAGGTAGTTGTTTTTGTAGGAAGATTTTATTGGTGTGTTTCATTGCTTTTTGAAGCCCTTTTCTTTATATGTTGTTACATGCATATTTGCATATTATTATCATGACAAGCACTATAAATGAAAAACAATGCAGTCAAGTATTTTGATCATAGACTTTGAATTTGTAAGTAATAGTTCAAGAAGAGCTGCTGGCAAAGTGAATGAACATATTACTTTGAACCAATATCATAAACTGATGCTGTTGTTGGCACAAGAGCTATATTTTGTCTAATTACTTTACAGCCCTACCGCTCCTGAGGAACCGAAGCCAGAGACTAAATGGGAAGACGAGGCGCCAATGATTCATCATTTACACGAAAATACCTTCCATGATTTTGTTAAAGAGCACAACTCTGTCCTTGTGATGTTTTATGCACCATGTAAGTTTTCTCTATAATGTGAATTCATTTTTTTTTTGATACCAAGATTTAATAACAAGATAAATTAAGTATGAACAATCTCTGATTTTGTCACAATGGTTTTGAATATTGCTTTTTTATTACGGTCTGATGCTATCATTCAGGATAATGAGAGAGTGTTCTTGAGTATTGCTTGTTCTATCTTTCAACCTGTGAGCAATTGAGATTTGCTGCATATAACACAATTCAATTACTAAAAGTTGATATTTGGCGATAATTTACCTTTCTCTTGACATTACATATTTATGTTGTCTGTTCTCATTCAGGGTGTGGTCATTGTAAGAAGATGAAGCCTGAGTATCAACAGGCTGCGGACACTTTAAAAGAGCAAAACGTAAGTACTGCCACCATGGATGGATGCAAGAAGTTTATGAAATATTTCAGTAAGATGAGTGTTTGGAAATGATATATCTGATTCACTCTTGTTAGTCTGTAGATCAACAAGAGTTAACAGTACTTTAGTGGTGTTGCTTGCAATGCTCTACTTATCATAATCGAAGAACTGCCTTGGCCTGCTGTAAGTAAGCTGAAAGAGAATCTATCCAGAAAATCTAGATACTGTCACAGGGGTTTGATTCAACAGCGAAGAAGAGTGGGGTACTTTAATTCACTAGGCCATGAAGGCCTTCTGCAAACATACTGATATAAACAAGTCTGTATTAATAGGCTAATAATTTGAATGAGAACAGCTGTAACCATAGGCATGATAGTTAAAGTATTTGCATGATTGCATGTTTTTTTATGTTTATGATCATTTTAATCCTCTCTGCCAACAAAGGGAAAAGTCAGCACTGACAGGGTTTTTTTCTGTTTCAAACAGTACCGTATTGCTACAAGGATATTGTCTGCATTTTGTACACCACCTTATTCACTCATGAAAGATTAATTTGATTTAAACATTTTATTTAGAATTATATACATGAATAAGCAATACATTCCATATAATAGAAAGGATTTAAACAAAAGCCCAAGGCATATAAAGTTCTTTTCCGTATTAGCAACAAGACGTCTTGCTTAGTAGAGAGTTAGTCTCTCATCCTTGTTATGTAGAGAGCTAGTCTCTCGTCCTTGTTATGTAGAGAGCTAGTCTCTCATCCTTGTTATGTAGAGAGTTAGTCTCTCATCCTTGTTATGTAGAGAGTTAGTCTCTCATCCTTGTTATGTAGAGAGCTAGTCTCTCATCCTTGTTATGTAGAGAGCTAGTCTCTCATCCTTGTTATGTAGAGAGTTAGTCTCTCATCCTTGTTATATAGAGAGCTAGTCTCTCATCCTTGTTATGTAGAGAGTTAGTCTCTCATCATTGTTATGTAGAGAGTTAGTCTCTCATCCTTGTTATGTAGAGAGTTAGTCTCTCATCATTGTTATGTAGAGGGCTAGTCTCTCATCCTTGTTATGTAGAGAGCTAGTCTCTCATCCTTGTTATGTAGAGAGTTAGTCTCTCATCCTTGTTATGTAGAGAGTTAGTCTCTCATCCTTGTTATGTAGAGAGTTAGTCTCTCTTCCTTGTTATGTAGAGAGCTAGTCTCTCATCCTTGTTATGTAGAGGGCTAGTCTCTCATCCTTGTTATGTAGAGAGTTAGTCTCTCATCCTTGTTATGTAGAGAGCTAGTCTCTCATCCTTGTTATGTAGAGAGCTAGTCTCTCATCCTTGTTATGTAGAGTGTTAGTCTCTCATCCTTGTTATGTAGAGAGCTTGTCTCTCATCCTTGTTATGTAGAGAGCTAGTCTCTCATCCTTGTTATGTAGAGAGCTAGTCTCTCACCCTTGTTATGTAGAGAGTTAGTCTCTCACCCTTGTTATGTAGAGAGCTAGTCTCTCAACCTTGTTATGTAGAGAGTTAGTCTCTCATCCTTGTTATGTAGAGAGCTAGTCTCTCATCCTTGTTATGAAGAGAGCTAGTCTCTCATCCTTGTTATGTAGAGAGCTAGTCTCTCATCCTTGTTATGTAGAGAGTTAGTCTCTCATCCTTGTTATGTAGAGAGCTAGTCTCTCATCCTTGATATGTAGAGAATTAGTCTCTCATCCTTGTTATGTAGAGAGTTAGTCTCTCATCCTTGTTATGTAGAGAGCTAGGCTCTCATCCTTGATATGTAGAGAGTTAGTCTCTCATCCTTGTTATGTAGAGAGCTAGTCTCTCATCCTTGTTATGTAGAGAGTTAGTCTCTCATCCTTGTTATATAGAGAGCTAGTCTCTCATCCTTGTTATGTAGAGAGTTAGTCTCTCATCATTGTTATGTAGAGAGTTAGTCTCTCATCCTTGTTATGTAGAGAGCTAGTCTCTCAAGTTATTGAAGAATTTTTCCTGTATATGTGTTTCTCTTACTTACAATTCTCTTTCTATAATTATTTTAAACCTTTCACTGCAGATTGATGGTGTATTAGCAGCTGTCGATGTTACAATAGACAAATCACTTGGGGATGAATTCAAAATTCAAGGTTTTCCCACAGGTATGTCTGACTTATCAACCCTTTCAAATCACACACAGATTATAATTTTTTCTGTTAGATTTCTCCCTTTTCCTGTACAAAATAATTTCATACAAAACTCAAACCAAGTAGGTAAAAATTTATAAAAGTGAGGCTTTGATGAAAATGCATTTTAGTTTGGTAAGCATTGTCATTCTGACAAAAGGACAATGTGTTTATTGTGATTTTTTTAAATTATTTCGTCAGGGTAATTTCAAGTGTCTTCTGTTTTTAAGGTATTTGGACAGTTAAGCTCATGAGTCAGATATACATATGTCTGGATTCGCAATACTATTAACTGGTTAATATGTAATTTTAATTAGATGAACGTTCACTTTCTTGACTTTAATGACTATTTTTAACATCTTTTACTCTACTTTTCAGTTAAATATTTTGGGTAAGTAAGATTCTACATCCTCTGAAATTAACCACACATTTTCTACACTTTTTTTGATGACTGCAAAAATTCATATGTTATGATAGAAAAGATTTTTCCTTCGAGTATGTTTCTCACTATGTTTATTTAAGTTTCCTTTTTTACTTTCTTTTATTCTTATACTTGGCTCGCTCAGATTGAAAGACAGGTCTTATTGACAGTATTTCGATTTTGTGAAAGCTTATCATTTTAACGATTTTTTCTTTTCAATCTTTTTTGTAAATTGTTCTGATTTCTCCCAGATTTGAAAGACAGTCAGAGGATGAGGTAAAAATTTGTTAGATTCAAAGTTTGGTCTTAGGTGGCACAATCTAAAAATGGTTAACCCATTAACAATTGAAATTTGGACCTGTTTAAATTGAAAACAGCTGCAAATGACTTCAATTCATTAAATAATAACCTGTAACTTGCCTGGTACATTTATTTTTGTGGGTTACTTGAATTGGAACAACCTGTGTGAAATAGAACTAAAACAAAAGTATGCACTTATTTGTAAAATAGATTACAACAAGCCCTTATTAAAAAGTGTCAATGAAAAACTTTTGAAACAATAAACATTGAAATTGGTAAGACTTTCTCTCAATTATCATATTCTACCTGTGATTTCCAATGTCTGATTATTAAAATGCCCTTCATTAAGTATTAACAAAGTATTCACTGATTATATTTTATTTAGTTAACGCCAATGTTTTAGTTGACCTTTAGCCACAAACATCTTAAAGAATGGAACTTTTCCCTAATTCACCCTTGTATTGTTGTTTCATAGAAAACATAACATATTACACCCTATTAAACAACAGATTTCTCATTAGACATGTTTATTCAATAACTAAATGTTAATTCATTAAAAACACACACCTGCTGTTTTAGATATTCAATAGTGGTTAGTGTACATTACTTGAAATCACATGACCTCTTTCTCTGTGTGTTCAAATCCCGAGACGACATTTGGATTTTCATGAGAGGTAGATTCCTGGTTGACTAACGGGATATCAATGGTTTTACCTAGAATGACCAGCCAATAAAGCAATCAAGATTCTGGTCTTCCTCCATCATTATGAGCTGAGCATCACAATCTAACTGTAATGCTTTTGAAACAATTTAACACCCTTAAATGATAACTAGATGAATAAGAAATAGTCAAAAGTTAGGCCTTAGAGATATGTATACCTTACCCAAAGCTAAAATGCTAACACTTTCCTAATAAAAAGAGCTGAAAATACCATTTTGAAAGAATTGTCTAAAGGAGAATACAATTTACTCATCATTAACAAGTTTTCCTTTGTTTTTAAAGACTTCAGTGCTCAGAAACCAAGTTTGAAGTTTTCATGGATACTTATGTCATTTTGATTGTTAATTTTAATTTATTTTGTCTTCTGTCAATAATTCAAAGCAGCAAGGGGTTTTCTATTTAGGCATGTCTGTAAACAGCAAGGGAATGAAATAATTAGTAAAACAAAATCTCTGATATGATGTCATCAAGGGGTTTATTGTCTACCAGGAAGACATATAATACATAGTTCTGTAAAGGATATTTTTAGTTACTCCTTTTTAAGATATTGTTCATGTATTAATTTGTTAAATTTTTTCAGTGATGGAGAGATTAAGTTTGATTTCAATGAAAGAACAGCTGATAAGATTGTAGAGTTCATGAAAGAGTGAGTATTAAAGTAGTGTGTTATTTTTAAAGCTGCTCTAAGTTTTGAACTGATATGCAGTCAGCAAATATAATGGATCAAAGCTTTAATGGTTGTTTTAAAGGGACTTTTCCTTAAAAGGGAAGCTAAGGCTGAGCTTGAGATATAAGTATTATGTGTTGTTGGCTTCCCTTCTGCTTATAAAATGACTGGTGGAGTATAACTAAATCAAAACTAAATTTGGAAAAAGTTGCTCTAAGATATAAAGGGACTAATACAATGTTTCATTGGAAACAAAAAGATTTTGGTCGTTTTGTTGAAGTTTGAAAATTATTTGATAGTTTGATGACATTTACATGTTTTATATTTAAGTCCCAAAGAGCCCCCACCGCCACCCGCTCCAGAGCCCGCCTGGGATGAGGTAGAAAGTGAAGTGGTTCACCTTACAGATGAGAACTTTAAAACCACACTGAAGAAGAAAAAACATGCTCTGCTCATGTTTTATGCACCTTGTGAGTAAATAAGATTAGCCAGCCCTCTCCCTATGTAAAACTAAAAACTGTCACACGAAAGTAAGAAGAAAAGAATATGAGAAGATCTTTATTGCTTTAGTTGCAGAAACTTCTTAGCTCTTTTCTAGCTACTTATCTGAGTAGTCACTGGCTCAATCTTCACCAGCAGCACGTCGGGCTATTTGTTGGAATGTCCTTGAGCAAGACACTACAGCCCTGTATAGTACTGGTGAAATCAAGGAAACTCATAAAATAACTAATATACTATTTACATGGCCTTAAATCACATATCAGATCTTTCTACTTACGTGCTAAACCAGACATGGAGCTTCACTACAGATCCTTGATTCCTTAATAAGAATTGTGAGTGTAATTAATGGGGCTTGTATCAAACAGAGTGGAAGTGTTGGATGTGGCACAAGTTCTATATTGACGTTGCCTAGTTATCTTAAAACTTGTCCTCTTATGAGATTGTTGTACAAATTGAAAGCAGCAGCACATGATAGTTGTAGAAAATGAAACATAACTTCAAAAAGACATTCATAATTTATTATTGACAAGAAGCTATTCGCTTAAGGAAGCTTTGTTGCCCCAAATATTTTTCCTTGTTTTACACTGAATTGAGACTAAACTGGGTGGTTATTTGTGATTACACTTCAAACCTTATTCACAGAAAACAGTCAATGCTGAGTGTTCTAATGCAAAGTCTAAACCTTTTCCACACTCAAATACTATGTAATAAATAGGTTAATGGTCAATGTAATCAAATTCTTTAGCAAAAGCATTAAAAGACCATAGCAATGTTTGATGATATGATTTTGTTTGTTTTATACAGGGTGTGGACATTGTAAAAAGGCTAAACCAGAATATATGCAAGCTGCTGAACGGTTCAAAGATGATCCAAAGGTAAAGTAGAGCATATCTTTCTGGCTTATTGACAGGAAACTACAAAGTGGGAAGTATAAAAGGGTAAACTGATCGGAAAATTGATTCTTGTACAAATCAATGTAAAAGCATTTTACAATACAAGATATTAAAGCTAGCATCCATTGACATTTCTGTTTTGGGAACACTGATGTTTAATTCCCACACCTTAACCACAGGGCCATGAAAGACCCCTCCTGTTGTGATCCAATATTGTTTTATGAATGAAGGAAAAACAATTGATTTATATATATTATTTTCTCAGGTCACTTTTGCTGCCATGGATTGTACAATTCACAAAGACTCTTGTTCAGCCCATGATGTTAGTGGATATCCAACTTTCAAGTATTTCAACTATGGAACTAATTCTCAGAAATATATGGGAGGCAGAGAGGTAAATATAAACTACTTTAATATCATATTTTCTTCTCTTTGTGGGTTTGAATCTCCATGCAGAAAGATTTAGAGTTGAATGTGTTGCATTCTCTAGACTGACTTGCATAAGGCCAATTGTTGTATGCAGTATCTTTACTTGACCTTTTTAGTTTGTATTGTCCTCCATTACTTGGACTTTGGTCGTCTTCAATCACTTATAGTTTGGTTTTCCTGCATAATTCATGAGTTTGGCATTGCAAAAATGAAACAAAAACTTTAATACTGTTGAACTGATATAAAAAAACGAATATAGTTATAGTTACCCTAAGGTTTAAGAAAATTCATCCACTATGAAGATGTCATACATGTCAAATGATGTGTGAATATGCACTTTGTTCAGAGCACACAGGATTCTGATGTTTTCCAATGAAAAACATGTAAGCTGATAAAACATGCTTTATTTCTCTTTCAACAGGAAGAAGATTTTGTAAAGTTTATGAAGGATCCATTGAACAGTAACCCCGAACCCTCGAAGCCGTCTTCCCCTCCACCTCAAGAGCAATGGAAGGATATTACAGGCTATGAAAACATTGCTTTACTTACAACTAACACCTTCGATGCCTTTATAAAACAACACAAGTCTGTGTTAGTCATGTTCTATGCACCATGTAAGTACAAATGCACTTTTTATGATTTAGTTTAAAAATTATTTTGTTCTGGCTCTTGAGTTTAAAAACTAGGTAAGTTCTAATCTGTCTTTATGAAAGGTATTTAGATAAAGATTGTAAACAATTACCATGGTTAAATCATGATTTAGCCAGCGTTGGATTTTTTTTTTATCTAAATTTGACTGTATCTGATATTGTGCTATCAGAAGACAGTAACAAGGTTGTTTTATAAGCTTTATCAAATCTGTAATAATAATGTTGAATAATGGCATAGTGCCTATGGGCAAGACCCTTATTTTGTCCATAACCATATTAATGTGGATTGATGATGATGCATCAGTTGTATGGTTAAGATTGATATCATGGTTTGATAAATGGTGTTTGCCAAGAAGTTAGAACCATGCGAAAAGGTTACCATATAAAGGATATTGACATGTGTTTTCCAAATGTGATGAAGGAATTTCATTTTTGCTGTGGTATTGTTAAATCAAAACATGAAAAAAGTTGTACAAAAATATTTGTATCAAACTAACTGTATTTTAGTAACAATGTTCATACATACCTTTAGCAGCAAGGTGTCTCCTGTGAAAAATGATTGAGCTTTTTTTATTTCATTCATTTAATTGTTTTCATTCTTTTTAACACTATTTTAGGGTGTGGTCACTGCAAAAACATGAAGCCAGCCTATGGTGAAGCTGCTAAGGCACTGAATGCAGCAGGAGTAAGTTACACATGCTTTCATAGTTAGCCCATAATTCACTGATACCTCAATTTATCACATCTATTGCAGAAAACTGAAGAAACTTCTGTGACAAAAGGATAAGTGGCTCATAATACATAGTCGGTCAAGTATGCAGATTTTCTACAGAATATGACAATGGAATCAGAAATTTCTACTCTTTATAGAAACATTTTTTTTTGGGTCCATCTGTGAAAGAGGGAAATAGTAGCTTGTATCCCAATGGAATATTACAAATGCTTCATTCCTTCATTTGCCACCATATTTAATATTGTTTGATTTTCCACAGGTTTCTGGTAAACTAGCAGCAGTAGATGCTACAGCAGAGCCAAGTTTGGGTGACCAATACGAAGTGAGAGGTTATCCCACATGTAAGTCTGGTTGATTGTTTATAGTGTTGATAGAGTTATAGCGTTGCAGTTAATATTTACACTGAGTACGTCTCACAAAAATTAATGTTTATAACAGTACAAGTATAATTGACTGCAAAACTAGAAAGCTGCTGGGCACATTCCCTCAAATGGGGTTATGATGTTTATCCTAATTGAAAAACAACTTAAGGCAAAACAATGTCTGATTATTAGAAAGTCAAAGCAGTGTCTAATGGAACAATTCATTGAGTATTGCTATCTTTGAGCCATCCTTTGTTTTTGTGACCAGAATAACTGTTTGAGAGCTGTGCTTTTTGGAGGGCCAGACTTGCTCGACTTTATTTGTCCTGTTGTACTGATTGTTTATAATGTTGCAGAGGAGGGTGTACTTTGGATGACTTTATGTCCTTTTCTCACAATGATAGCAATATGTTTACTTCAAAATAGTATAATTTGATAAATCAATGTTACTCAATTTTAACATTTGCTATTAAAATATTCTTATAATTTTAGTAAAGTTCTTTAAAGATGGAAAGTTTGCCTTTGATTACAAGAGTGGACGAGACAAAGATTCCTTGGTGAAGTTTATTCAGAGGTAAGATTGCTACTGAAAAGGAAAAAGTAAAGCTGTACCTGCTTATTTCAATCAAACAAAACATAATTGAAAATGGACTATGATTATGGCATTTTGTAGAACAAATATGAAACTTATAGAGTATCTTAGATATGTTTTTAACTCACTACTCACACTCGCTTTAAACAAACAATTTTCTTCTTTTTTCTCTATATTTCCTTAAAGCTTCTGCTAAAGTTTTTTAAAGAAACTATCAGTGAACTAAGAAGGAAACTACACAAGTTTGGCCATCTTTTTTTTAGCTTATTTCATGCTAGGAGTGAAAGATGTGTATAAATGTAGGACATTTGTTAACTTCTTATTAACGGCTATCTCCCTTCATTTCAGCCCATCAGAACCCTCAACCCCACCCAAGCAGCCTGGCTGGGATGCAGAGAAGAGTGCTGTGGTCCATCTATCTGGGGCCAATTTTAAACAGATAAAAGATAAATCTGCAGCCTTAGTTATGTTTTATGCACCCTGGTGTGGCCATTGTAAAAATGCAAAGCCCCATTATGAGGCAGCTGCAGAAAAGTTGAAAGATTCCAAGAAAATTCTTGCTGCTGTCGATTGCACTGCAGAGGGAAATAAAGGTTACTTTTTGTTTTCTTCCATCAACATAACTTTCTTTAAAGTTCTAAATCATCATTATCTGTAGACATTTGAATGTTTTTGATCAGAAATGCTTGGTTCATAACCTTCTTGTTGGTTAATGAAGACAATATAGCATGTTTTATTTGTGTCTCAACACGAAAGAAATGTTTTCATGTGGGGAAGCATCCCATAGCTCCGGGGAAGTATTGCTAAGCACTCATTCAGAAATACCTGGAGCATGGGAGGTGCTTAGACCTTAGGATTAACTTGAAATACTGTGGAAACCAGCATTAACCACATTAACTGAACAATAAAGCAGTTGATTAAACAGATGTTTTGTTATACCTTTTTTATTTCTCTTTCAGAAATTTGTTCCTCAGAAGGTGTGAAGGGATATCCAACTATCAAGTTGTATGTATTCGGTCAATATCTGACAGAGTACAGTGGAGATAGATCTGCCGATGAGTTCCTGAAATTCGTCACAAATAGTCCAAATCCAGCGAAAGAAGAACTCTAAAACATTCTTAATGTGTACAATACAGAAAACTTCCTCACATTGAAGTGTTAAAGTAATAAAGAAATGGTTGATAGTTTGTAAGTCTACAACTTCAATTGTTTTAAGATTGTACTATTGTGCTCTTAAGATCTGTCAACATTTTCTTGATTCCTTCATATGTACCTGCAGTATACAAGCAATAAAACTGTTTTGATGCAAGGAGGAATTGTTGTAAAGGAGCACTTTCTTTTATTCCATTCCTCTTTATTCAATTTTTTGCATTGAAAAATTCAAATGGATGTCAGCTTTTTACTTTCAACTAATAGAAATCCAATCATGCAGTATTTAGAATTGTTATGACATAAGAAGAAATGCCTTTTATAATCTTTTGAAAAATCAAAGAACAGTTCTTTGTTGATTTTTTTGTTGAATTTGTCTTGTTAAAGATGCCTGCAGAGAGAAAGATGAAATACATACGCCCAACAAGTAATATCTTGTACCTTCTTTAATGTTATTAACATATGTTGTATAAAACATCATCTATGGTTAGCACTTATGTAATAAAAAAATCGGGGCCTCCATGGCCTAGTGATTAGAGTATAGAACTTGAAATCACATGGCCCCTCTCCGCGTGGGTTCAAATCCTGAGAGGGATATTGATTTTCATGAGAGGCAGTCTCCTGACTGACTAACGGAATACCGATGGTTCTACCCGCCTTGACCAGCCTTTATGGGCAGTTGAGTATGGGGTCTTCCTCCATCAATAAGAGTCGGGCATTGCTACATAACTGAAATAATGTTTATGTGATGTACAACCCATATAAAAAAAAGAATGAAAAATCATCTGTGAATAACAACATGTAATTAGATGGAAAACGAAACTGTCTTGAATTATAACTTCAGATTTGAATACTCGACATTTTCAATGTAAGTAACAATGTTCAACTATTGTCACAATTTTTACAGTGTTTAACACTGTGCTTTTTATTATGCCATCAATTACCCTTAACTCACAAAGCTGCTTTGAAACTTTTTTTCACTCACCTTATGGACAAATAAAGATGTGGTGATCTTTGTCTTGCCTATATGGGGATAAGTTGATAACATTTTGAAGTTCTTGATATTTTTATGTACATTATATTGGGCTTACATGGAGAATGAAATTCCCAATTTTATCAAAATTTCTTGTTTTACTGCACCAACAGATATATACTAAATTAAGAATTGTAATGACATAATCAACAAGCAATTTATTCCTCTTTAAAGATGCCACTATGCATTATCAAATTGTCTGCTTAATTTTCTCAGTATGGATACATGACAGATTTTTTTATTATTGTTTGGCATGGTAAAATAAAGCTCACAGGCAATTGCCTCAAATGAATTTTTGACCAATTTGAAATCATTTCAGTAGTATATGATACTTTTTAATCTTCAAAAATAACTTTTCCATCATGATGATTGGAAGAAAAAATTACATATGAAGGAAAATATACTTGTCATGAGTTCATCTTTTTTTACGTTTTTTTTTTAACGTTCTGCAGAGGCATAAAATCAAGTTTGTATAATGAAAAGTCCTCAATTGCCTCTTATTATTTGGAATGAATTTAGAAAATTAAGTTGCCATATCTTTCTCTCTCTGTTTTTATTCTTAAAAGCATATGTATTTATAAATTATCAACATTTTATCTTATTACATTTACACTTCAAATGATTTTTATAAAATTTAATCAAGTGTTTTCATATCGGTACATCATCATATTTTTGCTAATATCAGGTATACCTTTTGAAGTATTTTGAATTCCAAAATATAATATATAAAAAAGGATGAAGATATGTGTTTTTTTGAGTTGTTCATTGTTTGAAAACCAGAAATTTCTGCCCCTTTCCACTAGAGCGAGATATTTCACTTCAAATATCAACAGATGCCATTATCAAATCTTCCATGTCATGATCACATCCTTCAGCAGATGCCATTATCATATCATGCCATTATCAAATGCTTCAGCAGATGCCATTATCACATCATTCCTTGCCATTATCACATCCTTCAGCAGATGCCATTATCACATCAATCCATGCCATTATCACACAATTCAATGCCCTTATCACATCCTTCAGCAGATGCCATTATCAAATCTTCCATGTCATGATCACATCATTCCATGCCCCTATCACATCCTTCAGCAGATTCCATTATCAAATCTTCATTTTATGATCACATTCTTCAGCAAATGCCATTATCATATCATTCTATGCCATTATTACCAATTCCATGCCCTTATCGCATCATTCCTCAGAAGCCATTATCACATCCTTCAGCAGATTTCATTATCACATCATGCCATTATCACATAATTTCATGCCATTATCACATCATTCCATGCCTTTATCACATCATTCTATGTCATTATCATATGCCATAATCACATCATTCTATGCCCGTATTACATCATTCCATGCCATTGTTGGTACTTGAGATAGAATCATGTCAGGAGAGCCAGTTAAAGGTTAAGATAAATTTGTGGCTGTTCTTAACCCAGGGAGCATGGAAATTGATGTAACAATACATGTGTAGGGTTCTACGTGGCCTAGTGGTTAGAGTTAATGATTTGGAATCATATGGCCCCTCTCTGCGTAGATTCAAATCCCGGTGAGGGATATGGATTTTCATGAGAGGTAGTCGCCCAACTGTCTTACCGTGTGCCGACGGTTCTACCAAACTTGAGTGGCCTTTATAGGCAGTTGAGTATTGGGTCTTCCTCCATCATTAGAGTCGGGTATCGCAATATGACTAAACTGCGATGTAAAAGTCGTATAGATAAATGAGAAATTACATGTGTAGCTCAGAAAGCAGTGGAAAACAGCAGTAAAACGCTAGTAAACCAAAAACACCTGGTTGATATAAGAAAGCAAACGGCAATACCTGGATTCTGTACATGTTCTCTTTGAGTAATTGACTATACAATCATTCCCGCTTTTAATCAAATTGCTGTATATCTCATTAGTGAAGAATATTTACATGATACTCAAAGTTTATATTATATAAACATAATTAAAAAGCAATGTAACAAAAAAAAACATTTTTCATACTACAAAAGCAGGACATAGATATGTTATCTATGTCTCTGACAAAAGTGACCAGCTTACATACTTCAACCAATATAATGGTTTCGTATTGAAAGGAAGGGAGAAGACAAATTGACCCTTCAGTCATATGCAAAATGTTCATCATTACAAAGAAAACGTCCGTAGTAAAAACTATGCTCAACAAACATGGTTAGATTTGAGACTGCACATTACAAATATTTATGTTATTTTTTACAAAGTCTTCATGTTTAAAAGTTTAATGTTAATGGTGATGTTCAATAAATGACACAAATCCATAAAAAAAACTTTGTTACAGTTAGGAAAATTCAGAAATATCTAGATCTACTAGAGTTCGCCAATGACATTGTATTTTCTCACTATTGTACTTAATGTTGTCGTTTACTCGGGGAAATTTCTGCCATCTATCCATGAGTCTTTTTTTTAATAAATATATATAGGCCTAACTAATCAATTGAAACATCGATCAAACTAAACGATCTTTATGATTGGTTATTCCCCTTTAAGTTTTGCTTTCGTTGCCATTTGAGTTTTCTTTGGAACTGGAGACTCTTGATTCTTACCAGTGAATGTGACGGAATTGGTTTAATTATAAAGAAATGTTTAAGGAGCAAGCAAGGACAGACATGAGAAGATAACGCAAATGTGAAAGAAATTGGATGAACTCCATTTTATATTTGCTTAGAGCGCCGAGTCTGATCTATTCATTCATTTCTCAGACTTTCAGTTAAAATAGGCACATATCAAAACATTTACAGTGATGGTCGTGGTAACATCATGTCTGACTGATGGTCCAGAGCAAGGGTGACGGAAAATTCGACTTATCTCAGCAATTTTCACCATGAGGATAGAGTTTGATGAATTTTGACTGACGGATTGAAATTCGTGACATTCACATTTTAATTGGTCGTCACGCTCCGATCTATTGTGACGTCACTTGAAACTAATTTCTCCAATTTAAGGGTCGGTGATACTCGAAGATGGTCAACTTTGTAATTAACGAATAGATAATTGAAAGCTTTTTCTTTTGGTATCACCAAGATGTTAGACAAATCCATATAACGTCACCTTTTACCGTATATAAGTGGTTGCTCGGGCCATGTATGACGTCATCAGTTGACAAGGCTATATAAAGGCGCGCCGCGACGTTATTAATCTATCTACCGATTAGTGTTCATCACGCCTGGTAACCAATCATGATTCGAGGAATTCGAAGTTGTTTTTCAAGCATGGGGAAATGTTTCCCTTGTCGTCCACGAGTGGGGCACAATGGTGACGACAACCCCGACGAAGAGTCGAACAAGGATTTCGAATCAGGTACGTGATTAAAGCATCTTGATTAATTGTTAGAGATAATCAGGTAGTTATAAGATTGATGTACACTATATGCTTGCTTGAATAAGATACCATTATTTGATAATTATTATTATTGTTGTATAGTATTGAAAAATAGTAGTAATTGAATACCTCATCACAAGTTTTCAAATGATAAAAGCATGAGTCTCTTCGTCATAAATAACCTGAACTAGAAATCGTCACAGGCCTGCATATGGCGTTTAGTCATTTTTGCAATGCTATGTTTCGTTGTTATATTTATGCCAATCATGCAATGAAAATAGTACACTTGAAAGTATCAGCGATGAAAACTTAGGTTTTTTCTTTTCTGCGTGACTCAAGTTAGGCATTTAAAAGTGTATTGTTATGTTGACCAACCATGTGATATAAACCAGCCAATCAAGTAGTTGTAAAATGTCATTCACGTGACGAGGAATAGCCAATCAAAAATCGATAAGGCTTGTTGGGATTGAAATTGTATTCCTCCGCCGCAGGCGCATTTTGCAAGAAATAGCGCGACCCCAGAAGAAACAAAACCGTTTAAACTATAGAAGGTTTAACTGGAACTTTGAATCTACTTCATTAAAACCTATTTTGTATGTAAATGAAAATGCGAATTCGTGTTAGACGATGATTCAAATGAATAAACGAAAACAGTTCTTCCAGTTTTACCGCGGAATAATATTCAAACAAAACCACCAAACGAATGTTCATTTTCGCTATATTATCAAGCTCAATCTATCATGAAACTCAATCTCGTTTCTCTTATAATTCCATGGCAAATGCTTTTTGTCATAGAAGATTAAACTTCTTCATATATTGATAAATGGAGGTAAGCTTCTTTTATCCGTTTGCATTTTCAGATTTTCGATTTATGTCCTTGTTATTATGGCCCCTAGCTAAAATGTGACAAACAGGATAAGAGGAATTACATTGCCTTGTATGAAATTCCGATTGCATTTTAACAAATATATATATTCCAAAAGATAGTTGCCACAAGTTTATATTATTCATCAGCAAAGTTGCTTAAACTCAGACATAGAAGGCTGACATTTGCCATCTAGCTCTAGTCACCAATAGACCTCATTTTGGTGTTCTTGACCAGTAAAGATTTATAAAGAGTCGGAGACATGATATCAGGTCTTTGCTTAGACTAGGGAAGTCAGTCAAGTTTTTCTAAGGGACAAAGTTGTACATAGAATCAATAACCCCCTCCCTAAAAGTTCCTCGAAAGTAGCATTTTTAATTCATATCTCTAGAATGAAAAGTAGCAAGAATATTGGGGAATTGATCACAAGAAAACAGTTTAGAATGACTGATTTGAGTAGTCATTGTGCATTTAATAACTGTTGTGAAGTCAATATATAAAATAGTAATTAGTTGTATTCCTGCCTGTGAGATTCCATCATGAACAGCAGTGTACTTTTCAGTTGCTGACTGTTAAGCTGGTGTTGAAATGTTTTTCATCTTATCTTATCGTATTTGTTTTATATCTATTGTGTTGGAAGCTTGAAGTTTGTTAATATCAATCTCAATAATTGCTTCCTTTTTTGTTTGTTTATTTGTGCAAATATACAGTTATAATTTTTGGCCCAAAAAATCTCATAAATTTCCCCAAAACTCATTACTTTCATTCATTTTAATCATTTTTCTATAGAAAAACCCATTCATTTTTAAGTTTTGGTCAAAAAAGCCTATTGATTTAATTTAGAAAAAATCACTGTATATATATATGTCATACAAACATTTGTTTACATACAATACAAAAGTATAACAATTTAAACATCAATATCACATCCTTGGATGGCATATTAGATAGTCTAACTCACATTTGGCATATCACAGATAAAGCTTAGCACGTTCAATATAACTATAACTATATTTTATTGCATAATAAACATTACATGTTATAAAGCAATACAAAAATTGTACATGACAAAAATACATGGATCAGCAGAACCAATATATAAAAAAAGAAATATATATAACACAGGATGACCCATGAAAGTTTCTCAACTTATTTCCAATGGGGTCCTATATATAAATTCCAATTTTCAAACTGATGTTCTTGTGTATTTGACTAAGATGATAATTTGTGATTATTCAAAAATACGTCTTGGTAATATAAAAATTAAGTAAACATTTGAGCAAATCGGTAATTTAGTGAAGCAGAGTATTAATTACAGTCAGATGTGCATATTGCTGCAGTATTGGCTTAGCTATTGTAACAGAAAAATATATGTGAAATTCAAACAAAAGAGTACATAGTTAAGAATAAAGACTTTACAATATTATGATAATTTTGAAATAATAAATTAATGAGAGACAAAATCAGCTTCTTCAATGTCTTTTATGTTTTTTGTAAGAGTTGTCTTGACTTTCTTTTTAAAGGTTTGTTAATTGTCTCATTTTTAACTTCTCCGGGTAGACTGTTCCAGTCCTGGATTGCTTGATAATAAAAAGTACCACAAGTAATACTATTCGCTTGAGGTATACAAAAATTACCATTACTGTATCTGCTGTTATATAAATATAGATCAGAGACTTAACATAAATGTTCATGCATATAAGATGTTATATACTTTTTGTTATATACTTTATGTACATGATTAAGTCTTAGATACTTGGATACTAAACCAGTTCAGTTGTATTTCACTGAAATAGAAACATTTCACTGTTCACTAAAAACCATATCCCTTTCACACATTTGTCAAACAATTGAAAATGCTGTCTTATGGATGATTTTGTTTTCATATCAGGGCGTTTTCCTGTTATGTAATAGGAGCTTGTAAAGGGCACCATCCCTATTAGGAATTTATTGAACTTCATCCAGTTTTCCCAGAAGTCACTCTTGCTTATTGATTGCACAATTTCAACAGTTTAACTTCCAAAAATTTACAGGCTTAAGCTTCTTCCCAATCTATGAAAACACTGTCCTGTTTAACTGTCTTCTTTTATTGCTTTCAATCTACCACTACAGTGATGTAGAGGAAGAGTGTCTGCCTTGTGTTGAGAAATCACTGATCCAATAGTGTGAATACAAAGGTCAGGTCATACCAATTAATTTTTTTTAAAGTAATGACTTCCCTGGTACTCTATGTAACTGAGTTGACATTATGACTAGGAAATCAAATTCCAAGTTTACAAAAATTAATACTTATTTAGATCTAAGGAATGCAACAATATTATAACTGAAGAATTGAAGAAACATCATTTAACCAGACACAAACACTTGCTTTCAATTTGTACTGATCATAAATTTCGTTGCAAGCCCTAGGGAAAGGGTTAAGGATATATATTTCTATGATTTTCAGTGATCTCCTTAACCTTCTTGGATGATGGGCCTGAGGCTGTGGTAAGTTATTTGTAATTGTAGGAGATTTGATTTTGACCTTGATCTCAATGTCTTTTAATTAACAGATTTGTTGAATGAGGAATATGAAAACAAGAACAGTCCTTCTAATGAATTTAAATTGTAAGATATGTGTTCCTGTTGCCGATTTGCAGAATTATGCCCCTTAAAGACATTTGAATCAAGCATCTTAAAGTATGTTCATTCAATTTTTTGCTTCCTGCAAAGTACCTGGTGTATCCAACTTTTCTCTAGGGTAAGGGTATGCAAATAACATTGAAACTGATATTAAAAGGTGACTTGGATGTTCTTAGTCCTTGCCTGCTTAGCCTAAAAAGCTCGGTGGCAGCATGTCCTCCTGCAGGAATACAATGGTTGACAACATTCTTTGTGAACCATCTACATTGGCATGCCTCTCACCACTGATCAATTATGTTCACATGGGAAAAACCAGATGGATGAATAAGCAGGTTCACTCCAGAGATGGTCAGATCTGTCTGAAATAATGTTGAGATAGGTGTTAAACCTCATTTTATCATTCAATGATTCTTCTCTTAAACGATTGGTCAGATTTGAAAACATTTTTACATGATAATAATGTGATTAATCACTTACTAGATTTATAAATCAATGCGCACAATAATTAATTTGGTTAATCTCTTACTTGACTTATGAAATAATTGAAATCTGTCACCAAGTATGCAACTAGAGATTGGACTCTTTTTTATTTAAAGGTTTGTTGAATTGCTAGAACTGTTATGATACCTAGAAAACATGGCAAAATGAGACCAAAGCTGCAAATTAAAAGAAAAATCATTAAAACTGCATCCATCCTCAAACAAAAGATTAAACAACATGACCCTACCAACAACCTAGGTATTGACAGACTATAACCTTAGGCATTTGATATATCATGGCATATCTTTCTTATGAATAACTTATTCTAGTTAGCCGGAGAGAATATATAGCCTGGTGAATATTTCTTCAAGGTGTAAGATTTAAAGTGAAATCATCAATGGAAAGGAAGATAAGTCATATTTTCATGAGCTCTATAGTGCTGGTGGGAATTTGGAAAGTATCTCCCTTACCATTAATGATATTTAACCAATACCATAAGTTAAAGAAAGAAATATTTCTATTTAGTGCTAAATATCAAACTTATCACCATTGAAATTATCTTACCATTAGACGAAATTAATCTTTATATCAATAAAGCCTATTTTAAACTTTTACATTATTATTAAAGTTAATGATATCACTTTGTAGCTGCGAGATGTAAAGGTATACTTCATTGTTTTTATACAATTCCAAGTGCCAACAAATTGGGGTATATGACGTTTATGATAATGTTACAGAGAAACAGAGCTAAGGCACGGAAACTAGAAGCCAAGCTGAAGAAAGCTATGGCAAAAAAGGAAAAGGCCCTTGCCAAAAAGGCAAGGCAAGATGAAAAGCAAGAAAGGAAAAGGGTATCTTTTGTGTTTTATATACTCCATTAAGTTAAATTTGTTTAATTGTCCTTTTAGAAGTTAGTGTAGAGGTTTTTGATTGTGATAACTTTATGTTATGCTTGATATTTTCTTATCATGATTTACTTTTGGTTGACACTTTTTATTTTCAGAGATTGTTAAAGATTCTTTTAACCATAATGTTATGACAAAATATGGAGCCAAACACTGAAGTGAAATGGAAATTTTGGAGGAACTTTTACTTTCATAATAATTTCACGAAATTTTTTTAAACAGCATTTAACTTATGGGGATGTAACATTTAAACATTTTGAGTTCTTTCAGGCAAAAGCCCAAGCTAGAAAGGTAAAAGCTGATTTGGCTAGTGTGAGTAAAAGTTTCTAAACTTGCAAAAAGTTCCATTTACTCATATGTATCTGAAATAGGATTGTTCAAAGTGAATATAACTATGCCATTTTCTTTAACCAAAACCAGTTACCCTTTAAAACATGTTCTATCACCAACATTGAATGCACTAAAGTGAAGAGATATTGAATATTCTGGGAAACATGATAATTGCTTGTCTAATGATGCAGCCAAATACAGATTTATTATGGAATAGAAATTCCAAAACTTAAATCACTCCTGAAACTTATCAAATTAAATTTGTTTGACCAAAAAATCTCTATTGAATCTCGATGTTTGTCTCTTGTTTCTTATAAGAAATGTTTAATCCATTCCCTAATATGAGACGTTGTGACTGGGTACAATTACTGAAAGCGGAATATAAAA
Organism: Cerastoderma edule; assembly: GCA_947846245.1. Taxonomy (NCBI): domain Eukaryota; kingdom Metazoa; phylum Mollusca; class Bivalvia; order Cardiida; family Cardiidae; genus Cerastoderma; species Cerastoderma edule. The sequence goes on from OX401409.1 coordinate 122,644, forward strand.
CATTTTCTTTGTGGTATTGGGGAAGTGACAGGAAGAGCAATTGTTAAAACTTTGATACCAATCATACCATTAATGTAATTTCCCATAATTTGATATGACCAGGTGCCCATTGAGGTCAGGATGTTCTTAGACGAAGTCATCCAGCTTGTTGTGGCCAAGGCAGAGGCCAAGGCAGAGGCCAAGGCAGAGGCCAAGGCAGAGGACAAGGCAGAGGCCAAGGCAGAGGCCAAGGCAGTTGTGACTGTAAGTTAATTTTGAAAAATTAATATGCATGAAACATGTAAAATTGTCGTGAGAGGTGGTGAAATCTGCTTTTGATTTACCTCTCATTAAATGCCAGATCTTTTTCCTCACTTGTGCATATTTGATTATACATTAATGAAATAATTTGTCTGTTACGCCTTTCAGACAAGCTAGGCAATATGAATATATGATTTTGCCACCCCTGGGCCTGATATGATATGGTAAATGGTTATGGCAAGGTTTTCTTCAAAAGAATTGATTCATGGTGCTTAGTTTGTTCTTTGTTTTCATGTTAACTTGATTTGATGCTTTATCCTCTACAGTATTAAAGCTATACAGTCTAACTTGTGTTAAGCAGCCACCCTTTTAAGCAGCCAACCTGTCTTAAACAACCACTGCAGAAAGTCCCATTGTTAGATTTATAGTGTACATCAACTTGTGTTAAGCAGCCAACCTGTCTTAAACAGCCAATTCATTCTGTCCCATAGGCTGGCCTCTTAACACAAGTTTGACTGTAGTTATACATGCCCTTTTTTGGTAAGAGTTGCGCTGATGCTGAGTATGATATCACTGGTCCCATTCTCTGTTTATCTGTATCACAACTCACTCAAATTGTATAGAAATACCCATTTCAAACTAATTGCAAAACAATCAATTAATAATTTAACAACCAAGCTCTCAATAATATAACAACCAACCTCTCAATAGAATGCTGATGGTTCGAACCATTCTTGACTGGCCAGTTTTGGTTGTGAAGTAAGGGGTCTTTCTCAATCCATTCTGCGCTGGGTATTGTGATAGAACTGAAAGTGATGTAGTTCTTGTAATCAATCAGGAATTTAAGCTGATGGTTTAAGGTTATTAGTACTTGGTTACCATTTTCATCATTCATAATATTTGTGACTGATCCAAACTGAAGGCAACAGATTGTGATTGACCTAAATGAGTTAATATAACAAAATGCCTTATATAGCGTTATGTAATGGTTAATAGACAGGAGCTGTTATGATATTTGGTAAAATTTGACTAAAAGAGAGTTGTAGGGGAGGGAATGTTGGGTTGTGTATACATTTTGTTTGTTGTGTTTACAGGTGAATGAGACAGTCCAAGCTGTGGATGAGAGCAGTGGCCAGGCTGGCTGCTGCTAGTGTGGGGGTGTTGGTTTATGGGTGGAGGTTGGGCGTAGGGTGGTGTCGGGCCCTGCTACTTTAGCAGGGCCCGACCCCCGCTATCGATGCTGCTGCGATAGTGGGTTTGGCGAGTTTTTCATCCAGGCGACGGTAAGAACATGTTTATATCCTTTACATAGATTCTCTCAACACACAATGCTGATCATATGTGCTGACTGTCTTTGATAAAAGTAAAGACATTTCCATTTAGCTGTAACTTATTCCATAGTTAGGGTTAATTGTACAGCTATAGAAGTATTTCACTTTCGTTTACTATATATAGCCTTGCATTAAACCCTTCATATCATGAGAAAACAGCAGCTGTCATAGAAAATGCACAAACGTTGTATCATGAGAAAAGTAAAAAGTTCTCAAAATGTTACAACTAATATTTGTTTATTATTGCTAAATAAAGATTCCAGCTTTTAAATGGAGCATGATATTGTCTTTAGCCTTTGAGGTACAAGACTATAGTTTTTAGTGTAGTAGTTACTTATTCTTTTGATAAACCTCAAGTTTGTATTTCAAGAAAAATCAACATGTACATAGAATTCATAATCATGTCAAAAGTCCTGAAGAAATTATTTTTACATATATTTCAAACATGAAAAGAAAGTTGTGAAAATTTGCAATATTTGGGGACTAGGGCTGATGAGTCGCTTGCCAGATAAAGTTGGTAACTAGAGAATACAATATGAAATTGAAAGTATAAAATTAATGGTCCATGAGAATATTTCTTTATCTTTTAACATGCCACTGTGGCCCATTCTAGATGGATAAATGATTTTGTTACTAAACATCTAAAATGTGTATTTTCTAGTCTTTTTGTAGCTAATGATTATGTAAAGGAATTACCAAATGTTATCCAAATAATTAGCCTGTTATTTCAAAATGTTGTTTATGTTTAACCCTTTTATCGTAAATATGTTTTTAAGACTATTTCCAGCTGATGATGATGTGGACAATGCCAATCTAAGACAAGGACTATTTAACGGATTAACCAATTTTACTCTAATAATTTGCAAAAAATATTTTATTATAAGATGGTGATAAAAATAAATCTATATCTTTAATGTGTGTTTAAAGATTTTAGAGCTTCATGTCTTAATAACAAAGCAAATTGCAGATAAATGTGTTAGCCAAATATTATCCCTTAACTAAGTGCACATGTTTGATTAATCCGTAGATACTGATAAAGAGCATTGCCATTTGTAGCTGATTATTTTAAAATTGATGAATTTGGTTAAGACATGAAATAAACCAATTCTAGATTCAGGACACCAAGTAGAATTTACTTTCTCATATTGATATAGAACTTTCATTTTACATGTTATGATCAACTTGCACTCATGATACCATACCATATATGTGTATTTTAAGACTTTTTGTAGACGATGCAGCTGATGATGATGATGTGTATAAAATTATTCTCTGACGAAGGACCTTCGAAGGACTTTAACAAATTCTCTCGTATTCATAAACGCATGTACATGTATCAATGCATGCAAGAGTATGGTATGGTAGATTAATAAATTTCATAATCAAGTAGATATGTTATGATATGTATATTTAGAAATATAGAGGAAAAGTAGTTGGTGAATTCCATTCTGATTTTTGAAGCATCATGTTGACAACAGCTTGAAAACATTGCATATTTTTGACACATATTCGAGTCCAATAGTTGTCACAGATCCTAATATTCAGACATCACACCCTAAGTTATTGAGGTCATTGTGCAAGACAAGAAACAAACTAAAAGGTCTCAGCTCATTGTAGAGCTAATTTTTGTGACTTTTTCTTGGATGCAGCTATTTGTATATGGAATGATCATTTTTCCCCAATGTATATTTGAATATAACAATATCTATTTTGGATATTGAAATGCATCTGTACAAAATATAAGTTTATTAATGTTAATTTAGTGCAAATGAATTAAAGATAAGAATAATAGAAAGTTCCATTTCAAAAGTCATTGGAAAGGGCATGTAAGAGACATTTTGTTGCATTCAGATAATTTGTGTTAAACAAGACAAATGGAAAAAGACGCACTTAGACATTTAACTTTACTCTAACTTAAGGCCAGGGTTATTAAGAAATTACTCAACTCAGCCAATTTCTATATATGCACTTGTTTAGAAATAAACATTTAGCTGCAGGAGAAACTGCCTGTGATGAGCAATTTCTTCTTGTGCCTAAACTGTTTCTACCTCATGTCATTAGCTGTTTCTCTCAGTTTAGACAGGTCACACAATTCCATACAGAGACGTTAGAGATATAAACTTTAACAATTCTCTTTAAATTTTCAGTAAGTGCGCGGCACATCATTGCAATCGCCTGGATGAACTAACTCACAGCAGCAATCCCTTGTAAGAACTTTTTCAGTATTTATTAATATTTCATAAAAATCTTATTTTGTTGAGAAATATAACATCACATGGCACAAACTTAGGCATTGAAAGCACAAATTGCCAATAACTTAAAAATGAGACTTCAGTGCAATACTGTACTATAAGTTTGTAACAAATGTGAGCAATTTCTATAGCCTTGTAATGAATTATGCTTATGGCATAATTGATCATTTAAACTCAAAAGGTAGCACAGAAAGAAGATGCAAATTAACTTGAAACTTGTGTGTTGATCTTGTCAAATCATCCATTTTTAAAATACAAACACAGATTTGATTGGTTCAATTTTAAAGCAACAACATGCAACTACTAATAGGTATGAAAAATATGATTTCCTTGTCAAATTGGGAAAAAAACTATTGTAATATTTATTTATTAGATGAATTGCTTGTTTTTAATTAGTTTTCTTTTTTATCCCAGTTGTTTGTTAACTCTTTAGCTGCAAGTGCGATTAACAATTAGATATGATGAATAAATGAGTGAACAAGCCAGATTTGGGGAAACTATTGGCCTGTCTATCATGTAAAATCTATCATTGACAGGATACTTTTGTTCTACTTTCAGAAAGAAGATCACCCCGGATTTATCTTTTTTTTTTCAATTTTTTCTTCTTGCTCGATCTTCTTTTCGGCCATGTATTCAAAATTCTCCTCTATTTTTCCAATTCAAAATTTGTACACATTTTGGCTCTATTTTTAACCAAATTCTCAACTTTGGGTTTTTTATTTATGTGTGGTTAGTTAGTCGTCATCATGATCTCCCTCCGCTGTACAAGTGCTCATATAGGATTTCTGTAACTCTTTGCAAAGTACTTAATCATTGTGGTGGTATGATGAAATTGTTGTTTGTAATGATCAATACATTTCTGATAACGTTACAGTGATTTTAGTGTGACTGATGTTGCATTATTGAAATCATTGTAGGGGTGTAATCTATTGTCCGCAATGGATGATAGACTTGTAATGTATCCACAATGTTTCCAATTTGTCCGAGTCCAATGAAATCTCAATGGGTACCGACACAGTCTTGATCATGATTGACTATTGGCTGCCGCACCTTTTTTGTTTTTTCAAAACTTTTTAATAAACCAATTGAAAAAATGTATAACTGTATGCTAATGAATGTTTATTAAATTTATGTTGATTGTTAAATATTTGTCTGTATTTCTTTAGAATGTTTGGTTTCTGTGTTCCTATTTGACCCATTGCAGTATAAAAAATACTAATTGCAACACAAGCCCACAGCATTAGTTGGTGTTGTATGAAGTCATGATTTTTAGATTCTGCTACAAGCCCAGATAGAAAATGTCAGTTCATGAAGTAATAGAATATGAAGAGTAAAGGTATTTTCTAATTAAGAATCCATTGTCAAAGTTGAGATAAAGCTTGTGAGAAGCATCTCTCTTTTTTACAATGGTTTCTTATATCGATTGTTGAAGATGCAATGAACTGATCAAAGACAGTATTCTTCAAGGAAAGAAAAGGATTTCCTTATATAATGTCTGGACATATTCCAGAATTGAGTTAAAAGTAAATTTATCTAAATTCTAAATTCTGAATGAATTTGACAGAAATCTTTGTACTTTATCTCATTTATGAGTTTTAATTGTTAATTTTCAAATGATGCATGAAATATGACCCCTTATCAAACAACCCATAGAATAACTCTACTTAACTTTGGAAATATTGTGGGAAAAGAAAAACAGCTTCATGTGTAGTTTTTCCTTTTCCAATATTTTGTTTGTTCTCAATCTTGGACAAAGTACTACCCCTATACACTCAGGCCTGCTAATATTCAAGTTTGGTCCTGATTTCAGGCTTTGAGATCTTAAATTTTCCTTCTTTGTTCATACTGAAGATGTTTAAATTCAGGCTTCAAGTAATGCATTTCAGGCTTGAGCATTCCTTAATAATGGCAGGCATGTACACTGCACAATACACCTTAACGATTAGCTCCATACTTAATCCCCACACTGCCCAAATTATTCCCAAAATTATTTGGATATCAACGAAGAAATACCTAATATGTATCCCCCACCTAAAAAGGTTTTGTCCAAATTGAAAGTATTAATTAATGACAATTGATGGTTCTGACAAGTTGGTTTTGAAAAGAGATTAAAGTTGTGTGACACGTATAGAAATTGTCAATCAATCTCTTTAAATACCGGTAGCATATTGTTATTGGCTGGAAATACCACATATCCCCATGATTCCGTAGAAGTGGCAGCGTTTTCTTTTGTAACTTCAAAATCATTAATGCACAAAAGTATTCAGTTTATATTAAAACTGATTGTTTTACATGATCTGCAGAAAGTGATAATCAGGTCGCAATGAGCTAATCCAACTATCATGGGATTAAGTTGGCCAGTGCACAATCTATGTTTTTACATAAATAACGCATGCATTGTTACTTTTTTGTCACAAGGAACAGTATGATTGCTCCACAGGAATGACCTAGCTAATAAGCTTTTGTACAGCCTTTGGTTCAAAGTTGGAGCATCAGCAGCCTATGATTAAGATTGTAGAGGGCTATAAAACACATGTTGTAAAGAATGAAATAAGTTCTAAATGGGTGATTTCTTCTACGGTAATCCATAGCAGTCTATTACTTATCTTGGGTACAGTACTATATAAAATACTTTATTACATCATACTGACCCTAGGATAAATATAGACCCCTATGCTGTTATCCATAGATCTATGATAGCTTTTGTGATATTCATATTAGCACGGGTATTTGTCCTTTATATTGCTGTTCTCAGTCATTATTTTAACGATATCATTTGATCGAGTGATTATTTCAATTCGCAGCACGCATTCAATCCAACTCGTTACGATATCCCATTTTGGTCATAAAGCGCTATGGAATCGTCGTTGACTAGTTTGAAGTCCGTAACTCCATATTTGTTGAGGGAGATTTTGACTTGGTTTGACGTCCTGATAACCGGGGAGTTGTTTATGAATGCAATAATGTACGGTCACAAAGAAGAACATGAGCTTGAATGTTTCACCCTTTCTCCCCATCGATGTTGTTATTCGTTTACATATGTATTTGAAAGAGCCAGATTATATTTTTGTCTTATTCTTAAATCGATTAGGAAATATTTTGGCGTTTACAAGTTAAGATACATCATCGGATGTTTCCAAATGTATCTATATATATAACGTGTTTATTGCTACTTGGGGCTATAAACAAAGTGAAATAGATATTACAAAACTTTTCTTTAATACGAGAAAATGACAAACATGAGGAAATCAGCCTGCGACTGTAGATAGCATAGGGTTTTAATGGACCAACAGCAGTTATCAAACCGTAATGCTAGATATTGAAATTCAAACTATTGCTGATTAATCCCTGTTATCAGGAGTTGATTATTGTATGATTGATGAGTAACAATAAGATGATGGACAAAACTAAAACAAATAAGACCGCCATGTCATTGAATAGTTAAAAAAAGGGTCATGTAATGCTGTATTTCCTTACCTTTTATCGATAGTTGTTACGAACGCTCCAAATAAACAACATTAGCACCCACCATGTATAATATGAAGTATGAAAGAGACATATGTGCATTATTGAAAGTATTCCTTTTATTGTAACATAAAAGGAAAATGCTCGTTACGAACATTTGTCTTTTATCAGTGTTTTCTATCTTAAGTCATGAATTATGTATTTCTTTTCAATCGCCGGTTGCTTTTAAGTTTGATCCATTTCCCTGATGGAAAGCATTAACGCCTTTTTGATGCAGCCACTCCATAGAAAGGCAATATGTAATCTTTTATTTTCTTCCTTTATCAACTCTAAACCATGGAAAACAACATGATGAATGGATAATTTGAACATTTCTAACTTTTTATAAGATTGATCTTTCTCTTACTTAATACCAGTTGTGTTTATGTCAGTCAGTGATCGTGAAATGATATTTAACACTTGTGGTTGGGAAACTGCATGGTGGCATTTTAATTAACATTTTACGCTAAAACTTCGGTAAGATCAAAACAAAATTCCCTTTTATTTCAATATGAACGCTAGCAATATTTAAAGGTAACATTTCATTGGAATCGTCTCTTCTAGACACTTCCTATGACGTATCACATTACAACATTGCGCTTTCATTTTAGAGGATACTATCCGTATAATCCAATTTTGACTTGCGCAAATATTTTCCTTGATCAGTTGTGTAAAACGGTACCTAGAAGCACGGATATGCGTGGTGGCCACCGTTGTATGACTGAACTATTATTGAAAACGTTATAAAACTCTGATCATATGTAACTGTCCCATTATCACCATGTCACAATAATCGTCTGTTGTAAACGTGTGTATATGCTGAGCGTATCGGGAACAGCGTTAATCTGATAACCAGGTAGTTGACTAACCTTCGTTCAAACTCCAGAGTGTCCAACACTGAGTAGGAGGACCTGCCTTGAGGACCTTATGTATATATACGTTGTTGTCGGTTGTCGTTCATACTTCAAAACGGTCCTTCCATCACATTTGTCGATTATTGCATTTACCTATATCTTGTTTAAAAGTTTCCGATTAATGGATACCGTGAAGCGTTGTGACCATAGCTCTCGATGCGCCATAAAACCTAATTCGTTGATGTTGCAATATTCGTAGATCTATGCACCGAGTGTCCATGTTCTTTTGTTACATCTTCTTTTGTAATGACGGTATTTACCCGGTAACTTTAACAATAAGTTATCCTTCTTTGTGTTTGTCGCATGAAAATACTTCTTTTGTTCCGTCTGGCTTGTCTAGAATTTGAAATCGGTAGAATTCGGTCGATTACTTGGTACGACCACTCAGTCGGGCCTCGATATCATTGCTAAGATTCGGTTTGTACGATAACGGACAGATGGATGTCTGGATGTATACGGACGGACACATGTATTTTAATATCCATACAGTTCTATCACTCGTGAAAAACACCGTACTTTGTATCGAAGGGTTTCAAGTCCAAGTTGAAAAGCAAAGTGTGTTTTGCAAAAATAACATAATTCTATCTATATTCTCGAAATCATCATCTATATTTGGATTTGACAGTTCTTAGTTGAAGGAAAGAGTTTCGGAAATATTTCGTTTAAGCATTATATTCATTATCTCAATATCAAAGATAAACATGTGTGTGGTTTAATATTTTCAAGTCAGAGAAAATGGTTACATCTACAGTCTAGCGGAAGTGTATATTATATGTGAAAGATCCCTCGGTTCGAAGTGAAAGAGAACAGGAAATACCACTTCACGGATACCTGCATGCTGACAACAGTGGCCCTTGGAATATACGTGTGAGATTACACCAACCAATATTTGTCTAACAAGTAAGTATCAAGCCGACCGTATGGTATATCGAGGGTTTTGTTAAGTTATCATTGTATGGTACAATCATGTTTCCATACTATTTCATTCGTACACAAAGTTCCCGAGATGGTAAATGCTATAAGAAACTTTTGATAATTTCCATATGACAACAACATCTTGAAATGTTGTTGAAGTACATGTAGTCCCAATTCCTTTATGACTGCACCTATGTACATACTTCATATCACCCTCATCACTATATATATGCTAGACTAGAAATCTTCCATTTATATTTTGTTAGGGAATTGGCTAAACATTATTTCCCACAAAAGGGGAACTGCTATTTCGATTACTCAAAACAAATGCTTTCCATTTTTTTGTAACAAAAGACATCATCAAGGGTCGACTCTCGCAAATGTCCCCAAACACGGGGAGTATTGTTTTATATTCTGATAGACAAAAGAAGAACATTTTGAGATTGGATACAATAGAAAACAAGCGCGACTTCGAGACGGCGACACCCATGTGGTATATGATTGTTAACCCTGGCTATGATAGTGACGAGTTTAACCCTGAGGACAGAGGAAGAATATATTTCGTTCGCATATAAGGGGCACTTACGGTGGCTCAGAGATAACGTGTGTGTACTTTTTTACTCATTATAACGACTTATTAGTTACATTACGTCTTAGTAGGCCGCTATACATTGTTAGTAAGGCATTGGATGAGTAAGTAAGTTATTATAACGAGATAATCAAGTAGTTACAAAGAGATAATTAAGTCGCTACAAAGAGAAATTCAAGTTGTTATAACGAATAAGTCGATCAATCGTATAGTTTCTAAACATTATGACTGAAAAATGGACAATATGAATCAACATGTTAAAAACCTTTCGAGATCGGCTAACTTATTGCGATAATGGTTTGCTTACTGCATACCTAATGCTATAATGACACAAGTTCTCTAACGTATATACATTTCCAGTCAGCTGTTTTTAGTTGTTGTAATATTAGATACAATAAACCATCTGATTGGTCAACTTATTCGCTATCACGACTTCTGTATCTCGTTATAACAACTTGCTGACTCATTATAACGAGATTATAAACCCAAACCTACAAACATGGCACCTGTATGCCGCCGTGGGCGGTACTTTCCGTTCATGGTGACTTTCCACAGTGTTACAAAAGTATGAGTTACGATGTTTGAAAGTGTTCCCCTCGTTATTATCGACAAGGCAACCAAACTGATTCACTTTACAGAAATATTCTCTTGTCTTTACTAATTGTTATTAAAAAAAATGCATGTTACCCATGGTGTTCTGGATAATCGATAAAGTATAAAGAGTGGTAAGTGTGGTCCAGAACAATACTGATTGTGATCCAGTGTAAACTAGATAAATATTGTCGCGAACAACTTTACACTTGTTGACAACTGCATTAAACCACACGTAACTAAAACAACAAGTATGAATGTAAAATGATCTAAAAGTGTAATCCAAACTTAAAATTTAATGTTTCCACTCTTTCCAGATAAACGATGGCGTTCATTCGATATCTACATTTATGCTGTGCGATCGTTTCCTTGCTTGCCGTATCCATGGTAACCTGTGACGACCAGAACAACCAGACAAGTTACGCGAAGTGTCGAGACGAGATTGGAGACGTGTTTAACTGCAGCGGAGCTGAGCTTATCAGCATCCCGGACGCAATACACGTGCCCAACTTCACGACCCTTCTCGACTTGTCCGACAATCAGATACAAAATGTCTCCTTCATCAACTACACAGCGCTCGGCGGCAATCTAGAAATACTTCTACTCAACGATAACCACATCATGTACCTCGATAGAGACGCCTTTCTAACGTTCACCGAACTCAAGACTCTGGATTTGTCCGGTAACAGCATTATGGGCCCGAATCTGGAGGAGCACATGTTTAACGACCTCCGCTCGCTGTCCGCCCTGATCATGGAGCGTAATCCTATCGGGGTTATTAATGAGGACACGTTTAATTTCATGGAGCTTCCCCGAGTCCAATATCTGGACCTGTCACACTGTCTCCTGGTGGATATCCGAGCCGACGGGATCTCCCTACCAGAACTCCAACATCTCGACCTGAGCTGGAATAAACTTGAGGTGTTCCACGCCGACTCGTTCCGAATGATGACCGAGTTGAAGGTACTGGACCTGAGCCATAATCGCTTCAAGGTGTTTGATCACATCCCGTATCTGCCGGAGATTCGAACTATCAACCTGGATAGTAACTCGATCTCCATGGTTAACGTTAGTGATGCTGTGTGGAAGTACGCAGACTCGCTGGAGAGGTTATACTTGAGGTGAGGATTCAGTTTCGATTACGTTTTAGTCGTTAAGTAATAAACCATTTACATCTGTAATGGGATCTTTTCGTCTTTTCGTAAAAAAGTACATTTTTAAACTTGAACATTGATTTATTGTTTTTACAATGTCTTTTGTTTACATAAGGAAAATGACGGGAAAAAACAATAAGCTGTCACAAAAAAGAGACTAAGCTCATGCTGAACAAATTCCCATTTTTACATATTGTTTTCTAAAGTTGTTTTCAGGACAAATGTTTTGATGTAGAGAAGACACTCTTATATACTATACAATGTGCTCGGTTGGCTAAAACTTAGGATATATATTAATGTATAATACTTTTCTGAAATTGTTATCTCTTTCCTCACACCGAACAATCTACATATCTCGTTATCATACCAAGCCTACCATTGTTATCTTTCTGTGTTAATCGTCATCCCTCAGTAACTTGAGTCAAAGCAACTATTCACGCCCCCGTATTACTAAATCTAAAAAGTGTTGCACAAGTTTCCACCGGGACACATAGTACCAACGTTATCACTCTTCAACAATAAGTTTGCAATATGTGTACATGTATGTCCACTGTTTTCAGCGAGATTAGGATATATCGTGAGGAATCTTGTCCCCCAACCCTTTACCAAACTGGGCAAAAGAGATTGCTCTTTGTAAGACCGATCTAAAAAGCTTCGTGTGTCTTACCGTCGTGTCTTAATAAGAAAATCATGGACAACACATATCACTTTTATTTAATTATTTGGTTATGTAACGTATGCCTGTTTCAAACAGATCAATATGTGAACTTTGTATATAGAAGACAACAGTTTGTAGAGATTTGTTACGTTGGTGTAGTTTTATTTTTAATATCATTAGCTATCGTTGTATAATCCATCGCTACGTCGTACTTGATATTTGCGGAGGCCTGACGATTCTCTTCTAATTTCAATATACTATCATTAACACATAACAAATTATCTATATGCTGTGATTCATTCAGTCCTTTTTTTCGTATAACAAACATATTTAGCCTGTAACTATTCCATTATACATTTATCTACATTATCATAATGCGCGATAATTGACCCAAAATGTCGAGGCGCCTTTAGACCCATTCATTGATTCAATCATTCATTCATTCACTCATTTATTCATTCATTCATTCATTCATTCGTTCGTTCGTTCGTTCGTTCGTTCTCATTCATTCATTCATTCATTCATTCATTCATTCATTCATTCATTCATTCATTCATTCATTCATTCATTCATTCATTCATTCATTCATTAATCCATTCATTCTTTCATTTTTCATATTTCAGGAATAACGACATTATGCATTTCACTCAAGGCAGTTTTCCCTGGGATTTAGACACGCTTGTGGAAGTCCGTCTGGAGAATAACGATATAAAATGTGACTGTCGGATGACCTGGTTTAAGGACGAAAACTACGACTTTACTGATAGAAATATTTCCATTCCGTAAGTAAATTGTACCGGTACCAACTAATTCTCCGCCTTAATCTTCATGGCAGATCGTTAATTAGTTGCCAAGGGTTTTACGTGCAATGACGCGGTTTTTGGTTCATGAATGCAAAGGTGAATTGGGTCGATGTATTGTTTAAAAAGGGTTAATTTATTGTATAATGCGTAGCTTGTTTAAGGTCAATGAATACTTAAAACATATGAAAAATCATCTCATAGATATAAACTTAGGCAACCAGATTAACCTACTTAAATGACGTAAGCTTTAGCGACTTCATCAAACAACTCAAGGAAATACAGATGGAGCATGGAAAATCAAACCAAGTAGGAAGTTTTTCTGTGTTTCAAATCGACACAGTCACTGACCCGGCTTTTGCGGGTTTTCACCGGATAACTCACAACGAATCAAAAGCATGCCTTATATACACTTAATCCTATCAGTTATCATATAGGATAACTTTTACTAACGAGATGGGATAAGACATGGGTTTCCATGAATGCATACATTTACTATCAGTTGTCGCACAGTCGAGCCTTAGAAAAGATCAGATATTCCCGGTATCATTGTTTTACTGAAGTCGTAATGGAGCACTAAACTCTTTCACAAACAAACCCTACATTGGTGGTACTCAATAGAATCATCTCGTCAAGACAATCTTTAGAGTACCGGCCTACCTACCGTCGCCTAGTGGTTAGAGTACAGAACTTGAAATCACATCGTCCTTCACCGCGTGCGATCAGATCCTGGTGAGGGATATGGATTTTATGAGGATTTTTATGAGAGGTAGTCTCCCGACTGACTTACGGAATGCCGATGGTTCTACCCTGCTTGACCAGCCCTTATTGGCAGTTGACTATGGGTCTTCCTCCATCATTGAAAGTCGGGCATCTCGAGATAACTGGAATAATATTGACACAGTGTAAAACCCATAAATTTAAATAAATGTGTACTCACATTATAGGGTTTAGAGTGACAAGGTGAATATGCTCTTTATTTGAACGTGGGTTGTTGATTCATTTTCCAGATGCCAGTATCCCTACCATCTACAGGGCGTTAATCTACTAGACGTCTCTGCTGGCGATCTCACATGCTCCGTACCGATTTGGGAAATCTTGTTACTTAGCGGTCTCGGAGCGGTGGGTATGGTGGTATTTGGTCTCTCGTTATATCTTATTCTAAGAAAGAAGTGCAAGCGAAAGACAAGAAGACGGTCGAGTCCCGCATCGGACCGAAGCGGTGATTATACGGCCGTCTATGTTAATGATGACGAGGATGGACGTGTCGCGTTAAGTGATCAAAACTCGTTGATACAAAATGGACGAGAATTCGACGTATGATAGATCGGTTCATGAGGTGACATTTACTCTATTCCTAGTTAGTGATCCGAATCCTAGATCAGTATGTCAATTACACAGTTTGTTCATACAGTATGTAAACTCTGTGCTGTTGGTTTTCATTCATTTGTCTTTATTTTCTCGACGAACGATTTTAATATCGAACAACAGCTTAGTGTTTTAACGAAACGATGGGACTAGTATTGACGTGTGTTTAGTCATAGTCGTCAGTCAATTACTCTTTTCTAGGATTCTGTGTTTTTAAGTGCAATATGTTAAACTAATTTATATTATTTTGCTAACCGCAAATATTTCATCAAAGCAGTGGAAACTGTTGGCTTTACAACTTAATATTACCTGGAAATATCTCACTTGTTATTACTTCAGTTCTTGACGAAGAACTTCTAATGAACTTTTAAAGAAAGGTAGAAACGTTAGATCTCGAAATACCCACCGTGTCTGCTTTTAACAGGTCTGATTTGGAGACCCTAAAACAGTTTAATGAAAGTATAGAACTATTATAAGGGATATATTTTACGAATTTGCCAAGCAACATCAGTCAAAATTCCGAACATTGGTCAAGCGAAAGAGCCACAAGTTATGCGACCAGCCTTCTGAAAGATCATGATATTGTTGGAAAATAGGAAAAACGTGGTCGAATGATCATTTACTTTTTTCCGCCATTGTTTTTTTTAAATTTTAATGTGGACGTATGAAATCCAGATTTTGTTTCGTAAACAGGAAAGCGCAATCTATACACGGACAGAATGTGTCTAAACGCATGCTTGCTTGATGTAAATTTCCTTTGTGTTCTAGGGACATTTTTCTGTATAGGTTGCTTAATAACTTTAAGTTATACATGTTTCGTGCTATTCAAGGCGAGAGACAATTCCTTTTGGGGGATAGAGAAATAATGTGCAATAAAGATGTTTAACCAGCGTTGTATGTCCGTATAGCTCACACCCCTGAACATAGCTTTACGAAAAAACGCCAATAGTGTGTCATTTCTATGATTTTTACAACAATAGTTATAGAAAAATACAAGAATGAATTGGTAAAACATTTGAGTTTTCTGTAAACATCGCTTTAATTCAATGAGGTTAAGATGATATGACCCCATTTCAGGGGAATATTTTTTTTAAGATATCAACCCACTGTACAAGTTTGTGTTATTGTTAAACATATTACGTATAAGTTATGGTTTATTGAAACATTGTTCGGGGGTAAAGCTTTGCTGTTAAAGTGTAGGATCTAGGCCACTGTCGACCAAGTTTTCAAATAAGACCATAAAAGAGTGGGATGGTATCAATTTCGAGATAAAATGAAAGTGTCACTTTTAAATGTATCTATGACGGTGGAAATTTTCGATGAAGGGTGATGGAAGAATCAAACACCTGTATGAGAAGCAATGTTTTTAAATGTCTAACCCTCTGTACTTCATTGGTATTTAGATGTTGGCATTTTGACCCTTTAACGTTTCGAATCTTTGAAACATGGGACATATAAAGCTGAATCTTTGAAACATGCGACATATAAAGCAATTTTCCAACAAACAGAACATAACCTCACACGTAGCATGAATTATCAACACAATTTTGGTTAATTGTAACATACTGAGAGTTTGTTGATTGATAACAAATTATCCTTTTGCCACAGTGTCATCATATAACATCAGTTACAATGGCGTTTTGGAGTTTTTCCCTATTCAAACAAGGGAAAAGTTCACTCGGCCGATGTTTTTATTTACCATCTGGAGTTATCCCTATGAATATAATGTTCTTCTGACTTTTACAACTGATATAATTCGTTGAGCACAATGAATAATTTAACTACAGTTATGTATATGCGTATATGTATATTGAGAAAAAAAATGAACCTAGCTAAAGACGGACCAATTGACTGACTGACAGACTGACTGATTGATTTACAGTCTGACAGAAAATATTGTCCTCTAGAAGTGGGACAGCAGAGGAACTGGCATGAAGATGGACGAACAGACAATTGAGCGTATAATCTACTGGCGGACGGACATACAGACAGACACAGTTGTAGGCCTACATGTAAATGATTACTAGAATGGTTATAGATTTTATGGGAATTTCCTTTGGAACAGTTTACAAAATTTGATATGGAAAGTGTTTAGAGTTCAGTCGGTGTGTAGTTTGACCTTTTAGTGTCTAGTTTCATTTCATGGCCAAGAACACGTGTTAAAGCACATGTACGTCTATAGTATCGGCCCATATAACATCTGTGTAAACTGTCTTCTAGACACCTTATATGATACTGAATTACACTTTTCTGTTTTTAATGGTCAGAGTTTTATGAAAACGTGTAAAACATCAACGACCAAATGAAATTTCTTTACATTTGCTTGAGCCCTTAACAAAGGCTGGTCATGGGAGACAATGTTCAGAGATCTCTCAATGGCGCCTTTTCACACGTTCCTGGCAACAACAACTTGGCGGAATGGTATTTTGGGACGACAAATATTTCATCCTTCCTCCTTAATGTATCCCAATATTTAGTTTTCCAATTTTGATTTCGACAGTTTTAGGAATGGAGTCAGAAGCCTGAAAAACTGAGCTCGTTTTGCGTTACTTCAAACGTATTGTATTGCAAAATGATAATGTTAACAAATAAATTGGGTCGGAAACATGGCGTTTAATTTTTTTTAAGACATAATATGTTTCATCAAGACATTTCCTAGGCAAAGATCTAAAAAATCGTGTTTACTAGGCTTTTGGTCGAGGTTTTAAAATTCTGATAAACCTCGAGTATAGAAAATAAAGAATGCCGCTTGGGATAGATGAGATATATTTAGTTTTCCAATTTTGATTTCGACAGTTTTAGGAATGGAGTCAGAAGCCTGAAAAACTGAGCTCGTTTTGCGTTACTTCAAACGTATTGTATTGCAAAATGATAATGTTAACAAATAAATTGGGTCGGAAACATGGCGTTTAATGAGTCCTCTTCCTAAACAACATCATTACATTGCAATCAATACATAACTATGATACGAAGAATTGAACTGTAATGGAAAGTCTACGGATGCTTATAATCTCAAGAGTTTTTCCTCCGAAGTTATATATCTTGGGTTTGCTCTAATCAATTTGAATTCCAACTGAGTAAAAGTTACAAGTCGCTATGGTCATTATTTATTCCATAAACGATTCGTCGTTTGGTTACATTTGTCATGAAACCTTGGGTTTTTTACTTCCAAAATGAGTCCCGTACATGTGTGTTGACTTGTTGTTTGATAAAAGGTATGTTAGAGAGTTCACGCACTCACTCCCACACACCCGTGCTACGTGACAGAGTTTCATTGATGATGCAACACATCCGTCCATTGGGCTTCATAACTCACGACTGGTTTGTTGGGAATATTAGCTTGCTGGGATATAGTTGTCAATAAAGAAAAGGTAAGATAATTTTTTCACTAGGAACATTTGCTCATATTTGATAAATACCATTTCAATTATCGTCGTTAATTTCAATCATATGTTTTGATTGTCTGTTTGATATATGTTTCAGAAATTGCCTGAATTGTTCGAGGTGTTGGTATTGGGCGCCGTGTTATCGCATACCTATATAGATCTATATGTTTATATTATGTTAGATGGTAATCATCTATTTATTGTAATCTCATTTCTCTTTAGATCCATCCTACCGTGTCTTATGATTTTCCTTTTCGGAAAATGAGTATTAAGTATAATGCTTATTTCGTTTCAGCTTTTTTCACTAAGGCTGTATATTTATCTTCTGTGTCGCTCTAAAATAACGAATAAATTGACAACCTTGACTTAACTGAATGTCGTAACGTTTGTCGTGTAGGGGTTCGAACTCGTGTTGACTTTGGCTGTAAAAAGAAAATCCTAAAGTCTTTCAACTTCGCGAAAGAAATATGCATATTTTTAGGCTTAACTAATGTAAACAATGGGAGTTTACATAAAAGAAAGGTTTCCTATTTTTTTAAGAAAGATTTACTGTGGTATAAATATTGTTTTGTTGGTTTGGTTTTACATCGCATAAGCAAAACTCCTGTAGTTTCGCGACAGCCAGCTTAAAGGTGAAAAGCGGTATCAGAACCCGTTGCTTTTCATTAAGAATGGATGAAATATCCGGGTATAACCGTCAACATTCCATTAGCCAGACAAGACACACCCCATACACGCAATGACCCCAGTCCGCCCCCACCCTCCCCAAAATCTGAACCGTCCTTTCACTTTCGACTTCTCACCCCATGCCTAAATACAATGGCACAGGTTCTTGCTCGAAACAGCGTTATGGTATAATATTGGGCGGAAGATTATCACAGCAGGGTAACGAGACATTAACCATCTTACCTGCGCCACTATGATAAATCGTTAATTCACACGGAATGAGTCGACATGATGAATGAATGGAAAAGAAGATGCAGTAAACGAGAACTGTTTCACTCGCTAACCTCGTCTAATCAATCAAACACGACAAATGTAGGTGACTGGGTTATGTTGTACAGTACTGTATTTATAGAGAGGCACATATTTGTTTTATACGCGAAACTGCAGTATGTAGAACTTTTTGGCGTTAAGTAACAGGGGCGAGGAAAAGACGCATTCCTATTTGGAAATGTTTTTACAGCTCTCCCCAAAAAATCAGTCATACCAGCTATTTGATTTCCAAATTTAGCAATTTCAGTGGTAATACTTTCCAAATTCAACAGACTTGAGCCTCTTACCAATTCAAGGGTGAAAAGCCCTGGTATGTCTGTCCGTCTGTACGTCCGTTTACACAGTAAATTGACAGGACGGGTTGTTTTCGAGACGTACCGAATACGGGGGACAATAAATCCATTAACTTTTGTTGCTTGTTGGTTGCAATGACCACAATTTGACCACCAACAGAATGATGTATAAAACCAACTTAATCATATTGCAGTGACCAGAACGTTACAACTAATAAAAGTTGATTTAAGGGATAATCATTCCACGTCATGCTACCCAATGAGCAATCGAGGATTTGGTCCGTATGGTAGGAAGAAAGAACTGTTCTGGTGCGGAGTTTTTTCCTCCTGGATTCCAGTAATGTCTACCCCACACCTACATACATTCGTGACGATTTTTAAGAAATTGCTTGGCTCAGTGCATTTATGTCACCATATTCCTGATACAGACGATGCTTTGAATGGATTTTGCAGCCTAACACATCGAACTATCATGTAACAAAACTAGGGAATGCTAATAAATGCGGGGGGGGGGGACTATTTCCCCCCCGTAGTTTCATATATTTTAATGAGTTTTCCATTTAGTGTTTATTACTATTTAACCATTGGTTTGATCATGTAACCATTCTCGGTGTTCTGGGTCAGTATGCCGTCCGGATGTCCCGCTATAACTCAAGTTGACATTGGGGTTTAGCATGACACTCTGTTTAATGAATACTTGCTGCTAATTAACATATATGTTTACCCAAATATAGCTTTCAGTTATAATTCTAAACAATAACCGACATATATTACATCCAATGCGGTTTCGGATCGTGAGTAGTGCCTACGTGCAGAGTGGTAACATGCACTGTGACCTTTCTCTCTCTAGACATGTTGTTGGTCCGGTACGGTCCCACGTACGGTAATTGGATAGAGGTAGTCTCCAGGTTGACTTAGGGAGTGTCGATGGTTTTACCTGGCTTGACGCTGCCCTTATGGGCAGTCAAGTTTGGGGGTTTCCTAAATCACTGTAAGTATAAGCCGGGCATCGCAACATTACCAAAATTAGGTTGACGCAATATAAAACCCATATAGAGAACGCGGACGATACTGGCTGATCTGCGACGCACACCATGAATGTGAGTGTACGTGAGTTTGTGTGGGAATATGTGAATCAGCGTGTCGGAAATACGTATCATTCAGTGTGACAGTCTGACAGTCAGTACGTTATAAAGGCGACAAATATAAACACGAGTTCCTGCGGAAGTGTGAACTCCACTAATTGGGTTGATTATTACCATTTTCAAAATTATCATTAGTGTCGTTCTTTTTAAAATCTTTCTTTTATACATTTGGTCTTTTCTTCCTATTTTGCCGTCACAATCAACATCTTCTTCTTGTGATTTCGTTTTCTTCTGTTACCTCTTTGACCGTTACAACATTTATCTACGTTGCTTTTAATCGTTCATTGTCTTGTCTTTCTTTAGATTGTTTTTGTGATAATGATGGTGGTGGATGTATGTTATGGTGATAACAACGAATTTCTATTTATTATCATTCTTCCATCTCTTCTTCTTCCTCCTCCCCCTCCCCAATCCCCCTCCTCCTCCTCCCCAATCCTCCTCCTCCTCCCCAATCCTACTCCCTCTTCTCCAAAGTTCATATGCCGTGATATACTTCTTCATTATCACATCAAAATCAATTATCGCTTTCAAATTATGATTTTTGTGCCATAGGTAATGGCGTGTAACATTTAAGATTCATTATTCATATATTAGCGTACCAGTATATATATGGGTTCAGAGACTGATATTATAAAAATATCAGACGTATACATATGTGTTTGTAAAACTACGTATTTATTGTTTTTTCGACAGAGCCCACCCCATCAATCCAACTTATCCGTGCCATTCACCTGTTCTGGGAGGATGGCAGCTTCCTACGTATCTAAATGACTTAAAAAGGATACTATCACCTATCACCAATAAGTTAAGATATTCACGTGTGTAAAATGGCACATGGTAAACCATAACACTTCCAAATCACTCCTTTCCCAATGCGTCTTCTTACAAACGAACGGATACGTGTATAATTGATACAGTGTTTCAGTTGTGACTTAAATTTCTTTCTCTGCCCGTTCTATGTCCTAACGCAGTTCCACTGGCTTCATTTCTTTATTGAGGCAAGTTATTTGGCTTATTCGGTGGTGCTCGAGAGTTCTTTATGGAAACATATTGTCCGTTGTTACTGTTGATGAAAGGTAAAGAATAAGGAGCAATGAAGAATTCTGTCGTGCTATTGCTCAATGCAACCGACAGCAGTACATCTCGAAATCTATAAAGATAGGCTTGGGTACATTCCTGTTCAATACCGTTCTTACATAGCATAAACGTGGCCATAACCAATGTAAATCATCAAGGCCTCCATTTTCCAATCCTTGGGTAAGATAAAGGAGTGTTTTACAGGTGTCTGTTCTATCTATGGGTACTGTGGGTTCAGACACATGTATGCTAATCCTGGTGTCGCGACAAAGCTGCAATACGCCTTTCCAGAGTTCCGATCCAATATTTTGAATAGTCACTAATTCAAAAGTCAAAGATAAAGACTGAAATACGCATTTATAAAACAATCAAAGTTCAATGAGTTACATGGAAATTCCCTGTAAGAAACCCGTTTAATCTAGTATCATTTTTTTGTATTTATAACTTAATTTTCAAATACAGGTTCGTTTACTACTAAGGAGAACCTGAACCGATGCTCGTTGGGCTCGTAGACAATATATTAATGGTGAATATTAAGGATTAAGTATAGCAATAAATGGTTAACAAAAAAAAAAAAAAACATTTCCATAACACAACTATTAACACTTCCACACTAACATCGAGACATTGTTGAAAACGGAGAAGAAAACAAAATCCAAGCAACGAAAAGTCTACCAAACCATCCATTTGTCCCTGACACGGCTTTGAGGAAGAGGATGGGCGTGACCTATTTTTCATCACGTGACACATCGTTAGATATCTATATAAAGTATATTAGTGAGACAACACTTGTCATTTCTCATTGCAGGTATATGCTGCCCAACTGTACTGATGTCCACAAGATGACGTTGATGAAGTGTGTACGCCATCTGTTGGCGGTGTTATTGGTGTTTGTCGTCATGGTGGCGCTGGTGGACGCTGTGTGTAGAAACGTTGGCTTCATGGGCTGTATGGACGATGGGACATGCAGAAATAACGGGGATGGGCGCTGTGTGAACTATGGGCGACGCCCATTCAATAGATGTGTTTGTATCATTCGGCTTTGATCTGACGGGATAATGGTACAATGAAATGTATGGTGCCGTATTTAAGAGTTGTTTTAAAAACATGTGAACAGATTGGCAGCATTCGTGTTATCTGGAATCTGTCTCGTTCACGGAACAATGAGAGACGTATGAATTGACAGAAACTCGTGATTTCTCATACCAATATCAATGATTGGAATATGGAAACATTTATTATAATCCCCATCAATTCGCTCATCATGGGATAGTTAAGCGTGTATAACAGTAATATGTGATTCTGGTCATCAAAGACAACACACAAATCGTTGATAATGTTGATTACTGCATCACATACGCCAATCGTGGTTTAGAAACAAAAGAGTTATGTGTTTAAAAGAATGTGTACAGAAATGCCTTTTTGTCAATGATTAACAACATATTTCTTTAACCAAATGTTGATAAGTCAATACCACTAATGTGCTGGGAGATTTATCATCATTATTATCATTATATGTTATGGAGTCAGGTGGGAATTAGCTGTAATTGTTTATTTGAGATTGCGCTTTGTGTTGCCCCTGAAGGCCGGCTTATTTACGTAACTTCATACTGTTGCAAAAAGCATGAGAGGTGTGGGGACAAAATGGCATTGGGATAATGAATTTGTTAATGTGAGCGAAGAGTGCTTTTATCGGAATTAACTTTTATGAGAATGAATATTTCTGGGAATGAAGAGTTAAAAGGAATCTACCTCATTCCATACAAATATGCTGACATCGGTTTTGGGACTATAAAAAGTAACGAAAACATGGTCGATATAAACAAACGATGAGGGTTTTCACATATGCTGCAGTTCTTCCAAAAACACTAAGACTTAGAGCTTTATTTGTTTCCATTTTACAAACACCAGTAGGCCAATAGGTCTGCTTGGGTTGCAAATGGGACGCACTGTTAACTGAAGCGCCCCTTTAATATAGAGTGGTTTATTGTCAAAAGATCTGATCGACAGAAAAAAAAACCGATATAATTTGTGATTTAGTTGTTATCCTCTTACTATTTAGGACACATTTTCTAAATAGGAAGGATTTTTTTTTAAACGAGTTAAAGTGAGTAATTGCTCAAAACAACACTTTTTCTCTTTAATTCGACGATTAGACATACATTCCAATGATTGATTGGTGTGGGTTATATTATATTTAAAATTGTCGTTTTATATTGTCATTTGTATAGCTTAAATATATAGAACTTGAAATCACATGGCCCCTCTCCGCGTGGGTTCAAATCCTGAGAGGGATATGGATTTTCATGAGAGGCTGTCTCCCGACTGACTTACGGATTGCCGATGGTTCTACCCACCTTGACCAGCCCTTATGGGCAGTTGAGAATGGGGTCTTCCTCCATCATAAAGAGTCGGGCATCGCTACAAAACTGAAATAATGTTGTTGTGATGTAAAACCAATATAAAATGAAAAAAAATCGCTTAGATAGCGATCGACATTTCGAGATGTTTGAACATACTTGGAAAGAGATAAAAACAAATTCATTTGTTTATGCAAATTAGCTTATATCATTCATAATTTTGAAGGCGATATTTGATACATACTTAAGTACCTATTTTCGTAACACGTGGCCTCATTCACACGAAATCCTGGGATTGGTCTTTCTCCACCACAAATATGTGAGGACCATCCCATCTGTCCGACTTATATTCTTTTTTACTAAACGACATACATTTTCCGTCATCCCGAATTCGCAGACGAAAACAAAATGAAGCAGAATTTTAAGATAACCATCAGGTAGAATTGTAATCAGTGTTTGGATATTGATCAATTGCTCATTTGAACAATATGTCCTTTTTCACACACTGGTTTGAAATGTGTTCTGCAGCAGATCCCTTACGAAGTTCGGTGTGTTTGGTTAAAAGGTAACACACAGGAAGCAACTGTCAGTAATTTGTTTATAAATGACGTTCTTAACCATTCCTCTAAATAACCCGATTTCACCAAAAGTTTATAAATAGAAATACATTCCATCCTATAATGTTAAAGTTTATTTTGCTATAACAAATTATCTTGTTGTTGCTTTTATTATAACATAATCATGATTGGTTATGACTATCCAAAGTATGGATGTTGCCTGTAGCATGATCTATGTTTTTGTATTTGATAGTTTGTCGTTGGAACACGTCATTGGATGGCATGTTATTTCAATGACATACACTTGTAGAAAAAGAATAGCTGTATATTGTGGAGGAAGAAATAGAAAAGACAAAAATATGTCTGTAACTTTACCATGGTTGTTGTTATCATTTCTTCTAATATTATTTTTCATTAAACACGCATGTATGTAATTTCGTTTCAATTTGATTCTACATCAGAACGACATTGTTTTGGTTATATTACTAGTCTTGACTAGCCTAAACAATGCCTCGATTCGGGCACATTGTTAACAGTATCTCTAATCCACATTGTCAACAGTATCTCTAATCCACATTGGCCAGGGTCAGCCGGCACACCCGCACGCCTGGTATTTCCTTGTCAGCAATCATCAGTATCTTTTCAAACAAGCGGACGTCTTCACTCTCCAGGTGAGGCATATCGACAGAAATCAAAGCGGAAGTAACGATGACATCTACATGGAATTCGGTCTCGTGACCTCTATTTTAAAGGTTGATACTCGCTATGGGTCGCTTTCAAAATCGGTCAATACGCATTTGTACATTACGCAAAAGTAAACTCATCAAGTGAATGTCATTGAAAACAATTAACCAATTGGTTAACCAACCCATCATAAGGCATATAACCATTGGTCCTAGACCAAAAGCAAAAACAGACGATAATTTTAAAGCAGAACAACCAAAATGCCTATGCGACAATCAGAAAAACCCATTGCGAAAAAGAGGGAATATCTTCTAAAGTCATCTTTAAATGCTTTCTATTGAGGTTACATCAACGTGAGTCAACGCGAATTAAATTTAAATGTGAGACTGAGATAAATAAGATAAAAAGAAACAAACAACCCCTTGTGAATTAATGCGGTCAACTGAAAAACAATCCGAACATTGAACTTGTTTCACCCCAAAAATGTCAGTTTATATTTCAAACGCATTAACCTTTTCAAGAAATAGTTCCTAAAGTAGTCCATTTCCACCATCAGCCCCTCGTTTGTCCTGGGAACGTCTGGATTCTCTGCTGCAAACGGCATGGAAACCTACAACTGAAGTGGCAAAACATGTACATGAAATGTTGCATAAAAACTAGTTATCAACATTGATAACTTAACAAAAAAAATATTCTTCTCTTAATGTTTAAGTTTTCCACCAACTCTTCGTCAACTGAATTAACATAAATTATAGGTAAAGTACATATCATCTCATCTGCTTTAAAGTCGTCTGTTAGTTTGTTGCATTCATTTAGAAATCAATGCGGTAGAAGCATCAGTTACTTGTGTACGAAAAATGTGTTATTTTGTCACAAAGTTTCTACACCATTTTAAAACGTAAACGTATTTTAATGATGTTAACAAATCAACTGCTGCCGTTATCAACTGAGTAACTTATTTTCCATATCGGAAAGGGTGCATGGGTTTACCAAGAAACCGCAAATCACAACCTCAACTTTTATCTTGTAAACAAGGCCTTTTTTCTTCCTTATTCACATTTTTTAATAAATCCTGAAATAACAACAAACACTATTTTTTGAAATAATAAAAGCTGAGTCGCATTAACCTCCTTCTTTGTTTGACATAATATGAATACGTGTTTTTTTTTTATGTAACTCCTTTCTTTTTTTTTTATCGATATCGTAAATATAAGTAAATAACGCATTTCCAGACATTGCTATGCTTCGGAAACGTTTTGATAAAAGGGGAAATTTCTCGTTACGAAAGATTTCTCCTCTTTTATACACTGTAACCAACTATCTCGAACATTATTCATTTGGGTGAATATGATATATCGTTTGAAAAGGATAATTTTTTCATGAGAGCAATTTCCCTTTTCTATTGATATATTTGAAATTCGTCTGCGAGAAGCACGTGTACCACTGTGACTGTTTGTAACGGGGGATTATTCTCTCACATAGGTTTGGTTCTTTAGTGAGATCAACGGCTGGTTTGCGGCACATGACATCATTTTAATTTAACAATCTTAATTGGCTGTTGACTCAAGAATCTGTTTTCGTTTGACTATTTCAATATGTTTTCTCTTTCTTTACGGAAACCCTTTTTATTCGTTGTTTACGTTCGGTGGTAATGTTTACGTTCGGTGGTAATGTTTACGTTCGGTGGTAAACAACTCGTTTATAAATGCCACAATAAACATGCCTCGATTTACATCGGCAGTCGGTCAGCTCCAAATGTACGCAATCACAGGGACCGATGTCGTTTAACATAAAAATATTAAAATAAATGACAATATAGGTGTGCCAAACGACATTGGTCCTGTGTACCCAATAACAAACTAAAGAAGTTGAAAGCACGAACCACCTTAAAGTGTTTTTCCACACAAAACTTACTTTTGACTTTAACTAGTCCATGAGAGCGATGAAGACCAAGGTGTGCCTACTCATGATACACCCCTTTCATCCTTATTCCGCACGTGCGCACTTTGACTTTGGTCGATATACAGACACTAAGAAGGAAAGACAGACAGTGGTTAAAAAATTACGTTTATTTTCACTCAAAATTCAAGTCTCATCTCAATTATATGTATGAGAAAGTAATAAAACGGACATGAGGGAAATAGAGACAATTGTCACATTTTATAGGCACATTCTCCATATTTCTTCTTTTATAATATCGTCTGCTGCGAGATCCCGGAAGTCGTATACGCACCTCGTAAGAGTAAGCTGGTTCCCTAAATTATTAACTCTATCTGAACGTTTAAACAAAACCAGGGGACCATGTCATCTAATCATTAACACGAGACTGTCAATTAAATAGTTGGCTACATATATAGTGCTCCAAACTTATAATAATTTAATTGTTGAAAACCACTCCTAGTCTCAACCAGTGTCACACCTTTAAATTTGTTTAAATAGACAAATGAATAACACGGTGAGTTAATCTACGTTACCGTATGTTCTATTGTGTTATTTGTAAAGTTGTAAACATTTGTTCATTTACAGGTAAAACGAAAGTAGGTTTTTGGTAGTTGTTGTTGTTTGGCAGTGGGAATTCCCACACTTTTTATTTTCCGCATTCGAAAAGGCAATGAAACGTGAGTATAATCTCACCTTATATCTCTAATCATATCTAAGATATTTTAAATTAATATTCTTGAATATTGTATATCTAACGATTTGTTGCAGAGTTATTACATCAATCAATCAACTATATAGTCTAAATGATTTAAAATTATCAATGTATTTCATTCAACATTCTAGTGAGATTCTAAAAATCCCAATATAAATAAATACTGTAATACAGGGTTGTGCCCTAAACAGAAGTAAATCTAGTTATTGTATACCATCTTAAATCAAAGTAAGTAATTTGAAGAAAGTTAAAGTACATCCCATTAGATGATTGTTGAAGTATTACCCAAGGAAAAATGTGGTTAAGAGTACAAATCAATCAAGTCTGTGAAGTCATCAAGAGCAGTTTTTGAACTTCCATATATTTTTGGTACTGGTAAGTAAAACTGTTAAGAAAAATATGACGAATCAAAAGTACATGAATTGACGGATCAATGCAAGACTACAGTAAGTCATTCGTTTTTTTATGAACAACTTGGCCTACAGTGATTTTCATTTAAATCTCAATACTAAAGTAAGAAACACCAACACCTTTTGGATTTAAAGCAACAATTTATTGAAAATAATAGATAAGGATTTCAAACAAAATGGAGATTTACTTTATATCTTTATATCTTACAGGGTTCCACTATACAAGATGCTGTCCTGAAGTGATGTTTCAATGCTGACAAACTTGTGATATCAATGATGGAGATAAATAACAAAGTCCTTGTATTCCTCACTGTGCTGAGTCTTCTATCCAGAATGGCATCAGGTAAACAACACAATCTCTTGGTCAAAGTGAAATGCTTTTCTTGTTCTCCAATTCATTTGCAAAAGATGGAATCAAAAATGAAAATTACTATAACTTAAACATGGCCACAAAAGATATATATTTAATTGATATAACAAATGTTGAAACTGTTGTCTTGAAGATGAAATTTCAAAGCATGAGCAAAGTCTGCCGGTCTGCCTTTGTCAAATTGATTAAAAATGCATGTGTTTGTAAATATGTCCATAGCCATTCATACTATAGAATAGTAGAGTCTTAACTATCTCCTTTAAATAAATGTATATTGTACTCATTTTAGCCAATCTGACTTAGTAAAAATGTGTTAACTAAATTGGTATTGATCTAACCTGAATGATTAAATCTAAGTTGTTTATACAAACATGTGAATCGGTAGCAAAAGACTTTAAAACTCAATTTAGACAAGAGCAAAAATTGATAAGTTATGAGCAATTTCTCCTTTCTTCACAATTGTTTCTGCCAAACATTGAGAAAGAAAAGTTATCCTTTATATCTAATTATTGAAGTATTCTGTTTCATTTGGACATGTTACAAAATGTCATAATTGGAGGATTCAATGCAAGACTATATAGAATGTATAGAATGTAGTGTAGAGAACAGATACAGAATATTCTATTCTCTTCTGTTCTAGAAACGAAATGTTGTCTAAGACGACTACTTTTTTCATTTTGGGGGGTTAAATTTTCATGCTTATTTTATGCGAAATCTATACGTTAACTTTTAGTGCACACTATATATATCATGTAAGGTAAGCCTAAGTTTGTTCTGGTATATGAGTCATAGCTGGGAAAAATCTGTGTTTGGAGAAATCATAGTTTATTACTCTTTTTTTTCCAGATGGGTAGAAAACGCAAAATGTCACGAGCGGTTTTGCGATGACGTAAAAAAATAACGTAAAAAATGGTGGCCATTTTTCTAAGATTTGAAAGATTTTATTTGATTTAAAAACGAGATATATATACTGTTTATAAATGAACTAGATTTACAGAACACGAAATATTGCATTCGCACATGTACATTATCGATTTTAAACAGTGAGACGCGCGAGAATTTATACCCGTTTACCTCTAGACGATTTGCAAAAGTGTGAAGCGAGGGCCAGAAGAAATGTCTAGTCATAGTACATACCGGCATCACGCAGTTTATGTTCAGCCAGGTCGGTGTTGGAAATTCATCATGCAACCAAATATTGTTATGTAATTTTCTTCCTTGTTATGCCCTAATAATATGATTACTAGTAAATTCAATGTTTTGGATGACAAATAATTTCGAATAAAAGTTTATATCATCTAGAAGGACGGATTTGATATCAAATATTTCGGTACAATTCGGTAAAGTTTACATTATGTCGGTTATTTCGGTAAATATCAGACAGTTGCGAACGTTAGAACTAGTGATCGTTTTATAACTGCATAACCAACAGGATTCTATTGATTTTGAAAATGTGACGCTCGAATGGGCTGTTATAAGGGTGAACAACTCGCTTTAAGAGTTATTCGTAGAGTAGGTACTCTACCCTTCATTCTATCTCGTGATATCCTTCAGGTGTCGCATTCTAGTTGTAAGTGCTTCATGTCTGTGAGTGATTTACTTCTGTGTTGCATTGAGACCTTCGTCTACTTTATCACTATCTTGATTAGTCTTCAGGCTTACCACAGCAGCCAGTATACCACAACAACCAGTATACCACAACAACCAGTATACCACAACAACCAGTATACCACAACAACCAGTATACCACAACAACCAGTATACCACAACAACCAGTATACCACAACAACCAGTATACCACAACAACCAGTATACCACAACAACCAGTATACCACAACAACCAGTATACCACAACAACCAGTATACCACAACAGCCAGTATACCACAACAACCAGTATACCACAACAACCAGTATACCACAACAACCAGTATACCACAGCAACCAGTATACCACAACAACCAGTATACCACAACAACCAGTATACCACAACAACCATGTTACCACAACAACCAGTATACCACAACAACCAGTATACCACAGCAGCCAGTATACTACAACAACCAGTATACCACAACAACCAGTATACCACAACAACCAGTATACCACAACAACCAGTATACCACAACAACCAGTATACCACAACAACTAGTATACCACAGGTGCCAGTATACTACAACAACCAGTATACCACAACAGCCAGTATACCACAGCAGCCAGTATACCACAACAGCCAGTATACCACAACAACCAGTATACCACAACAACCAGTATACCACCACAGCCAGCCACAGCAGCCAGTATACCACAACAACCAGTATACCACAACAACCAGTACACCACAACAACCAGTACACCACAACAGCCAGTACACCACAACAGCCAGTACACCACAACAGCCAGTACACCACAACAGCCAGTATACCACAACAACCAGTATACCACAACAACCAGTATACCACAACAACCAGTATACCACAACAACCAGTATACCACAACAACCAGTATACCACAACAACCAGTATACCACAACAACCAGTATACCACAACAACCAGTATACCACAACAGCCAGTATACCACAACAACCAGTATACCACAACAACCAGTATACCACAACAACCAGTATACCACAACAACCAGTATACCACAACAACCAGTATACCACAACAACCAGTATACCACAACAACCAGTATACCACAACAACCAGTAAACCACAACAACCAGTATACCACAACAACCAGTATACCACAACAACCAGTATACCACAGCAGCCAGTATACCACAACAACCAGTATACCACAACAACCAGTATACCACAACAACCAGTATACCACAGCAGCCAGTATACCACAACAACCAGTATACCACAACAACCAGTATACCACAACAACCAGTATACCACAACAACCAGTATACCACAACAACCAGTATACCACAGCAACCAGTATACCACAGCAACCAGTATACCACAACAACCAGTATACCACAACAACCAGTATACCACAACAACCAGTATACCACAACAACCAGTATACCACAGCAACCAGTATACCACAACAACCAGTATACCACAACAACCAGTTTACCACAACACTCAGTATACCACAACAACCAGTTTACCACAACAACCAGTATACCACAACAACCAGTATACCACAACAACCAGTATACCACAACAACCAGTATACCACAACAACCAGTATACCACAACAACCAGTGTACCACAACAACCAGTATACCGCAACAACCAGTATACCACAACAACCAGTATACCACAACAACCAGTATACCACAACAACCAGTATACCACAACAACCAGTATACCACAGGTGCCAGTATACCACAACAGCCAGTATACCACAACAGCCAGTATACCACAACAGCCAGTATACCACAACAGCCAGTATACCACAGCAGCCAGTATACCACAACAGCCAGTATACCACAACAACCAGTATACCACAACAACCAGTATACCACAACAACCAGTATACCGCAACAACCAGTATACCGCAACAACCAGTATACCGCAACAACCAGTATACCACAACAGCCAGTATACCACAACAACCAGTACACCACAACAACCAGTACACCACAACAACCAGTACACCACAACAGCCAGTACACCACAACAGCCAGTACACCACAACAGCCAGTACACCACAACAGCCAGTGCACCACAACAACCAGTATACCACAACAACCAGTATACCACAACAACCAGTATACCACAACAACCAGTATACCACAACAACCAGTACACCACAACAACCAGTACACCTATTGATGTATGTAATGAGGGTATATGTAAAGTTGCGTCTCATATAATTTCAGGTGATGATACTCTACCATTGAGTCGAGTAGAGATATCTACATGTGATGCTCCAATGGCCGGGATGCAACTTTCTTTATGCTGTTACACCACAAACATTCCTAAAGAAGCGTCCATATTTTTCTATTCCAAGACAAAAAGAGAAAAAACTTACAAGGCCTTTTACAGATTAAAACCTCATTGTATGAAAGACTTGACTTTTCCAAATCAAGGGTTAAACATTACAATGCCAAGCTGTACTGTGGATGGAAGCTCAAAGATTTACAATATTACAGTTTTACTTTCAAACTCACAGACCATGTTTGAAAATACTTGGGGATGTGGTTACTATGGTAACTTCTCATCTCTTGACCTTTCAGAGAATCAAGGTAAACATTTACCTATCAACTTATCATGAATAATGTCATAATGTATTCAAATGTTGACTGAAGCAGAGGTCTTTTCAAGGCTCATAGATCTTTGTTTTGCAATGGGAAATTGTAAAAGGAAGACATGTTGAAATAAATAACAGAAGTAATACCAGCAATATATTCAATTATGTTTTAGAGTGCAATTATTTTTAGTCATTTTATATTATTTGTTTTAATAGAATGTTCATTTGTGACCTTTAATTATCTTCAAATGAACATCCAAGTTATCAAATATTATCCAAACTTAAAATTACATATATAATATCTAAGCTTTGTTGAAAACCAGGATTATTCATAGAACCTATAACCTGTGAATGACGCAAAAGTGGCATTTTGAGCTTGCAAAGCTGGTGGCAGACATTTGTGCCTTTCAAAACATCCTTCGTTATTAAAGGAATAGAAATACTAATTTTTATCACATTTTTTTCTTAAATAATATAATGTGCCAGAATTTTAGCTTATCCAAGGATCAATTTGGAGAGAAAACCACCATGTCTACTTACTTACAAATTCTATAATGTGCCAGAATTTTAGCTTAGCCAAGGATCAATTTGGAGAGAAAACCACCATGTCTACTTACTTACAAATTCTATAATGTGCCAGAATTTTAGCTTAGCCAAGGATCAATTTGGAGAGAAAACCACCATGTCTACTTACTTACAAATTCTATATAACTCTTCTTCAACTGTATAGGAAAGAATTTGCCATTCCTGAAAACATCACAAGAAGGAAATTGCTATTTTGTTATATTTTTTTGTCATAACTTGGATTTGCTTTTATATAAAAAAAATGTCTATCAGAATTCATTTCAAGAAAGGAAATGATGAAGGACGTATGTTATTTAACTTATGAGTGTGTAATGTGCATTAATACAATATATTTTCATTTCCAGTCCTGACAAGTTACCATGGAACCAAGCTTTTCAGCTACAATGATCAAGTGACATTGACATGGATGCTGAACAGCTTGTCAAACAAGCCTCTGCCGGATGTTGATATCTATCAGCCCTCTGGTGACAGAATAGCAAATATATCGAATGGAATTATCAGCTATTATGCTGAAGGCTTTAATGTGTCAATAGAGGAATCTACTGCCAGAGTTTCAATGTCGATTACAAATGTCTCTGCACGCAGTAATGGTACTTATGTGTGTGCTTACAATGGATTGGGAAACAACAGAGATGGGATAACCGTTGTTTTACTTGGTATGGAAACTATTTAAATCTCTTTCAAATGGTGTGTTATATCAAGTTTGCAGTTGTTGTGTATGACAATAATCAACTGAACCTTTCCCAAACAACAAATTTTCAACTGTCCCAAATTGAAAGAGTTTGCAGACGACATTTCAAAATGTAATGAATTTGGAAATTAATCTTCTGATAGGGCAGAGAACATTGTGGGAAAAGGAGAAATTGCTCATTACGAGCAATTTCTCCTTTTCCCACAATGTTTTCTAAAGCTGTCTGCAACAAACTGGTCAAATGTCGTTTTTGTTTGGGAAAGGGTTAAACTCACTAAATTATCATAATACATTTATGTATCTTATTCGAATTGAAAGCAATAGCATAAAACAAATGAAAGGAAAATATAACAGATTCTTAATGATATCAGTTAGAAAACATTTTGCTCTTTATGAGCTGTTTGTAGTTTTGTAACGATGGTCCTTAAGTATTCTGCGGAAATATATAAAAGTATGGCTTACAAAAAGGGTATAAGCTTAGTCTCTTTCTTCAGGTCAGCCAAAAACACCAACTATTGCAGCTGGTAAACCTTCAACCAATGGGAACATGGTATCAGGTCACATGATCTGTAACTCCTCCTCACAGTCTGCAGCCCCACCCTATTACAAACCCCGCCTCCTGTATCAATGGATCATGCCCAGCACCCTTGATGATCCAAACTTCTCTGGTGTGACCAAAGGAAATGGAAGTATTTTTTTCCCAGCAGTCAATTGTGCATCTGTGTCATCACTTCCTGTTTACTGCCAGGCAACAGAAGGGAACCTGACAAGTCCTTACAGTCCTCCAATGAATTTATCATCATTTTGTAAGTTCTTCGATTCACAGTCAAATGATTATTTGATAGAAATTCTACTTGTATGTATTTTGGTTCACAAGCTCCAATGAACTTATAAGAGTGTTAGTTCAATTATACTATATACCATCATATTTCATTAAGTTTGATTAACACATTTCCTGATATAAAGATGCATATATTGAGGTTGATAGAAGAAATAAATGTGATGAAACCAGTCACAATGAGCATGAACAATTTCTGAAACATTTTGAAGCTGTATTATTGGTCCAACCTTGTCAAGCCTAGATGCGACACATAAAGGACCAATTTTGGCAAAAGTCATGATGGGAACCATATTGGTACCAGATGTGCTGCACATATGAGACCTTGCTTTAGCCTGGTTGCAGTTTTGATATGTTTCCCTTATGGGCTGCCCATATGAGATTCTGCTTTAGCCTGGTTGCATATGTGTTCCACTCTTATGTGAGAATCTTCTTTAGCTTGATTGCAGTTATGATATGTGTCCCATTTGGGCTGCCAATATGGGATTTGTATGAGTCCAATTTAGTACCCAAATATTTTACCAGCTGGGTGATGCATCAAATTAGATTTAGACATAGTAATACAATCAAATATCATTATCTTGTATAAGAAATATCAAATTTAATGTTTCAGGTGTGAAGGAGGCAGTTGCTACAGAGGATACACACAGTTCAACGTTTACAGTTATTGTCACATTTCTCTGTATTACAGGTACGCCAATCGAACAGTTTTGTCTAATTGATCCTTCTGGAGATTGCATTACAACAGAAATATCAAACAAATTAAAGAATGATGATGTTGAACACTTTATAAAACAAAATTGTCATTTTGATCTCGCTTTGGGTATTGATGTTCATAACATATTCAATTGATCAATAAGAAAAATAAAAAAAAGGATTTGCTCAAAATGTTTGCTACCATTAATTCTTCTTAATTGCTAAATTTTGTTGCTCTAAGCATTATCTTTATATTTCAGTAATTATGCAAGTTTTTAGAAAAAAGAATTGTCTTTGTTATATTGCATGGTATCTTAGTTTTGAAGAAGCAAAGAAAAATACCTTTCTTCAGAGCTAAAACTGAGTATTGAATAAATGTTAATTATAGTTTAGGCTTCATCTTTAAGTACTACACACAATTTTACAAAGAAATTGTTACCTTTTCATTTCATAATTCAAGGATTCAATGAAAGACTATAGTAAGTGCTTCACAAACATTAAGCACTTACTATAGTCTTGCATTGAACCCTTGAACTATAGATGGTCAATGTGTTGAATTGTACCAGTCCTTTATTCCGTATGGGGAAAAAGTATTATAATTAGAAGTGATGGACACAAGAACCAGCACTCCTCCGTCAACATCTACAGAGTTATCTTTCAACAATTAGAGTATCAACTGTGCGACATATCTGTTTTCAGATCTTTATAGTTTTACTTTTTTATGTATCTTTCCAGTATTTCTGTTGGTGACATTTTTGTCTGTTTTCGTTGTAGTAGGGTAAGTAAAAATCAGTTTTATCAAAAATTAAATAACCAATAGCTTAGTTCAAACAACTTTGAAAGCCATATCAGCAAATAACACCAATAAATTGAAACCATAAGGACAAACACAGATTTACTCTTCATGACATATTCTCATGTTGTCACAATCTTTTTAAATGGCATTTTCTGACTTTAAAAGTTGTGAGTGTGCAATGTGCATTAATACAATATATTGGAAAATGAGTTTCTGAAGGAAATGTGATTTTTAGCCAGAAGATATTTTTAACATTATGTCATAAAATAAAAGATGTGAAATTTGCTTGATAATTATGATTTTTTTTTGCTCCTTGTATGAAAATATGT
Organism: Cerastoderma edule; assembly: GCA_947846245.1. NCBI lineage: Eukaryota > Metazoa > Mollusca > Bivalvia > Cardiida > Cardiidae > Cerastoderma > Cerastoderma edule. Next base: position 159,034 of record OX401409.1, read on the forward strand.
CTTTTCTACAGTACTTTTCAAAAGTAATCTTCACCTAGGCACCAAAAGTTTTCTTTGGTCTTAGAGAGTTAACCATGTATTCATACATGTATATATATTGTGATTTCTCACAATTTGTTGCAACATATGAGGAAGAATATAAAGTATGAAAATAAATATTCTACATGTGATATTGAGCATAAATTATTGATACAAAATAACAAATTACTTTTCTTAGAGCCACTAATGCATGTGTTTTAAACATGTATGTTATATTCAAAGGTTTAGATCTAACTATGGGCATCTTTTTGATTTGATAGATATTAACTTTTCAATCTTCAACAGGAGAAACTTTCTGAAGAAAAAGGGAAGGCGATGCTGCAAAACATTGTGCTGTAGGTCAGATTGTAAGTATAGTTTATAGGTTTAGTGTATGAGTAAAGAAATGCCTTAAATTGGGATAGTTTGAACTTGTTCATCAATTGACTACTTTGTGGAAGTTAGTACCAATTGCGAGGGCTCAATTGAAGACCAAAGACTAACTATAGTCTTGCACTGAACACCTTAATAGGAGCTGTTAACAGCAATGTCAACATGTGTTTGTATGTTTGTGTAAGGTTTGTTAATTTTTTCACTGGTTAAACTGTTATGAATATTCATAGTAAATTGTGAAAGAGAGTCCTATCAATCCCTCCCTCTTGAATCTGCTTCTACCCCTGAAGTGCTGTCCTCCACACATCATTTGTCCAAGGGTAGAGCATCGGCCTTCGGACATGAGGTCATGAGTTAGAATCACGTAAATGCCAGAATCCACCTTGCAACCTTCCATTCATCCACATTCAGTGCGAGTACTGATTATGTATTCAGAAAGCAGAATAGAAAGTGATTGATAGAACTTGTTTCAAAATTAATGTAGAATAAAAAAGTTTGAACTTAACACTACAAAAGGGATTTAATCTGGTGTAGTTGTAAGCCTTTTGATATTGACATTCTTATTTGGGATGCTTATCAAAAGCATCTTTTTAAAGGTTCTACAAAGAAGTTTTAAGTAATTTTCATATACCTTGTTCTGAATACTACAATTCCTATAGCAAATGACATTTAAATTTTTTCATGACATGCCGGTAATCCATTATGAAAATTTCTAAATGAGTTTTTTGTTTGGGACAGTTCAATGGTTAAGTGCAATACTAAAATACATTCTACACTTTTATAGATGAAAAACTTTTGGTATTAGTGTTATCTATTGCAAAGTGCTAAAATTAGCCAAAAACAATACAATCAGAATGTTGCTTAAAAGACGGAAAAATTGGTTAAAATATAGCAAAACATCACACTATCATTACAATATAACGCCTGCACTGTATATTAGCAAAGTGCTGTTTTCATGATTGTAAAGCACACAATTTGACTTCATTGTTTACCTTCAAGATATGCCTAAAAGTAGCTATGAGTGTTATAAAAACAAGTGGCATGCACCTGGTTGGAAAAGTTAGATAATGTAACTGAGCGCTGTTCTGGCTTTAACAAAATGTGTTTTTAATGCAGCTTCAGACTCGGACTCGGACTTAGACAGGGCACTGCATCAATCTAGAGACCATGCTAGACGTTTCTCTGACATACTGAGGGAGAATATTGAGGGACCTGATAACCAAATAGGTCTAGGAGACGGACGTAAGTTATTAAACACAGTACCGTTAGTATGATGGCTAAGCATGTTCAAAATTATACCCAAAAGATTTTTACTGAAAGATTTATTCCTACATCCTAGCCAAGAAAATACTATTTGATATTAACTGATGAATTATTATATCACTGTGTTATTACATTTGTTTACACAGTGTTGCTTGCACATTACCTTGACAGGTGTTTACTCTAACTTCTACAACAAAGATTAGCAGTATCAATCAATGGCTAACTTTTCAATGTCCATATACTTATGATACTTTGCATCTGATATGACCATGATTGTCAACTGGTCTTAAGACTCCATGCATTGACTAGTTAACTGTGTTTATTTCCAGTGGAAGGACGTAGAAATGACTTGGCCGTACAAGAAGCACTAGAAAGGCATGCTATAGAAGAATCCCTTCAGAGCCAATATAACAGACAAGGTACTAGGCCGATTCCAGTCAAATCCTTGATGTTTTATTTTTAACAAACATGTTCCTTGAAAATACGCAATTAAAATGTTTGCAAACATTTACAAAATTGGTAGATTATCTTGTTCAAAGAAATAATTAAGACAATATGAATTACTTTCTCTTTGTGTGAAATATGTCATACAATTAATATAACATCAATGTGTCAAATCATTAATAAATCAAACATATTGATATGATTATAATAAATTCACACAAGATAGTTGATTGATATATTCTTCAATTTAAATGTTTCAAAAAGTCTCTTTCTTTCTCTTCCATTAAAGTAAAGGAGTCACCCTTGAGTATTATGGGACATGTTCACTGTATAAGCTGTCAGTACTACATCAGGAAATGTGCCTTGCTAAAGGACACTCAACATCGAAATAATTGTACATAATCGAAATCTTACATGGGTTGCTCTGTCTCAAGTCTGGGACACTAACCAATACAAGACTGTGTCTTCAATGTATGAATCAACGAAGCCTATAATGTAATGTTACACCATTTCCTCTATACAAGGTTTCAATGAATTCTTCAATACTACATATCAGGGCATGAAGCGATGATGATTGGAGGAGATAATGAGGCTTTCAATAGGGATGCAGAGACTGACATGAGTGATCCAGGAGCTGTAGGCGGGGCTGAGGGAGGGGCTATAGGGGGCGCTGACAGGGGCATGGTATTACCTTACTCCACTTTAACTAAAGAGGAGGAACACAACTGCCTTGAAGCTGTAGAACGGCGTATGTATAATGGACCATACTCATATGTATAAAATAACATTATTTTCTTTAAAATAGACCCTTGTCATCCAATATTAAAACCATGGCTGTTTAAGGTTCGGTTTATTGAAAGAAAATCTTTTCTTTCATATCGATTTTGATGGATCTTCTGCGGAAGACTATAGAAAGCACAGTGACATATAGATAAATTGCTTTTAATGAGCAGTTTGTTATTTTGTTACAAAAGTTCCTTTCCTATCAAAACCAAAATAAATTGCCTTTCTTGCATTTTTTGTCTTTTGCATCCAATTCAACCCAGTTCAAATATCCTTTTGGAAGAATGGGTCAAAGAATACTCTATTTTGAGGGTTCAATGGTAGACTTAACCCGTTACCAAACAATAACGACATTTGACCAGTCTGTTGCAGACGACTTTAAAAAATATTATGGGAAAAGGAGAAATTGCTCTTAACGAGCAATTTCTCCTTTCCCAAAATGTTTTCTGTCCTATCAGAAGATTGTTTTTCAATTTTATCACATTTTGAAATGTTGTCTGCAAACTCTTCCAATTTGGAACAGTCGGAAATTTGGCGTTTGGTACAGGGTTAAGTGAGCCCATCAAAATCATGAAGCACTTACTGTTGTTCTGCAAAGAGCCTTGGATATGTTCCATCGATAAGCTCTCTCAAGTTTAGATATTCAGACTCTTGCAGTGTGTGGAATCTTATAATCATTTAGAGGTGTTTTTTTCTCATTGTAAAAAGAAACTTTTCAAGAAATAAAAGCATTCTTTTTCTTTTCAAAATAGAATTTTGTTTTTAAGATTTTATTCTTCACTATCATACAGTGGTTAAAACACCAAAATTGTTCATTTACAGTTTTAGAGATGCACAACCGTCACTTGAGCCAAAAGGCGGTCCATCTTGATATTAACAGAGAAAACATCGTAGAACACCTCCTCCAGTTATACACAGATACGAGCATTGCCCAGTCGCGGGTAACAATCAAAATGGTTGGGGAGGATGGGTTTGATGGTGGTGGAGTTACAGATGACATGTACACAACCTTTTGGTACCGGGTGCAGGAGACATACTTCCAGGGCTGTGAGGCTGTGGTCCCGTTTCTCGCCCTCAATAAATGGGCCACTGAGGAAGAGTATTACAGAATTTTGGGTCGAATTCTGTCGCACACTGTGGCTCTAACAAAAGCGTTGCCGTTGCCACTGTGTAAGAGTGCCTTTATTGTGATGATTTTCGACACAACCAATGTAGACAAGCAGGCCATTACAGAGGATTTCCTAAACTTTTTGGATCCCATTGACAGGAGTCTGGTCGTGCAAGGCATGAGTAACTTTGACTCTCTGACAACAGAACAGACTACTGAAATACAATCCATTTTCTCAAGGTTTGAATACCCAGCAATAATCCGCAGAGATAATTTCCATGAGCACCTGACACAACTAGCACGTAACACCATTTGTATCCAACCCAAACCCCTGCTCGACCTGATGCGTCAGGGAATCCCGCAGTCGCATTTTGAACACTTCTGGAGTATGCTCACCATTGGATACATAGAGGTGCTTTTCTGGGCCCTTCAACCAAACCCAGCCCGGGTCATTGCAAGGCTGAAAACCGATCCAACTGAAAGAAATCTGACTCGAAGCCAGAGGAGGGTGTATCAGTTCTTGAAGGATTTCATCCAAGAATTGAGCCTTCCTGAAATCGAAACATTTCTTCACTTCCTTACTGGAAAGAAGTCAACACCTCGACAAACACTTGTTGTGTGTTTCACAAAGGAATCTGGGTTCCAGCGCGCCCCACGGGCACATACCTGCTCAAATATGCTGGAACTTCCCGAGACATATGAAAACTACAAAACTTTTAAATCTGAGTTTAAACACTTGTTGGCTGCAAATGAGGCCATGATAATGACAATGGCTTGAAAAACTCAATTACAAGGATCAATTACAAGGATCAATTACAAGGATCAATTACAAGGATGTTTTTAATGCTTAGAATGACTGAATTGCAATGTGGTGTGACACTATCCTACTTCTTTCAGCAGCAGAATATCAGATATGATAGTTGGTTGAATGCTTCACACTGTGAATGATGTTGTATGCTACTCTCTTTCTAACCTGACTGTTCTGTGATGATTTGATTGTAAAATGTAATGATTGTTGAACAAGAGAATGCATCATTAATACCAAGTTTCCCTTTTTGTCTAGTTTTAAAAGATTTACTGTATGACAAACATTGATATGAAATAAAAAGATCCAACCTCTCTCTCCCTCTACCCTGACTCATTTCATTGCACCTGATGGTGAACACTCACGCTAAGATCCACTGTGCCAAACAAGTTACTTCTGAAATACTTCTGAGCAATTTCCCTTTATGCCACAATAGTTTAGATTGGTTTAGATAAAAGGAACTTTTTTCTAATACCTTTTTTTTTCCGTCATGTGCTGCTTACTATTTGTGTCAGTCACAATATATCACATGAGGGAATGGATTCAAAAGATTTAGATGTTCACTATAATAAAAGATTTCCTGCAATGAAATGTTTATATGGACACTCTTGTCAACCCAAACTTGTTGTAGAAATTGGTTGGTATTTTATTTTCTATGTTGACAGCTGTCGTTGGATCTCTCAAAGCAAGTGGCTTAACTTTTATGAGCTTTTAAAAAACCTTTGCGAAATTGTATTTCCTTCAATTTTGATTAAAAGATCTTTTAACAGAAAATACTGGCCAAAGATGAATATTCTATTTTTGGATTAGCCTCTTTCTATTTTTTTATACAAAGCTTTTTGTACTTTGATTGTTATTGTTTTTTAGTTTAAAATGTTGTTTCAAGTTCGATATTACCACAATGTGTCACAGATATAACCCTTTCCTTTAACCCATTACCAAACAATAACGACATTTGGCCAGTTTGTTGCCGACGACTCTGGAAAACATTGTGGGAAAAGGAGAAATTACTCGTGAGGAGAAATGTTTACTTTTCCCACAATTTCTTTTTTACCCTTCAGAAGATAATTTTCCAATTTCATTACATTTTGAAATGTCGTCTGCAAACTCTTTCAATTTGGGACAGTCTAAAATTTGGCGTTTGGGGAAGGGTTAAGTAAGAAATCTAGAATGCGTTTGCAGTAGAGGAGATAAAGAAGGATATATCACTCAATGCATTCAATGTATGATGGATAAATCTGTCTGCATTTTATTGTGATTGTATGGTGCTTTGATTATTTGTTTTATGTTTTGATTTCCATTTTAATTTGTTTTTAACAAGAATTATGCAAATTTATAAGCATGCAACAAAATGAGCAGGATAAGAAAACATTGTCATTGATCTATACATAAAGCATCAGAATGAAGTGATTTTATGGTATCAAATGTGCGTTTATCATTGTGATATTAATTAAACAATTCATGTACTGGGAAAAAAGGAGGTAATGCTCGTAAAAAGAATTACCTCCTTTGTTCATATTTGTTTTTCAAGTTTTCTTCTACAGCATTGATGAAATTTATATTGCTGAAGATTCGGTCAGCCTACTCAACTTATTGTGATATGTGAAGGGTTCCCCAAATTAAAATTTAGATGATGATTTTCAAAGGAAACCAGTTTGACCATAAATATTATAATTTTGTTGTTTAACCTGACTGTTGTATAAAACTGTTTGAAATTTTGTGGAAAAGGGAAGAATGCTAATTTGAGCAATTTCTTCTTTTTCCAAGGAAAATAACTTTTTTTTTTTAAAAAAAAACATGTTTATGTACAGAATTTTGTTCAGATCTATTTCACTTCTAATTGTTACATTCAAACTCTTTTACTTCTACTTTGTATTGATAAAAATGTGTTGTTTGGTAAAGAGTTAGAAATCTAACAGGGAGATGACGGCCCTGTTGACAATCTTATCTACTTGGCAATCCCCGTAACAAGTCGGTTTATTTTGAAGAAATGACCGAGGTGTTCCGATTGCCCTGTTGACCCATCAATCCATATGAAATTAAAATCGTGCACCTTGAGTATAAAGCTCAAGAAATCATTGTGACAAAAGCAGATACTACTCAAGATAAACAATTTCTCCTTTGTTAATTAAAATTTGTTTCTTTTCAATAACACAAAAATAAATGTGTTTTTTTCATACTTCATAGATGTCGTCTGGTAATGCTTCCAAATTGGACATTTTACAAATATCCCATATGAATGGGTATACTTGGTGATGATAACCTTTTGTTATATCTATATTTATATATACTTATTTTTAAAATTGTTAGATGTAAAGACAAAAAAGTTATATTTTCTATATCAAACAGAGTGTGTATTACTTTCTTATTAAAGTGTAAATAACCTCTAAACTGTTCTGACTTTATTTGCATTGATTCATTACCCTGTTACCTTGTTAATATTAAAGTGAGTATTGTAATAGAACTCCCATTGCCATGTTCTAAGACACAAAAATTACTCACATTATTTATGTAAGGGCCCTCTTCATCCAGTGTCTTTTGAACCCTTGTCAACTTTAACTTAACATACACAAGAAAATGCTTGCTGAATGACAAGATTGGTTTTCCACTTGATAATTTGAATTGGTTCTTTAGCAGAATGGAGTCCCTTCATATTTACCAAATTGGTTAAATAGGGAATATAAGAATAAGAAATTGCACATTCATGCAAATTATAACTCCCAAAGTTTACATGTATAGACATTATTTTCCTCCAAATATATATATTAAGAAAATGTATTTGCCTGAAAAGAATATCAGCTGCTGATTTTTAAACAAAAAAGGACCAATATTAGACTGAAATGCATAACTTTCAAAATGGTAAATGGGAGGTTCATTGTCATAAGCAGAGACTATGCCACTGTCATAAGTAACCCCCGTACTTTGATTTTAGTATGCCACTATTTTGGCGGGAAACTGTTGCGAATGACAGATTTTACACCAAAATCAATCACCTTTCTTTTTACTCAAACAAAAAATAGTGTCCTTTTATAAAATGTTAGATTTCATTTTTTTGGTCCTCAAATGATTCCCAATGAAAAATATGCTTATCAAAATGTGAGCCTTCAAAATACGGGAATATTGCGATGTTTACTGTATCTGTTCTATTAATAGACATTTCATTATGGCGAGATTGAGGTTTCCAGGCCGTCCAGGACATCGTTTTGATCAAATCCGGGTCGCCTACTTTAATGATGACGTTAAGAACTTGCATGATCCATCTTTGGCATTTTTACCACAATTCAGACAAGGACTTCGATCGTTTAGGGAGCTGGTTGGATCATCAGACGAGGTAAACAGTTTCTTGAATCGTCGATCTTTCAAAATGGCGGACATCGCGCCTTGTTGGGAGTGATTTTTATGAAGAAAGTTGTGCGTTTCACGTATTAGTCGATAATCCAACGCAAATATCATATGTATCCTTGTATATAACAGGTATGCTTTATAATTGTATGTCTCTCTAGGGCTGTCATCAAATGAACTTTGTTGATTTGTCTTGTTTCCATGTAGGACTGAAATGAACCTCTTTTGCAAAGGGTCTACCATAGCATGGCATGCAATAGATGCATAGAAGTTGTCATTAGACAGATAACTCCACAAGAAATGTTTTCAAAGTTCATATTGAAACAGTAAATTATGAAGTACTAATTGTGATCTATCACACTGCTTGGTTTCATTGCTAATTGGAGGTGGTACCCTTTACACAAAATGACAATGTGTAAAGATATGCCTTATGTATAAATCTAATCATAGCAATTATTGAAAAGGTTAGGGTTAGTTCAATTTTGTGATAAGTTTGAGGGAGACCAAAGGTGAATAATTTGTTAAACTTAGGTTACTTATTTTAAAAAAAAAAAAAAAAAAAAAAAACCCTCAAAGAATGGCCTGGTGAGAAATTGTCTTCAGTTCTCACAATGCTCATTAAGGTTGGAAGTTCAGCCTTGTTGGAGTAAATAATTCATGTGTTGTGTCTTTTTATAACATAGGCTTAAATTTACTTAGTGCTTGTTTGGATTGAAAGCTGTTGATCACACACACTAGAGAGGTTAGAATAGAGCAAATAGTGGAAAATATCGAAAGAAACACTTAATTTTGAAATTTTAATTTACTGATAAGAATTTATTCAAAAACTGTTTTTTTAAACTGCCCTTATTGTTTCCCTCATTTTTTGATATTTAGTGACTGTTCCTCAGTTTAATCTGTGATTGGCCCTTCTTGTTAGGTACAAATCTCAGAAGAATTGCATCAGAATTGGATTAGTTTGTTTGGGTCAAAAGGTTGCAGACAGCTTTCCCCATTCTGAATAATTTGCAAGAGACAACACCGAAACCCAATTTTTAGAGATACTAAAAGAACAGTTGATTAAACTGCATTTATCATTAAACTGATTGGTTCAGTATGATTGAAATCATTAAAACATTGACAAGCTTTTATTTTCATTAAAGTGATAGTTTTTTTATGACTCACTCTCTAACTCAATTGTCCATGTTTGTATTTGTTTGAATGCAAAGTAGTGAACAGAAGAAAAATTATGTCATATCCTTTCAAACACATCCAAACCATTTTAGCAATAAACCAAAAAATCTTTGCGACTTAAGCAGAAATCACACATAACGAGGAAATTCTTCTGTTGTTACAATGGTTTCTGATTAAGTTGAGATGGAACATTGCATTTTTCATACTTGAGAATTGTCTTCTGCCAGTTTCTGTGACAAGTCATGGGGGTAATCAATAAATAGAGAAGCGTCAATAATTCTGATGAAATGTGTCATTGACTCATAACCATGAATTGGCTATGCACCGATGAATTCATGAAGAGCAATATACAATTTCTTCAGATGTGTTCAGAAGGCAAGACTAGATGTGGTTAAAAGCTTTCCTCTTTTACTTTTTCTAGAACTTTGATTCTGATCCTATTGTGTTGGTACTTGTGAGAATTATCAGTACAAGACAGTTCTAATGAATACCAAGAATAGGAGGTAACAGGGGAAATAGTGAAGTAAGGTGAGGCCTCCATGACCTAGTAGTTAAAGTGCAGAACTCTCTGCATGGGTTGAAATCCCGGTAACAGCATTTGGATTTTCATGAGAGGTTGTCTCCTGACTGACTTACGGATTGCCGATGATTCTACATGGTTGACCAGCTCCTATTATGTGCAGCTGAGTATTGGATCTTCCTTCATCATTTAGATTTGTGAATCGCAACATAACTGAAATAAAGCTGAAGCGATATTAAACCCATATACAACAGAAGACAAGTAAGACAAATCTGAAACTCAGGTTAATCTTCAATATTTCTGCAATAAAGGGTCACATTGAATGTCAAGGGTTATAGAAAATTATATTTATTGCACCAATTGTCAATTTAATGAGTGACATCCAAGAGCTTGAAACTGGAAACACTTTTTGATGCATTGACCCTCTTTCCTGATGCAAATGATTTGAAAACACTTCTACAGCAGACAATACAAAATGGCATGACAATTTTGTTTTTGACAATTCTTTTAGCAGTTACTGACTTACTGGTCCTGGTAGCAATTAAACTAATGTGTTTATTTTATATACTTCAGGATGAGGACTTTGATGGGTTCACCTCAACAGAAATACAAGAAAGTGAAACACGATTTAAAAAGGCTCAGAAAAAAGAAAAGGAACAAAACTTTGTACAACTACCGGAGATTGTATCTAGGGAACCTGGAACCCGTTTGTCGAGATCTAAAAGCCAGCATGCCAGCCGACCATCGCCAGATCATGACAGGAATAGGTTGATGGCAGTTGTTAAGAAATCCCACCAAGATATGTTAAAGGAAGGATTTTTACCCCCTGGTAATACACATTGTGTAGTAAGCATGTCACCCCTGAAAGGTCGACCTGCCTCCAACAAACCTTTGAAGTACAGAGTAGGTAAGAAGTCTCATCATGTAAAAGAACCACATGTTCAGGGTACAAAGGTTAAAAAGACAGAGAAAGACATGGCCAAGTTTCTACTGGAGAAAGCTAAACAGGCTAACTTATTACAACAGCAGGCCAAGGCTAGACGACTCGCAGCGGCTGCTTCGATTAAAACAGTTCAGAGGAAGGAGTTTGTACTGCCCACACAAAGTTCTCGTTCATCGCGTGTCATTATACCAAATAAACGATTTCTAGAGGATGATTCAGTGACATCCCCGGTTCTCAAGAAGAAAAGATCGCTAGACAGTGAGTCGTCTTTAGATCTATCTTTTGTAAACAAGACACCAACAAAAACTGACAGTGCAATAATCTCTCCACTGAAAACAGACTTTCTATGTGACAAACCCTTGGGTAGTTTAGAACAACCATTGATAGTAGATGGGAAAAGGGATCGGAAACCCAGTGTAAAGATACTGGAGAAGATTGTTGATAAAGATGATCGAGGATTCCAGAGTTTTAAGACATTAACAAGTCCTGTAGCCGCGCCTAAAGTCGGGAAAACATTTTTTCCAACATCCCCAGGTCCGCCTTCCACATTTCAAAAAGCGTCTGAGAGTCAGAAGTTTGGTATGTTTGGTATTGCCTCTGCTAGAAAACAGGGAGCGTCCATTGTACAGAAAGCCAAGTTACAGCTGAATAGAGCTGCTCTTAACAAGTCAAAGGCAGCCCTCGCTCGCTCCCTTAAAGCGGAAATGAAAAGGGAGGCCAAGTTTGTAGTGGCAGAAAATCAGCCTGTTGACACAGGACTTGAAGGTGGCAGTGTAACCTCTCCAGACCAAGGTAAATAGAACATTATCAAAATGTGAAGAAATGTCAAGTTGATACATTATTATTAGATTTAAAAGGTATTGAACTATTCCTTCATATAACGTCACATATTTAGCTATGCCAAATCTATATTTCAGAAAACAATGGTCGTATACAAAAATATTACTCTGTTAGAGTCACAGGGGTGTTTGAGTTGGGTGATCTTTTCCAGATTCTGAATGAATGTTTTTATTTATGTATGCTCTTTTTTTTGTCAAAGCCATGTTTCTGCCGTTTGTTTATGACTGAAGAAATGTTTCAAATGGCTTTAACGAGTACTAACAAAGTAGGATTCACTGTTATATCAATGGATATATATCCTTAGATGCATTAAGAACATATTGTTTAATTTTAGATTAGAGATTAGAGTCATTAACTGACAAAGGTCCCATATGGGTCCTCTTCGTCAGTGCTGTACCTACATTTTTAGTTTTGGAACGGTTTTCCTGGATGCACCAGTACTAGGCTAGGGCTCTGAAGTGACTTGCCAAAGGCCACTTCAACGAAACCAGAGGTCTCGGTGGTGCTCAAACCGGGGACCCCGTGTTCTGAGTCCACCACTTTAACTACTGAGCCCATAATGGGCCCATAATGGGATAATGGAATAATCACTAATAGGTTTTCATAAGTTCCTTAGTGTAGAATTTATCCTACTAGTAGATTATCTTCTCATGCTTTTGTCATCAGTTGGATTTCTGCTGTCCTTTTCGACAGTAAACAATGAAATAGCTTGTTGCTCGTTAATTGGTCAAATAAACTTCTTATTTAGAAATGTACATGTTGTAATTTCAGACGAAACAGCTGTTAAAGCCTCCAAAAAACGACAGTTCTGTGTCATTTGTGGAATCAAAGGCAAATCTATCAAGGCAATGGGAAAATGGAAAAGTGATTTGATTTGGTGCTATCAGAAATTTTATGCATGCAAAGCTTGTCTCAGTTTCTACGCTAAAACAAGGACTCGAGGCAAAATGAACATGCAATATAAGTGTGATGGAAATGGTAAGTGTTTTTTATGGTTTTCGTAACATCAAGATGTTTGCTTTGATAGTGCATGATAACTTGCTTTACTATTGTAGAAACCTGTATAATGCATAACATATATGCTTCACTCAGTCAGACCTCCAGATAAGTGGTAAAGTAACCTTGCTATCATATTGATTACTTCCTTAATCTAGGATTTTCCTTGAACTCCAACTTAAATAGTAAATGACCCCATCATTTCAGCCAATTTAGTTCTCCTTTTCTGAAAAGAATCTGAAGTTTTGTATATTGGTATCCTTTAATTTTATCCCTATACAAACTCTCTTTTATAGAAAAATTGAAATGTTCCAAATGGAAAGTTTACAATGTTTGAATAATCTTATATCTATAGATCCCGGGAAATGCAAACTGTCAGATAAATACAAAAAGTGCAGACTATGCAGAGTCCTTCGATGTATCGAGTTGGGATTTCCTCACGCCGAGTTGCTCCGTAAACTATTGGGAAAGCAGCATCAAACTAGACCTGTGGAAGAAAGAAGGAAAAGCAAAGATTCAAGTCAGAAGATCCCAGCCATTGTGCCACAGCTTTCTTCACCCACACACTCATCAATAAAAGTGGAGGTAAATTGATAGTTCTATTTTACCCATCTTCATACACAGGTGCAATTAAGGGGCACAACAACAGGCTATTTTGCTTGCAGTTTTTGAAAATCTTAACTTTAAGGGCGTTAATTGACTTTGGTTGTTGATGGGCCTAAAGACTTCAATCATTCATCTTTAAATATTTCTTCCCTAAGACTCTTTAGCATTGTTTTATTGAGGCAATTCTAATCAGTACTCACAATAAAGAATTTAGAGGTTAGATTCTTAAAGAAAATGTTCCATGCAATAAGTCCCCTGCATTAGAAGCACTTTGGTAATGTTTATGACTTTTCTTTACAGTTAGCAAAGATATTTTGTCATTAAATACACATCTTGCAAAAAGAATTAGTTTTTATTCATGGTTTTGCTAGCTATCTCTGTACAGTTCCTACTTTTTTGTAGGCTAGCAGACAAAATAAGTTTTGTCTGTTGCAAATATTTTTCAACTAGTTAAGCAATGTCTACAACAATCTTAATGTTTGTTTTATTTTCCATAGAATATGGGCAATGAGATATCACCTTTAAAAGATGCATCTGACCAGAGACGAAGAAGGATATCATCACGAGAGACAATAAAATCCCCCGTAGATAAAGGGAAGCTAAATGTGGCAGAGACAGGTAGGAATTTTTCACACCAAATAACTATTTAAAGGTGCTTGTTCACAGATCTGAGGAAATTTGGAAGTTGAAAATTTATTTCTTTAACCCTTTCCCAAACAACAAATTTTTGACTGTCCTAATTTGAAAGAGTTTGCAGATGAGATTTCAAAATGTTATGAAATTGGGTTATAATCTTCTGATAGGGCAGAAAACATTGTGGGAAAAGAAAAAATTGCTCGTCATGAGCAATTTCTCCTTTTCCCTCAATGTTTTCTAAAGTCGTCTGCAACAAAGTGGTTAAATGTAGTTATTGTTTGGGAAAGGGTTAAGACTGTACAGTTATATGATACATACAATTTAAAATACTCATTGAACTGAAAAAATGTGTTGTTTCAACAATATTTTATTTTGACTTTAAAATTTTCTCGTCTGTAAACAAGCACCTTTATTTCACAAAGAGCTGATAACTCAAAATGATTGAGAAAATAATCCTAAAAGAATGGCAGGGTGAAAAGGGTATAGGCTTACAGAACAGCCAAACAAAAATCCTCATCAACTTCTCAAATTTGAAAACAATTTCCCTTCTAATAATACTACTATGATGACTTACGGAAGGAAATCTTGCTCCACGTTCAGGTTGGATGTGTGTAAATGTTATTACTCTTGTACTCACAACAGTTCTATGATAAAGGATTAATTCATGTTGATCATGGTAAGCATTTAAAGCTTTTTTATCTCTTAGAGCCAGGTTAAGTGCATCCATTGTAAAACAGTTAGGTTAGTTTGTGTAAAAAAAAAAAAGTCAATTATTTTAACATGTTAAAAATTTGTATATGATATGCAAAGTGTCAGATAATTTTACATACTCTTTCAATTACTTTAAAGCTAAACTATATTGTGGATACTCATAAGACTAGTGTAAAGAGTTCTGACTCTATTGAAATAAAATAAATAAGATTGTTTATGTGAGGTAATTTTTTCCCAACAGATCCAGAACCTGCCACAAGTACAGCCATGGAAGATAGCGAGGAACCCTCCCCACAATCCACAGGGCGAGGGCCCCGCATTAAACATGTGTGTAGAAACGCAGCTGTTGTACTGGGGAAAACTCCAGCAACATTCCCAGAAAAGTCAGAGTTCAGACTCAGTGCACTGCCGAAGAAGGATAAAGTTGAATTGTGGAAACAAGATGAAGAAGTGAAAGCTGGTAATTAATCCTAATTTTATCATTATCTCTTTATCTTTTGATTCTTATGTGGCTCATTGGTTAAAATGGTAGTCTCAGACCCCCGGGAACCCAGGTTTGAGACCTACCAATACACTTTATAGTCCTAGCCTTGTACCATGATTGATAGGGGATTAACCCCATATAAACAAACAAATCTATCACAATAGGTTGATTATGTATGAAGCACTGAAATGATTTATCTCATTATAAAAAAGAATATGCTTATATTGTCTTTCATTTTAGAATGAAATTCACTTTGTTTTACATACCATATAAAGTAATCTCAGAAAGGAGGTTGTTTAATGTAAGAGTGACTTTATTAAGTTACCATTGTTCACTATAGCTGCAACCCTCGAATCGGATGATGATCGACCCATGGAGGAAATCATAGAGAAATCAGGTACCTGTCCAAGTATCATTATTAAAAAAGCACAACCGGAGGCTAAAGAAAAGCAGATGAAGAATCTAGTGGGTCCCGGGGGATTAAAGATCTACAAGCGAAAGATGAGATGCAAACGGTGTCCTGGATGTTTGTCGATGGATTGTGGGAAGTGCAGACATTGTCTGTAAGTAGTGGTATTCCATCGATATTTATATTTTGAATACAGAGTCATAGAAAAAGTCTTGCATTGACAGTCTTCTTAAAAACATCCCGAGCACAATATGTCTTAAAGGGACTACTTTTGGGTATTACAAGGGACTACTTTTGGGTACTTCAAGAGACTACTTTTGGGTATTACAAGGGACTACTTTTGGGTACTTCAAGGGACTACTTTTGCGTACTTCAAGGGACTACTTTTCGGTACTTCAAGGGACTACTTTTGGGTATTACAAGGGACTACTTTTGGGTATTACAAGGGACTACTTTTGGGTACTACAAGGGACTACTTTTGGGTATTACAAGGGACTACTTTAATGACCAGGGAGTACTCAGTCACAAGTTTGACTCGATTTGTTCTAAGAATTATCTGTCTAAACAATGAATGTTTTGAGGGGGCCTCCTTGAAACTTGAAATCGCATGGCCCTTCTCCATGTGGGTTCCATTCCAATGACGGTATTTGGATTTTCATGAGAGGTAGTCTCCAGACTGACGTACGGAATATTGATGGTTCTACCAGGCTTGACTAGTTGAGTTTGGGGTCTTTCTCCATCATTTAGAGTCTGGCAACACAACGTAAATGAAATAATGTTGACACTAGGGATCAGGAAATATCCAAATCTTCTGAGAATTGGCCGAAACCCTTCATACCTCTTCATCCCCTTCCCCCCCTTTGATTTCTTGCAATCTAACAAATGACTCTACACATCAGACCAAATGTGCTTTATATAATGTTTTTTTGCGGAATAATGGGTGCCATGTGTACTTCTCAATCAAGCATACCTGTTTGTTTACAATTTAACCCCAATTTATACACGCCTTGGGCATTGTTTGACACAGGGATAACAATAAAAAGTTTGATTTTGTGATTCTGGAGGTGTTGTTAGGTGCTTAGAGTGTCATATCTGTCTACTATCCAGACCCTATTTTCCTATCAGATCTCAACTTGTAAATGGTCCAGTACACCCAAAATCGGTCCAAAACCGGCATTTTTCTGATGCTTGGTTGACGCAATTTAAAACCCATATAAATAAATGAGGAAAGTTTGGAATAACCTTTCCTGTATTGTCTGTTTCAGTGACAAGCCCAAGTTTGGGGGTCCTGGGATTAACAAACAAGCTTGCATGTAAGTTGGCTGTGGTATATTTATAAATTTTTATCAACCAAGCATGTTTTTCTTTCTTACAGTGACATGCCAAAATTTGGCGGAGCAAATACCTGGAAAAAAAGTTGTGTGTAAGTGAACTCTTAAACTACAGTTGTCTTCTAGCATCCCAAAACAGATTTCATGTTTGGAACATTTGTCCTTGAACCACTACTCAGGGTTACAGGAGAGGCCTAATATTCAGTTCTACAGGTTTTTAATTCACATTCATAGGGTATTGCGGTTATGTTCCCTGAAAGCAGAAATAACTTATTAAACAGGTCATGTATAGTTTTTTAATAATGGAGCGATTTTGATTTAAGAACTGTTTTGTTAACAATTGAGTACCAAATATAGAAACTTTTGTATGATAATAGTTCGAGGTTACTAAAAAGATGAAGAAACCACTCCTCCATGTGGTATTTTGTGACTTATCCTAGTTGGAAGCAACAGCAGAAATTTGGTATGAAAAAGGAAATTCTTTCTGGCATAGGGCAGAAACTATTGTTATGATAATTTCTTTAAACTTTTTTGACATGCCATGTATACATTATATGCAATGGTTATTTGAAGGATTTTTGAGTGATTTGGAGCAAAAGAAAAATAACATGTCTTACATTTCTTTATTTATCAGAAACAGGAAATGTGATAACCCTCTAATCCAGAGATCAGCTACAGCTGCCTTCATCAAAGTGAAATCCACCCCAACAATGGCCAACCTCGACAGCGGGACAGACTCAAACGCCGATTCTGTACACAGCTCCCCAGTCAAACAATCCACACGAACAATTCGACAAATTGAGCGACCAAAAGAAATTGTTGATGAGACCAAGTTTGAACTGTCTCAGAAAGCCTCCACTTCCGTGCCTATTTCTAGCAATGAGAGTGAATCGCTAGTAGTGGGTTTGAATTGTGGGAAAGTGGCGACTATCTTAATTGATAGAGATTCTTTGGAGGATGTGAAGAAGAAAGAAGTTTATGAAAGAAAGCCAAGAACTGAAGTGAGAAAGCTTGAGTTTGATTCTGGTCAGGATTTTCGACTGGAGCATTTGCCTTCCAAGAGGTTTGGGAAAATGAGGTCTAAAGTTCGGGAAAAGGTCGAAGTTAGGCAGAAGTACACCAAACATAATGTAAGTAGCTCAACTCATTATTTTATAATCATCATTAGACAACTTATTTTACACTTAAGAGCAGCTGACATTCTATTAAAATTGTTTCAAAAGTAGGTTTTACTTATAATTGGTGCAGATAAAGGGAGTATTTGTCAAACTTCATTCTTTATTCCCTAAATTCTATCTCCTGGATATTCATTAGAATTAGAATGGCATAAATGTAAATCAAGTCACTGAGCAACTTCTTCTATACACTACAATGATTTTAGAATTTATACGCATTAGACCTGAATACGTTATTGATATTTCAGGATAGCCAATGTTTCCCTGTAACACTAGTAGACCCGGCCTCTAGACAGTGGGGCAGCGCCCTGTCTCAACCTAAATACCATCCTATCAAAGTGGATTATAAGGTAATAGATATAAACTATCAGTCTTTCATTATCCCTCTTCACAACAACGGTTTTATTTAACAATCCATGTATTGATGAGCTATACTAAAATGTGTTTTTCACATAGAAGTTGTTGAAAAAGGATTTTTTGAAATTATCTGATTCAAGGTAAACAGATAAATGAGTTGACACGCAGTTGGAAAAAAAGTCAAAATATCTGTAAAAGAATGCTTTAGTATGATAACTATTTGATTAAATCTGAAATCATTGTTTTCGGATGTCATCTAGACGTCCCAGGTTAGATACTTGTTATATATATAAAGGTAAATTCATCACCATGGAGTCATCTCTTGATTAATATAATTACTTGATAAATCAGGGTGCATGAATAACTTGACTTCTATGGATTAAAATTGTCCATAATCAAGACGCTGAACAGTTTATACCAATAAAGCTTTTAACACCTTTTCTGTCTCTAATTCTAGGGTAAATTTAATGTAAACATGGCCTGGAGTTATGGAATTGCAGTGACCATGTCAGCAGCTATGAGTGTACGCACCCTCTGCTTTCTTTGTGGGAGTTCTGGTAAACATGAGGTATGTGGCTGTCTTTGTATAGGTGTATGTGGTTTGTGAGACACTGTGTATGTACCCTCTGCTTTCTCTGTGGGAGTTTGAAAATGCATAAGATATGTTTGGGTGTTTATCTGGGGCCAACTATTGAAACCTATTCCAATGGGATTAGGGCAAGATTAGATAGCAGGTGCTTCACTTGCTGTCGCATTGCACTGGAGACAGTAATGTCAGACTTTTAAAGAGTAATTATTTTGAGCAAAATAATCATATTTCCACAAAAATTGTACCCTTATATTTTAAAATGATTTATTAACTGTTTGGCATATAATGACATCCATATTTGACATCTGCATGGAAATCCCAAACGATTTCACATGTTGATCACATTTACTTTTCTTTCATAGAATAATTCTTTGAATTTGAAATATGATTCCATAGAGTCGGGATTATTTCATGTCTTATTCAAGGGACCTACAAAAAGCACCACAAATTGGGAATTTGTCGAAAATCATATGGTTTTCCCAAAACTTCAAAGTTCGACCAGCTTTTTTGCCAAACATGTTCAAATGTCTCAATTTTCTTTTTTTTTTACAGTTATTGTTTTGTAACGTGTGTTGTGAGCCGTTCCACACATTCTGTCTGGAGGAGTTTGAACAGCCTTCGGAGGGCCATGATGCCAACTGGTGCTGCGCTCGATGTCAATTCTGTTCTGTTTGTGGAAGGCAAAATCATGTAAGTAGAGCATTTTGTAGAGTTTGATTGAATAAATCGATTGAGCAACATTTATTTATATTTAATTACAATATTCATGAATGAAAGAGGGGGGGAGGGGACATGGCTTTCTTTTTTCAAATGAGTTAATGCTGAATCTCAGAACAATTATTGTTCAATGGAAGAACAATTATTGTTCAATGGAACAGGGTTTATTTGTTTCTTACTACTTACTATTTATGTTCATTTTATTAACATCTAGTTGCTTGAAAGGCATAGTTTATTGCTTGTATAAAAATACAAGGGGCATGGATAGATGCATATACCTCAGTAATATAACTGATTACGTTTGATAATGGGATTAAACTTCAATAAAGCCAATCCAAACAATTATGTTTTTCCTTTTAGTTGCTGGAATGTGATAAATGTCAGAATATGTACCATCCAGAGTGTTTGGGGCCAAACTATCCAACAAAACCGACAAAGGAAAAGAAAATCTGGGTAAGTAATTTATGGTTAAATCTGGGAAGTGATTTATTCACAGTTTTATTCCTTCTGTAAATGCACAAACATATTTGTTTACATGATTCCTTTGGGGTCTCCAGAGCCTTTGGGAAGACAGAGCAGATCCCGCCCTAGTACTGATGAAATCCAGGAAAGCCCTTATAAAACTAAAATACTGTTTTCACGGCAATAAACCCATTTATACAAACAAACAGAGCTTAAAACCAAATGGCCCTCTCCTGTATGGTTTTATATCCCGGTGACTGGAATTGGATTGTCATGAGAGGTGGTATCCTGATTGGCTTATGGAAAGCTGATGGTTCTTTCAAGCTTGATCAGCTCTTATTGAAATAATGTTGAAGCAATGGAAAGCACATAATAAATCAATGATAAATGCACATTTCCATAGTTGCAAAGAAAATAAGGACTTAATAAATGTGCCTTAGTCTGTCTGTGTTCTGATTCTTTTTTTTATGTCATGAACTGACAAAAGTAATCATTGGTAACATACTTGGTTGATCTTAGTAATGATAAAGAACATATCAAGAAATGATTAATTTGCCATGTATGTATGTCTTGATATAATTTCACATTTGTTAGTATTTGTCTTTTTGACTTAAAATGTAGATCACTTGGTCAGATGACAGAAATTAGTTTCTTGAAATGAAATGTGTATGTGTTGTATCGGGTCAAAATAGGTTACAATATGAATACATAGGAAGAACTTATTAGAGTTGCTTATGAAAAAAGTAGAGGTGTATGTGTGATTCTTGAAAACTTAAGCAGAGGCCTAGGTAACAGGAGCATGTCCCTTTCTTCCCCAAACCATTTATTGTGGGAACTCATTACAACTTTCCTGTTGGTACAAATAATCAGTAGCCACAAATAGTATATGCAGAATGTGAAGGACTCAATATGTGGCCTTTCCTGGTATGTACTTGTACAAAAACCTCTGTTTTAAGCTATCTTTAATTTAAGAACAGTAGTTAAACCTTTTATATGCTGTGAAAATTTCCCCTTCCTTTATTTGTTTTCATATGTATGATTCAGTATCTGTTAATATCTCGACCCAACTTAAGACTTGTTATAGTTAAATCAACTTAAGACTCATTGCTCTTAACAGATATGCACCAAATGTGTGAAGTGTAAAAGTTGCGGAGCGACAACACCGGGTACAACATCCGATGCCACTTGGACATATGACTTCTCGCTATGTTACGAGTGTGGTAAACTCATGGATAAAGGGAATTTTTGTCCGATCTGTCACAAGTGTTATTCTGACGATGATTGGGAATCCAAGATGATCCAGTGTAACATGTGTGAGAGTTGGGTCCACTCAAAATGTGAAGGATTGACAGGTGAGTTAACAAGATACTTAGTCACTTACATGAAAACTTTTTTTGTGTCTGTGTGATTATTTTGAAGACGTTTTTTTTCCCAGATCTGCTTTATTTGTTTAGTAAATAATTTTGAACCCAACTCATATTAATCTTACTCAGGTAACTAGGTTATATTGAGATCAGTTGTTGTAAAGAAGATTCATTTCAAAACAGTTTAACCTGAGTGTATAAAAATAAAAAATTGCTTAAATCTGAAGCTTGTGGACTTGATTCTTATTTTGACCCTTTTACATGCAATTTTACAGAAAATTGTGTTTAACAACTGAGCTGACCTTTTTGAAATTCTATTTTTGTCATTTTTTGGTGGACACATACAACTTAAGCAAACTCAGTAAATTTGTACTAATGGAATGGAAATATATCAATTAGTTTCTTGTCTGTTGAGATATAGATAACATTCTCCGGGCGAGCCATCTAGAAATACCAAGAGTTCAAGATGGCTGATAACTATATCAGAGGCATATTTATCGAAGTCAAACAACAAGGCTGTAACTTATTATCATGTTATACTTTTACCATGATTACAAAACAGATTATAATGTTAGGTTCCAATTCAATGATTTACATTCCCATGTTCTAGATGAGATGTATGAGATATTATCCTGCCTGCCGGAAGATTTGTCGTTTTACTGTCAGAAGTGTTCCCCCGAGGGTTGTCCCGAATGGCTGAAGACGCTCCGACAGGAACTACGACTTGGGCTGGAAAACATCATGCAGACCCTCATCCTGTCTAAATGTGCCCAATACATCATAAAGAGGGATATTGTAAGTGTTCATATGTTTGTGTATGAGCTAATTCCTTTCCAATGCAATTTCTATACAATTACATGTACTACATTTAAGGAACACTTTAATTTATTTTCTTGTCTACAAATTCTTTCGATTTTGGATTATCAATAGTATTATATATGAGTATTATTTTTGAATAAGAGGTTATTCAGAATTCTTGTTCTTATTCTAAGTGGTTAAGTTTTGGAACCAAATTAAATGCCATTTGCAGAGAGTTAGTTATAACCTTTAACCAGTTTGTCCTTCACTCTGGTGTATTTCATGAATTTATCTTCAAATAGTGTGTTCAGATCGGACATCACAGATTGGCAGGTTGATCTGAACCTATAAATCCTTATAAATCATATGAAAATGACCTTTATCATTACATATCTCTTTAAAACAGAAAATGGTGAGCCAGAAGCAGATCTGTGATACTGGCCAACCCAACCCAGCACAGCTATCTATTGAAGATATAAATAAGGAAGTTGTGAGTAGAGATGGTGAAAATTCAAGTACAATTGACACGAAAATTGCAACAAATGCTGCAAAAACTGGTACAGAAGGAGAAAATGTTCCTCTAACAGACAATAATACTTCCTGTGATATTAAATCTGTCATTACACATGTGACGTCTTCACATACAGGTCAGCCATTGGCAAATGAAACACAGAGAACAGATGAAAGAAGTGTAACTGTTAGTGGAGATAGCGAAACTAAAGACTATGTGTCAAATACACCCTCTGTTAGCACAGAACAAGATGTTGGTGACTGTAAACATGATAAAAATGGGAAACATGAAAATGGCAGTATTCAAAATACTGAAAGTGATTCAAGAACTAATGCAGATGTTTTAGTGAGTGTAGCTGATGGTGTAGAAACCGGTGAAAAAATCTGTGATATGGTAAGGACTGACACACCAAAGATTGGTGATAAAACTGCTCACCATTTACCTGGTACAGATCAGTCCAAGGGTTGTGAAGAAGACAATGTCAGTGCAGCTGTTAGCGATTCCAATACGACTCAGTCAGGAAGAGAAAATGATTGCAAGAATTCTGTCTTGAAAAATACTGTGGACGAAAAGTCTCACACTGAATTAGTGAACAACAAAGATGAAAGCCTATTATACAATCCTGTGCAAGTTGCAAAGACATCTCATTCAGGTGACAGCTTTGTTAAAACAGTAAATGCTGATGAACCTGTGAGTACATATTCAGAAGATATTAGTAAGAGTGAATCAACAACGATAAAAACTGAAACATGCAATGCTAAGACTGCAGTGACTGACATTGTTCCTATGAAAGCCCATGTTCAGTTTAATATTGCTGGGAATACTATAGTGAAGGCAGTAGAGGCCATTGAACCAAACCCACAACCAGAATACCCGAAAGATTTGATGGAAATGGCTAAGAAAATGCAGACAGGATTTTATAGCAGTGTGGTAAGCTGAATTCATTTACAGTCAAAATACTTTTAATAATAACCTTTTCTGCATATATTCATACAAAATGATTCATTCTTTGTAAAAGGTGAAAACAAACTCACTGTCAGAGGTGGTATAAAGAAATGTTGTCCTTTGTTAAAGGTGAAAACAAACTCACTGTCAGAGGTGGTATAAAGAAATGTCGTCCTTTGTTAAAGGTGAAAACAAACTCACTGTCAGAGGTGGTGTAAAGAAATGTCGTCCTTTGTTAAAGGTGAAAACAAACTCACTGTCAGAGATTGTATAAAGAAATGGTTATTTTTCAAGAACTTTATTCTGTAGCTCCATTTATTTCTATC
Source organism: Cerastoderma edule (assembly GCA_947846245.1). Lineage (NCBI taxonomy): Eukaryota > Metazoa > Mollusca > Bivalvia > Cardiida > Cardiidae > Cerastoderma > Cerastoderma edule. The sequence goes on from OX401409.1 coordinate 183,083, forward strand.
AACGTCTTTAAAAAGAATAAATCCTGTTATCTTCTAAAGGTCCATACATTTTACAGATGAACATTTACTTTGTTTACATTAATGTTGTTTTTTTAAACCCTATATTGTGGGTATCAGTTTACTTCATGTGATTAACCAGGGACTTGTTATTCACTATTAAGTTTTTGAAATACTGTTTGAAGACAATATTTGATATGGGGCATAAGTACATACTTCCAGGATTTACTCAGAATTACTGTGTGCAAACAACTGATATTTTTGTTTTATCTAAACCACCGATTGATTAATTTCAGGCCACATTTTGTGAAGATATCCTAAGGATAATCCAGGAGTATCTGGATGATGATGGAGAGACGAGGGTATCCAGGAAGAAATCAGTTCAATCTGCTAGAGCAATATTTGTGAAGGTAAATTTGTCATCAGGATTGTTCCTCATTCTACAACTTTATCGACTCATTGGACATAATTTTGGGGTGTTTGTCTCATGTTACAGTTAGAACTGGGCCATCTACATTATTTATTCAGGACAGAACAAAGATTGAGTCATTTTTAAGTTTGAATGCTTTCATCTGAACTTTTGATTGGTGCCTTTGAAAAAGTCTTTTTAGGTGATTTTTTCAGTGAATCTTTCAGGCAATTAATGTGCCAAAATTATTGATTGATAACAAATCAGTTTTGTATAATTTGGCACTTTATGAATTAAAACGTTAATCAGGTTTTTTAAACTTTTTTTCAGCAAATGGAGAAGCTTTTTCCCTGGTATCAAGTGAAAGAATGCCGATATTGGTACAGCAACAGAAATATTCCCATGTGAGTTTTAATCCGTTCAGCTGCTTTATAGTTTTGACCAATTACACTAAGTTTTTAAATCACTGTTTCCAAAAGACAGTGCCATATTATCTCACCCTCTTATAGGTTGTTTTATTCCAATTTCCATCCTGGAAGTTTTTTTATGTTTTGAGTAATTTAAGACTTGTTTGGTGTTTTCTCACCTGATATTGTGTTTATATTTCAGTGGGATGTTACCAGATGCGACCCTCCCTCCCACTTTGGACCATACCTATGCACAATGGCTGCACCGAACAGAAATACCAAAGTCACCACAACCCTCACCGTTCAAACGAACACAAACACCCATCAAAAAATTTGTACCTTTAGGTTAGTTTTTTTAGCTGGAGAGAGTTTCCCTTTTTTCAGGATGTATACGATTTTAAGAATTTCTTTTTTTTTCCGCATAAGTATGAAAAACTTGTTGACTCTGTTGTCTCTTTGTATTGAGCCTAATCAGTGTATAGTGATTAATGACTGTAAGGAATTTAATGATCTTTGATTTGCTCATGCTTTGAGGGGATCCTGCAAACATGATTTTTAAAAAAAGATGTTAGATCACAGGATAAATTATGATACCCTCTATATTGTGACAAAAGGAGATGAATTTGGCTGTATAAGATGAGTATCTACTTTTCTATCTCAGTGATTTTAGTTTGAATGACCAAAGTGGTATATATAATATTCATTGAAACTTTTATCATATTCATTTCTGATTTAAAGCATTGCTGTTGATGCGACTTCGACTTCTATTCACTCATTGACTCATTCATTCAATTTTTCATTCAGTTAAGTGTTATATTGTGCAAATTACTTAGAACAAAGAAGAATTATGTTAATTAAGATATGTCTGTTTTCGTTTTCGTGAGCAGATGAAGAAGATGGAGAAGTGAGATTGTTTCTGGAAGGAGAAGATACGCGTCGTTGTCTGTTGTGTCTACAGTATGGGGACCAGGAGAGCAATGTAAGGGTCATTCTTATATGGCGTTGTTGTAGATTTAATGAAATGCCAAATGTTAATGACTATACAAGAAAAAGAACATTTTTCCTGTTTTGGGTAGAAAGTATTGCATCAAAATGAGAAATATTTTTCAGTAGTTTAATGCTCTAGATGAATAATAAGAGGTTGATTGTTTTTTGTATGTCTGTTCCTTTATTCCTTGCTGTCATATCTATTCACATAAGATAAAAACACTTAAGTCTAGTTTCTTCAAACTTTACAGGATGATAAACCGCCATACCTACAAATGCCATCTGATTAAGATGTAGTCTATCATCAGGGACAGTGTCACTTGGTCAAAGGTCATAATTTAACCCTGGTTTTCAAGCGAAATGGGCTTTTGCACAACTTATTTAAAAATATGTCATGTTGTATCCAAATTCAACAAATTGAAGAAGTTATATGATTACAGAATTATAAACCCATATTATTTTGCAGGATGCTGGCAGGTTGTTGTATTGTGGTCAGGACGACTGGGCCCACATTAACTGTGCTCTCTGGTCAGCAGAGGTGTACGAGGATGTGGATGGGGGTTTACAGAATCTCGTGGAAGCCTACAGCAGAGGCAAAATGCTGGTATGTATAGAGATCATGTTCCCTATAGATTGTGATCAACAGCACAACTCATCTATCTCTTACTGAATAATATTCCGTACACCTATAGGTAAAGACTAGAGACATAACTTTCTTGGAGTGTCCATAGGCAAAACACTGCAGAGTCTTGTCTAGTACTGTTGAAATCCAGGAAAACAAGCTGTAAAATAACTGAAATATTGTTGAAACATTCAACCCCACGTAAACAAACAGAAAGCAACTAATGTGAAATAATAAATAACTGCTTCGATGAGATTTATTTTCCTTTTGTCACATTTTATTTAATCCATTATCACAATGGAAAAGTTATTCATTATATATAAGACCAGTCGCAAAGTCTCATAAGAGATAAAAGAATCGCCCATCATATGTTACAAGTGTTTCAAATCTGATGATTTAGACAGAAAATGTCAAGGTAACAAAATGATTTATATTGTATAATCAGAAGACTTTGAGATCATTGTGGCAATCTAAATGACTTTCCCTGTGTCAAAATATTTTTCTATTTTATTATACAAAGACAGTGTCCTGTTATATATTTATCATGGTTGTTTTCTATTGTTTTCAGAAATGTGATTTATGCGGGTTATCAGGAGCTACAGTGGGGTGTAATACCCGGGGGTGCAAGTCTAACTATCACTTTATATGTGCCAGAAATGACAGATGTAAATTCCAGGAAGATAAAAAAGTTTTCTGTAAAGAACACAGTCTGGATCTGGATGGAGAGGTTTGTTTTTGTTTCATAACAATGATAAAATACCATTATTGTTTTGTTTTGCTTTTGTGGCTTTACCTGTTTCAAGTTATTTTCAGTACACAACTGGGTCTTAAAAAAGCTGTAAAATGATGGTAGTAATGTCTTACTCCGTGGTATTATTGGCAATGGGATAGGGTTATGATTGGAAATCCATGTTGTGGTCAAAAAAGGGTAGTACTCTTTGCATCTGGGAATGTTGTGATGAAGCTGGAGAAAGAGCAATTGTCCACAAACAAGCAAGCCTAAGGCTAATAATTGTACTAAAAATAAAGATGAATTTTCACACAGTATGTTAATTTGTCCTTTTGTCTTTTATTTTGTTCAATTAAAAGATTTAATATTTACATAAAAGAAAAAGTTGCTTATATCTTATTCAGTTATAGATCCATATACATGTGTCCCCTGTTTCTGTTTGAACCTTAGAATTCTGGATGAATTTCTAAAAATAGACTTTTGTGTCTTCTGCTTTCCAAATTCTCAAATATCTGCTCAATTTTGATGAGGAAAGATACTCAAGGTAGCAAACAGATTAAATCACAGGTCAGCCGTCAATATACGGCTGGCCTGGATCTAACCTGTGTGCATAAGCATGAAGTCGGTTTCAGTACTAAAAGGGTTAAGGGATTGAATTATATTTGTTTCCATTACAGGTGCTGGGAAGGAATAAGTTTGGTGTGTTAAGGAGAGTATATGTTGATTCCCTAAATGTGAGAACAGTGAAGAAAAAATGGGCTCGGGGTCTTCATGTGACCGATATCAACGTTCTCATTGGTTAGTAGATATTTTTGTAGATTGTGAAAAAAGAAAATTGAGAGAGAGAAAATAACCTATAATGATGTGTTAGTTGTCATTGCAAAGTGTTTAAATGCAGCCATTGAAATAGCAGACTTCCATCATATCTTGATAGTTAGACTTTATCTTTTGCTATGATGTGAATATTAATTGTGTGTGTTAAAATGTGTTGAAACCTAAAAAAGATGATATTCAAAGGTAATTTTGTGACTTTCTAAATAAAAGCTTGTTGTCAATACAATAAAACCATACAAATGGCAGGATCATCATAGAAGATTTAAGAAATGATTTCAACACAAAGGGAAACTGATTAATAATGACAATTTCTTCTTGAGTCTTTATGATACCTGAGTATGTTTTTTGTTATATTGGCTTTAAAAAATTAATCAACCATATTTTAGTTACTATTTATTTGCAATGCTTAGCTCATTGGTAATGAGGAAAGACCTCAAGCTTAATTGCATACTAGGCTTCTTTCCTTTAAGAGAAAAAATGGAATGGTCCAATATTCCTGCACTGTATGTCATACTTTCATTGTGTTTCAGGGTCTTGTTGTGTTGAAGCACTTGGTCGACTTACGGACTTGTCTGACAAACCAAGATTTTTACAACCAGTTGATTTTGTGTAAGTATACTAAGTATTTCTTTACATTCTTGGTGTTAGTGAATGAACAAATCCCAATTAAACTCTGTCTAAGCCTAATGTCTTCGAATAAAATGCGGATTGTTGAGAATTTCTTAAGTACAGAAAAAAAATCAAATAGAACCCTCTTGCAGACCAGTTTCATCCTTTTGAAAGATTCTTCCATGTTCACCACAAAATTTATTGTCGTTTTTTAACAATTATGACATTCAAAAGGTTTTTCATTTGATAAAGGTACATCTGTCCTGAGGTTCTGGCTATTTCCCAAGAATCATGATTAAGCTAGTAATTACCATGAAATATGCAACATATTATTTCGTTTACCTGTATTTGTAATGAGTTCTATTCATGTATTTCAGATCGACCCGTATCTACTGGAGTACCAAAGATGCACGTAGGAGGTGTGTCTATACTTGTAGAGTTATAGAGGTACGACCAGAAATGTCAAGGGCACCCATCCTTGAAATGAAAGACACAAGAATTGTTCATGATGAAAAACATCCAGACTACATTCCTTTCTCTGATTTAGACTTAACCAGTATTCATCTTGGGCATCTACAACCAACTGTTAGCAAAGTGGACAGTTCTGTAGTAGATCTTACAGCAGATGAATCTGACCATTCTTCCGCAACACTCTCGGCAACACATGAAGAATGTGCCTCCTTGTCAGAACTCTCCCAGAGTTCATTTGTAGAAGTCATCAAAGACGAGGCTCTCAAAGTTAGAAGTGCAAGTTTCAGCGGGATAGGATCAGAGAGAATTGAAAAAACAGACTCATTAAGTTCATCTTGGGGTGGTGTTGAAAAAAGGCAAATTCAAAACCAGGTTAGCTTTAGAGGTCTATCTCCACAGACATTAAAGCTGCTTAACATTAAGGGTCCTTTGGATCATTCAGTGTTGGGTAACAACCTTGAAACTGATGTCCAGAAGGATGACTTGCCACTGTTGAGGATTGCTAACAGGTTGAATAGTGCAGCATCCAGAAGCTTCAAGTCGGAGAGATCCAACTCGCCCCTGAATCATCCCCGGTTACACGGATTGCAGAGAAGTCGTTCCAGATCCACAGATTGTTCCTCCATTCTGATCAATCCATACACATCCGTCGATAAGAGACCAGGCTTCATACCGGCTCCAATAGAAACTGTTCCAGCTTTAGCCTGGACTCCTCCTTCCAGAATGCAATCACGGGCTAATTCCTGGCCCAAGGAAGGTCCTTCTATTATAGAATTAACAGCCGAGAGTGAATCCAAGTTAATAACATCAATCGTCAATAAAGACATGTTGGGTAGATCAGTTAATAAACTTTGTGAAGTCATGAATATTGATCCAATCTCGGAGCCAATAGGGTCTTCCTCTCCCAAGCCATCTACAAACAAAACAACACATAGATTAAGTAAAGAAGTTAAAGCAGAGAGAATGGAAACCAGCATGGAATTATCTGAAGGTGAGGATTTTAGTGCACAACCTGAAGTTGGTGTTGATGTACAACAACCTGATAAGAGTGGTGAAGAAGATATCCTAGAACTGCATCTTGAAACAGACTCTGAGGACATTCCTGAAACTACATTTGTTGTCATGACGGATACAAGTGAAGAAATTTCGGAGGAAGAAGCTATAAAGATTGTACAGGAGGTTTTAAGTGGGAATAGTACTTTTGAAAATTGTGAAATGATTGAAGAGGGAACAGAAGGTACCTCTGAATGCCTGGATGATGATGCAAATAAAGTCTATATAACCAAAGAAAAACAAACAGATTTAGAAAAGGCAATGACTGTTAATGCTGTTACAGATGATGCTTCTGTGAAACATAATGAAGATGACAGATCAAAAAGTCCATTCATTCCACAAATTATTTTTAGGGACACTTTATTAGACAAACCAGTAAAACACAATATCAAGAAAGCTAAAGAAGAGAATGAAGTGATTTCTAAAACCGTAGAATGTGTAAGCCAAGAGAAAGATATTTGTGTTATTTCAGACCTTTCTGATTGTGATAGTGACATTCTTGATATAACAGATTCTGTGTATAGTGAAAAAGACAATAAAGACATGGATATGAAAGATAAATCTGTTGAAACTAATACTGCCAAAGTCAGAACAGAACAATCTATTAAACAAGATGTAATTTGTGAAAAACCTGAAACACAAATTGAACATGAAATTCATCAGATTCCTGATAGTACTGATATTGAACGTGAAAAAAGGGAAATGCGAAAAGACTTTGGTGTATGTGGAACTAGTGTTATTAACAAGGATGAGGTAGATGGGGATCAAGCAACTCCATACTCGATAGAAAAGTCTGCAAGTGAATGTTCCAAAGCTAAATCTGCTGATAGTATAACATCGGATATAACAGTTGATGATGCTTCGTGTCAGACCATCTCTGATGATGGTTCAAGCATGGTGGCTACTGAAGAAACCTCTGAAGGCGAGGAGGCAAATGACTGTATTGAGATGTTTGAACCAGCAGAGGATATGACACAAGACACAGAAGAAGACGCAGAGAAGAAGCAGATGTTGGGAGAGCCAGAACTTGGTATAAGTGATGATGTTGAACATATAAAGGATAATTCTCCCACTAAAACCATGCCATGTTTGGAGTCTCACATGGAATACACAGAACAAAAAACAGATTCAGTTGAAAGTCTGAAACCTCCAACATTACTGAAGCAATATCCTCTTAGAAGGAAAGCATCTAAAGGCTCGGTAGACGACAATTCAGCTTCGGAAGACAATATTCAAACAACTAAAGATTCTGTGGAGGTAAATGATTATAAAAAAGAAGAATTTAGAGAAGATACTAAACCAGAGAGCTGTGAGTTGCCTGTTCTAGATCCTATTTCTAAAAAGATCAAAGAAGAAAGTCTAGCAAAGAGTTGTCCAGAGGAGAAGGGACCGTTTAAGTGCCAGACATGTCGGAGAATGTACCGAACAGAAACCAGCTACCAGGTACATGTGAAGAACTGTAACTTCTATGTAAGCTCAAGTGATGAAGAAGAGGACTCAGAAAGCAGTAAAGGTCATTCAGATCACAGTCAAAGATCACTGAGACGCAGGGCAAAATGTAAAGATGGTATAGTGAAGACTGGAAGTGAAGCTATGGCAACACCAAACCAAGAAAAAGAGGATGAAACTGCAAAAGAATCTGATGTAGAAAATGTTGAACCAACACCAAGATCGTCACTTAGAAAAAGTACAATGTTCCAGAGAGTGGCAATTGAGGTTGAAGAACGAAGGTTGAAGGAAGAAGCTGAGAAACTATCAAGCCCTAAAAGAAAAGGAAAAATGGTTTCCAAGTCCAAAATGGATAATGAAAGTTGTCTTCAGACTGATAAAATTGCAAACAAAGTAGAAACTCAGTCTGGTGGAACTAGAAGAATAACTAGAAGATATTGTGACAGTCAACAAGGTGTTAGTCAAGATAAGAAAGGAAGTACAAGTAGTCAGGTCACGGACACAGGAAAGAACACGAAAATAGAGAAAGAAATACCTGGACATATATCATCTCCAAATAGTCAAGACGAATCCATAACCTCTTTAGGTAGGCGATCAAGTAGAAGGCGACAGAAAGATGTATCAACTGACAGTGACAATGAACCTGGAAGTCCTAAACAAATCAAACTAAATAAAACAGCATCACAGGACAGTGTGAAAACAAGGAGAACAAGATCAACTGGTCCAGTAGTCAACTGTACAGACGTAACTGATCCAGATACCAATATAAAGCAAGATGAACGGGAACTTCCTAGAACTAGGACAAGGAGAATGTCTAGATTATCTAATAAAGACAGTTCAATTGCCAAATTAAGTGACAACCCTGAAGACTTAGTCAGTAAAGATAATACCATTTCAAGGGAAAATGATTGTGAAAAAGAGATAACTAATGAAAATTGTCATGAAAAGTCTACGCCAGGAAACAGAAAAAAGAAAAACAAACGGAGCAGTAAAGGATCTTCCAAAGCCATTGACACATCAATGGAAAGTGATAAAGATGAAAATAATTCACCTATCCTTGATTATGAGTCGGGATTGATTATTGATCCTAAAACTGGCATGATTCTCAGTTCACCAAGTAAATCTCCTGATGATAATCATGACCTACCACCTGTTATAAACAAGCCAGCTATGGATGTTAGGAACACATCTGACATAGAAATGATAGAGAAGGATAATGGAAAGTCATCACACATTGATAAAGAAGACAATAATACTGTAAAGCCATCAGTTATTAAAGACAACGATGAAGGAAACTCATTAGACATAGATATGGAAGACAGTGATACTGTAAAACTATCAGCTATAGAAGGTAATGATGGAGGAAAATCACCAGATACAAATATGATTGACAATGAAGAAGAAAATCCTTTGAATGTTAGTGTCGATAAAAATAGAAATTGTTTGGATGTCAATTGCTCAAAGGGAGATTTAATTGAGAGCAATGATACTGCTCTGGATTCAAAAAGTGACCAATTAATAATTACAGATACGTGTACAGAGAGAAGTAAAGAATGTGACAAGGCATTAGATACAAATAGAAAAAAGGAACAAGATATTGAAAAACTGGGTCATGGAGAAAAGGTTGGAATTAGCTCTGTTGTAAATGCATCGAAACCAACAGACAGTTTATCTTACACTGCTGAACTGAGATTAAAAGATTGCTACGAGGATGAAGTTGTTTCACACAAGGCAGAAAACATTGTTAAGTTGGGAAACAACTCTGACATGACAAAGCATGAGCTTTCTAAAACAGTGATGAATTTATTAAAGAATGGTCATAAAGTTGTTATAAAAAATCCCCTATCAGACAAAAGTTATGTTTGGGAGAAAACTGAAAGTGGATATGTTGGTAAACCATTGGACAGAGATGCTCAGTGTAATGTTGATGATAAGAAAACTGGTTCAAGTGTTAAAGAGAAAGAGAAACATACAGACTCGCCTCACCATGATGTAAAAGACCCCTCCTGTGTAACTTCACCATCAACCAGCAGTCAAGAGGTTCCCATGCTTATGACAGCTTCACAAATTCTCGCTACTCGGAAAATACAAAAGTTTAGAGAGGAGTCTGAAAAGCTGAGGAAAGAAAACATGCTGAAAACAATGCAAAAAACAAATCCGAGTGCAGTTCAAAACACTAATCAGAGTGCAGTTCAAAACACTAATCAGAATACAGGACCCATCACCAATCAGAATACAGGACCCATCACCAATCAGAATACAGGACAAATCACCAATCAGAATACAGGACACATCACAAATCAGAATGCAGGACAAATCACCAATCAGAATACAGGACACATCACAAATCAGAATGCAGGACACATCACCAATCAGAATACTGGACACATCACAAATCAGAATGCAGGACAAATCACCAATCAGAATACAGGACACATCACTAATTGGAATACAGCATATCAAAGTGCTGTTCAAACCTCTAGCCTAAATAGAGGACCCATCACCAACTTGAATACAGCATACATGACCAATCAGAACTTAATGGATGTCCAGAAAGCATCTCAGCCTGTTGCTCCTACTGCCATTTTACCAGCTGGTGCTGAATACGTAGGCGGGATCTTACTCTCCTCACCAACTGGAAATCCATCAGATATCCAGAGAAAACTAGAAACCACAGCTGGGTTTGCAAATGCAGCGCTACACAAGTCTCTTGCACTAAAGAATACAATGGTTGGGGCGAATGTGAACAAAATATATCAGCAGGATCAGCAGACTCAGTCTATGGTACAGTTTATCCAGCCCAATAACTACCAGAACATGAACCATATGATAAATTATCCTCTAGTTTACCCAAATAACCTTTCCCCAGGTCTCGCACACCTAGCAGTCAGTATTAACGCGACGCCTCAGACAAATTCAGCTATGTCTCTTCTCTCTCAATCTCACAACATCCCATCAAACACTTTCCCCTCAATGGCTTCACTCTTACAACAGACTGCTGTCCCAAATGGCAGTGTGCTGGAAACTGCAACTAATACAACAACTGATATAGCCCCCCTTAAAAACCTGAAGATGAAGGAATCTGACAATCTGTCTAAATCTCCATTGAAATCTCTGAAAGATTTCCTCTCAAAGAAGAACCTGGTTCCTATCAGACCGGCCAAATCTAAACCAGAAAAGGACTTGATGATCAAGAAGATGATGATGGCCACAAAGACTGGCATGTCTTTAGCTTCCGTTATAAAACCAGTGTCTGTCCCAATGGTTAATAAGATGAAGTCTCCCCTCAAAGATCATTCTGTGTATATGAAGAAGACCAAGATGACAAAGAGGTTAAAGAAAACTGCCCCCATGAAGCGAAAGACTCCAGTGAAACATAGAAAACTTGCAACTATTGCAGCCCCACATATAACAGGTAGGAGTTCTATTCCTTGGTGTTGATATTTTTCCCATATCTTTAAATGAGAATGAAATCCTAAAATGTCTGCTTTTATTTGGTCATTATTTCACTTTAACAAGCTTCCCAAAGCATTGGCCAGATTGAATTGTTTGAATTCTGGTTTCGGATATAAGTCATTATCCATGCTTTTTTTTCCATTGATCATAGCTTGTTCTCATGTCGAGTTCAATAAAACTAAAGTTTCTATTTCATCAAAGAAAATGTTGTTTGTCAATACAGTGTATATACCATACCTTCATTACATAGAGTGGCTTGGTATCACTTCCATGTAATTCTCTTTGTACTAATGTTAATCGGTGCTTTGTGAATAAGTCAAGTGCCAAAGTTCAATGGTGAATGTTAGATTTATCTGGTCATCACAAAGGGATCAAAATTGCTAAAGGGTGTATTCTTGAAATGATATCAAACAGATTGATTACTGAAATAACTGATTCCTGTACATTTCAGCCAGTAAATCATGATTATTTACACATCTTGTTTAGAAATCTCAGAAAATTGTCACTTTCTGGATTTCTTTTAAAACCATCTACTGCAAACAACTTTGAACATTTACAAGAGAGATAAAAACGTTGGGTATAATTTCAGCCAAATCGAGTCACCCAATAATTCACCCCCAGAAGGAGGGCCAGCAATTGCCTGTGGCGACGGTGGAGGAAGAGATCCAGGATATTCCCCTGTCTACTATGATGGAGCTGGATTCTGGGCAGGGCGGGCCGGATAAGGGAGCCCATAGTCTAGGGCGACTGGAGTACGAGATCACCAGTGATGACGGGTTCTCCTGCAAGGCAGATACTCTGGATGGTAGGTCACTGGGTATTTTCTATCTAATGGGAAACAGTTTAACCCATTCCTCCCCATATCTGAATTTGTACTAATTGGGCCAAAGGAAATCAACAGCAGAGCACACACAAAAATACATGGAAAAGTGACTTTTATTCATGATACCAGGTAGAAACCATTGTGATCAAGGTATAGGTTTCTCATAAGGAGCTTTCAACCTTCGACTGATTATTTATTATTATGATTCCACTATGACTGACTCAAAGAGAAAATACAATACTGATAAGCAATTTCTCATGTAGTCACATTCTTAATTTTGAGCAAAAATTCCACTATTTCCTTATGCTCCAATAACTAATTGTCTACTCTTAATTCCTACTCAATGAGTAACTTATGTAAAATGGTGTTTTCTAAATGTTCGAAAGTGCTTGACAACCCTTTTGTATTTTAAGTTCTCCTATGATAGTACATTGTATTTTTATGTTCTCACTTCAAGGTGCATGGAAACAAGTGATAGAGAAAGTCCAGGATGCAAGAGAGGCTAACCGTTTTAAACAACTTTCTTATACAGGTACTCTATTTAATATCAACTCCTCCATTATGTTGTTGTTAATGTCTTGTAAATTTTTTATTATGACAAGACATAAAATGATAAACTGTCTTTATGGATCTGTATTCACTACTTAGTGAATAAATCTTGAAAGCTTCTAAACAAAATTAAGAACTTATCTTCTTTTCGTGGAAGTCACCTTGGGCAAGACACTGCAGAGCTGTAGCTTGTACTGGTGAAATCCAGAAAAAACTCTGATTTACTGTTGACATGGCATTAAACCCCATAAAAAGAAAGAACTAATCTTCAGCAACTGTTGCAGTTACTGTTAAAAAGATGAAGAAAATATAAAGTTGATGGGAGAGGAGTGTTAGATCTGATTTAATGCAAGTTCACTTTGTTTGGTGTAGCGATGAATTTTAAGTAAGATTCATTTATTGATCAAATAATACTGATGTTTTAATATAAGACAGTCATGCTTATTAAGTTGGACTAGAATGATATCTCAGAAATGGTGAAGAGAACTTTAGTTTTTCTCTGCAATTACACGGTAAAATAACTTTTTTAGATGAAATTAATGAGGAAGTCAAGATAATGTAAAAAAAAAGAAAAAACTTGAATTAATCAAATTATTGTATAATACAGGTCTGTCCGGTATAGAACTGTTTGGACTGAGCCACCTGAACGTGGTTTACCTACTTGAACAGCTGTCCGGAGCTGGTTATTGTCGACGTTACAAGTTTAAATTCCACAAACATGAACAAACAGAACAAGAAGTGGTGAGTATAACCAGGGTCCAATGCAAGACTAAAGTAAGTCTTTTACAAACTTGAAGCACTTACCATAGTCTTGCTTTGAATCCTTGATGCATCATTAAGATGATTCTATTTGTGACCTACAAAGAGATTTTTCAATACAAAAATATTAAAATGGATATTCTGTGTTGGCAGTTAGAGATAGTGATTGTGATAAATGACCTATTAAACAAAAGTTTGATGGAGGAAGAATTCAATCATCATGTGCCATTCTCCAAAAAAAATCCTTAATGGAAGCCGATTTTTAATGGCTCTGCTTATTAATTGGAACTGATGCCTTTGATAAATGGCTTATATTGGTTTTCTATACCTTACCAGAAAAAGATCTTCCAACTTACGCAGCAACTATTTATAAAAGTAAGATAAAACATTATAAGTTCTAATTTCTCATTAACACAGGAGCTTCTGAACCCATCTGGCTGTATACGCTCGGAGCCGTTCAGCGGACGTAACCCGTGTGATATGTTCAGTTTTCTCATGTCTCGCTACCGGACCATGCCTGAAAAAACGGACGAAACAGGTAACCAGGAGATGGCCCAGAAATCATCAAGACGGGCAACCAGCATGGATCTACCCATGGCTATGAGGTTCCGTAAACTGAAGGCATTATCAAGGGAGTGTGTTGGGGTGTACAGGTAATGAGCACCTTTAACTTCAAGTTATTTATTATCATATAAACAGTTGTTAATTGGTCAAATAATACATTAATAGAATAGAATAAATGAATGCTTTACTAGACAATGCCGTTTTTCGACAGTTTCCGTGCAGGGGTGGCGAAATCTGATTTACATTTACTTGTCCGTAAAATGAAAAATCTTTCACTGCACTTGTCCTTATAATGGTTAAAGAGTAAATTTCATTAAAGATTCACTTGGAAAATGGAAAATGACCTTCTGATAGGGCAGAAAACATTATGGGAAAAGGAAAAAATTGCTAAGATTTATACATAAAACATTGTATGTAAAATGTAAAGGACCCCAACTTACTCAGATTCATAAAGAACAGATTTGCTTCATAAACTGAAGAAAAAAAAAGATTTTATTGTGTCCACCTAACAACTGAGACTGTTTTTTTATTGCCAAAAAATGAAAACTTGAAGTAAAAATAACGTCATTGTTGCCAGAGAATTCACTATTGAAATGTTTTACCCTTCAGATCCCCAATTCACTATTGAAATGTTTTACCCTTCAGATCCCCAATTCACTACTGAAATGTTTTACCCTTCAGATCCCCAATTCACTATTGAAATGTTTTACCCTTCAGATCCCCAATTCACTACTGAAATGTTTTACCCTTCAGATCCCCAATTTACTACTGAAATGTTTTACCCTTCAGATCCCCAATTCACTACTGAAATGTTTTACCCTTCAGATCCCCAATTCACGGACGAGGTTTATTCTGTAAGAGAAGTATAGATGCCGGGGAGATGATTATAGAATATGCAGGGGAGGTAATCCGAAACTCAATGACAGATACCAGAGAGAAGTACTATGAGAGCAAGGTTTGTTGATGTCTTTATTGGTCTGAGACTGAAAAGTAGCCGGATTCGCCTTTCTAGATATTGAACGTGCTAAATGCCCTTAGCTGTCAATGCACATCAAAACACCATTTATTAGATACTAAAGGATCATGTCCTACATACTTTCGTTGGTCTACTTTGTTTAGTCTGCATTAACCCTTTTGCTTTGATTATCCACAGGTTTCCACACCAATGACCAAATTAAGTACAAACATCCATACATCGTCAGCATTAGGATGAGAAATCAAGGTGAAGTCTTAATGATAAGCGTTTCTCCCGAATTGTTTTTTTTCTTTGCTTCGATGGTTTTGAATATGTCTATACAGAGGAAAAAGCTTACAAAGCTCACTATGAAATGTTGCTAATAGTCCAAAATGAAACCGTCAACAGGTGCCAAAAACAAACTGCTTTGATTGACATTTTGCTTATACTGCTTATCCCATAAAATGATGTTGAAACAGGTTAATCATACAGAAAAATGAGAACCATTTTTTTTTTTTTCTTATATCCCCTTTTTGCATATGTTTTCAGGGTATAGGTTGTTACATGTTCCGGATTGACGATAAAGATGTGGTGGACGCAACAATGAAAGGCAGTGCAGCCCGCTTCATCAACCATTCTTGTGAGGTAATTGGGAATTGATCTATCATACATTAATAAGGATAATGTGACTTTTTTTAATTTCAAGTAAAATCATATAACAATTATGATGAGTTCTCCACTGATCTATAGGTGCATGTATGTAGAATATGTAGTTTATATGTAGTATACGGTTAACCCCCTTGAGTAATGCAAACAACTTCTGATTCCATTTAGCTCTATACTCATAAATACTGTAGCTTGTCATACGACAATGTACAAAGAATTTATTGCCTAGACTTAGATATTTTCTAATTTGGTAATGAGACTTCAAAAAACTTTTGCACATTTAAATGAATTGTTACTAGCTCAATATTATGTTCACAGGACCTATTATGTTATGTTAAGTTGCACCTCACTATTCTTGTTTATTATACTTTACATTTACTGTTAACTATTTTTCACTATAACTGTAAAGCAGTTCACTTATTTTGTTTATAATATTTCAGCCCAATTGCTACTCCAAAGTGATCACTGTTGACAACAGAAAACACATTGTAATATTTGCCCTAAGACAGTAAGTCTATTTTTGCTATTCATAACATAGAAATATGATTGTTCTTTTTTCAAATTCATCATATAGGTAAATATATGTTTGGCTTTATAAATTAGTAAATAGCAAATTCTAAAATAATATTAAAAAGTAATTGCCTCCTCTATCTTTTGATAGCCATTTTGATGAATTAAAGAATATATTGGGGAAAAGGTAGAATTTTCAGAAAAAAAAGTGATTAACATCAATATCGGCTGTTCCACTTTAACCACTTTATACAAGCTTAAATAAAGTAAATGTAACATAAAGTATACTACAATTAACTTAACAGTTATTCTTTGATTATGATTAATTCAAATGTAGCGGAACATGCTAAAAAAAGACACAAAAATCATGTTTGTTTTGGTGAATTGGGAAAAGATCATTTTGATATAAAGAAAAGAAGAGCAGTATTTATGGCACTTTCTGTGATCACAGATAGATATTATTATGCTATTGCCAAAAGAAGGTAGAATCGGTAAAATTGATAAATATAGGCTAATTTGCAATTCTGTCTCACCTATCAATGTTGTTTTTTTCTAGAATATTGCGAGGAGAAGAACTAACGTATGACTACAAATTCCCGATTGAGGAGGTTAAAATACCATGCACATGCGGGGCATCTCGATGTAGAAAATATCTAAACTGATGTAAATTCCCGTGCAAATCATCCAAATTTCCATGAACATATTTGTCAGACCTCTGTAGAATATATCTGAACAGATTTGAACAACCATGGACATGTGGATCGACCCTCAGTAGAAAATGTTCAAATAGATTTGAAAGAAAATGGACCTGTTTTGTGTTTCTGGATGAAGCATTCTGGCATCAAAACTAAAGGAGTATTTGATATTCTGATGTATACAGACAATTTTAACTTCAATGGCAGCTGACATAGGTTTTGAAGAAGACGACTTCATTTCACTTTTGTTAAAAAGAGGAAAGTTTTTGTGATTGTTGGTGTTAAATTCATGAATTACTTGAATAAACATTGTTAACATGTGCTGCGATACAGTGAATTTGGAAACCAGCTGTGGGACTGTATAGATTGTTCCATAGAATTAATATGGACTAAATTTTTCTCTCTAAATGGTCTAACTTCAATACAAACAACATTCTTCAGGTTGTGGCAATTCACAGTCAATGTTTGAAATTGTATATCTTAGTATGAAATATGTGTCTCTGGAAGGCCAGAAAATGTGGATGGAACTGAAGAAGTTTTTTATGGGCAAATACCTCCATCAAAGTTTTCAAATATTGTCAGTGGTAGGCATTTGAACATTGTATTCTGGTATTATTGAATTCCGAACAATTTTGATCAAGAGTTGTTGAGAAAATGGCCACCACAAAAAGGTAAAAAGCAGGTCATCCAACCTTATTATGGGCAGCTTATCTTAATCAAATAATGTTACAGAAAAATTGAAGTTGTGCAAAATGTTCAGTGTATTATTAATACAACAATTTCTCCACTGACAAAAATGTTTAAGGGATAAAGCAGCTGATTGCCTAGAAATAATGATGTGCATTGCTGGTGAGGAGGAAAATAACCCAGTACGAATGATGAACAAGTGCACAGACAAACGGAAAAACTGTTAAAAATGGCGTAAAACTCTGCATGATTTTTTTTTTTTTAAATATTTCACCATGTTTCGAGAACGAGAATCTAAATTTCTTTGGTGTTAAAAAGAAGCAAGATTATTAGATGTAAATATATGTTCATAATACACATGTACCCTTTTCTTTGTAAAGACATTGGCATGAAAAAGATATTTTTAAGATGTTGATTCTTTTTCTGTTATATTTTTTGTCTCAAAGATTTAAAGTATTTGTTACTTAGTTTGTTAAAACCATGCTGTTGATGAAATTTTCTTGTAGTTGTGGAACTGTTTTGCTATTATCACTTTTTGTAATGAAAGTATTGATGCGTGCTAATAATTTTTTCAGTGATTGTCTATGTAACAATTCTGAATTTTCAAGGTGAGCAATCGTAATTTTTGAGGTAAATAAATCATACTTAAATTCATTCTCATGTAAATATTCTGTTGTTTCTCTTAAACCGGTATGTAAGCTGCAGCAGAGAAGTTTTCAAATCAATATAAGGATTTTGTTACTTTTGAATTCTGTAAACTTATACAGTTAGAAGTTCCCTGTTCTCTATGGGACAAGTACAGTATAGGAGTAGTATAGGAGTTAACAATCTTGTCTGCAGTGGTTAACTGGTGGCAGGACATAAGTTATATTTCACAATTCAGTCTGATAAATTTATATTTTGTCAGAAAGATCACTATAACGACACCCCTGTCAGCCTCCGAAACGGTTATTACCTTTTTGGTTAAAAACCTCACCTGTGTACATCCTTAATGAGCAATTCATCCTTGATCACAATGGTTTCTACGTAATAACTAGAAAATATCCTCTGCTGTTGCTTTTAAATTGGATCAGTTACAAATTACACTATGGGGGAATAAGGTTAACTCAACTAGACAACAAATCTGTCTCATTCTAATTAAAAGGAGTCTGTGGACACTTGTGATAATTGTTACAGAATCTGGCAATAACCTTCTGTTAGGCTCTAAATTATTGTTTGATAGGTGTAATTGCTTGCTCATGTGAGAGATTTCACCATTTTTCCACAATCATTTCAAACTTACCAGTTGCAGACACGGGAGATCAAGAAATGTTTAGCAACGGTTTGAGAGTAATGAAGGATATATGCATATACATCTATGAACATTTGTGTAAATATAATATTAAAACCATAATTTCACTTAAGGTGTGAACTCCTTGTTAATTGTTTGATTAGCAACAAACAGTTCTTGCTCACTCATACTTTCGTTATGCTCATACTTTAGTTATGATGTTAAATGTTCAAAGTGTGTGTAAAATCTCTTTGCATTGAGTGTTGTTCAAACCTTTTTATAACAGTCTTTTATGCATTTAACATAGACACAAATCTTTCCTCTTTGTGATCAAAGCTCTAAACATGTATGAATAGTTGTATACACCTTTTGTATCAATTTATGGTCCATTTCTACTTATCCATGTAGAAAGTTTTCCACCTTTTGTGTTCTTCACCTATTTAGATGAGTCTCATTTGTCTTTTTCATTTTGGTATTTTTTATTTGAAAATCACTGCCTTACATTCATTATCCCTGCTAAATTAAAAATATGAATATATATTATCTTTTTTTCCTTATTTGTTTTCAAGATGGAGAAATGATTGGTTGTGTTAGATGTGAGATTACTTTGTTTTGTCATCTTTTTTAGTAAAATGTAAATTTGACATACATTTGTAAACAATAACTTATTTCGCCTCATACAAGTATTCACTTATTACGAAACATTTTCGTGGATTAGGTGGACATTTTGAGAAATGGAGAAATTGATTGTAATAACTTTTTTCTTTCTTTGCCAAAATTGTCCTTCCATTACTAATTGAGAAAGATGTTTTGAGTATTTTATAGGTGTAGATAGGGGAGATGTAGGAGAAAATTGATTGTATTGTAATAAATCCTTTAACAAAATTCTGTTATGTGAATAAGAGTCATGATTTAGGGTATGGAGGAGATAAAAAGAAGTTAGCAATGTAAATAATTCTCATCTCTAGACCTCCATAACTGTACAGTTGTTTTATAAAGATTAATTGTTGAATGGTCAAAAGATTCTAATCTGTGTAACCCGGTTGTGATGCTTTCCTGGCTTCAAATATATGTCTTGCTTTATATAACTACATGTATTAGTAACCAACAATAAACAGAGCTTCAGATATGAAAGGTTACTTCACAACTAATAACAGTTATCTTGTGGGCATCTTATGATTAGAATCTTGAGATGAGACTGATGAGAAACGAAAACATAACATGCAAATTTGAATCAATGTTTCTCCCAGACAAACTTGGGTTTACAATGAAATGATAATCAAAATTATTAAGGGTTTAGTCCAAGACTTTCATAAGTGATAGACTTCCTTATGTATTGGACTTAACCCTTAATATAAACAGTTATATACTGTGTTTATTGTCTGCTGGAAAGCACCAACAGTGGTCTGCTTCCATTGATTGATGACTTTGGTTCATATGTCTTCTATTTATTCTCTCAAAATGCAGTCTCAATGTATTGAAACACTCTGACAAATGGAACAGGCCTTAGTGGCCAAGCACTTAGAGTGCTGAACTTGAAAGCACATGGCCCCTTTCTGGTTGGGTTCATATCTTGGTAGTGGTGGATTTTGATTTTCATGAGAGGCAGTCTCCCTGCTAACTTGCAGAATGCTGATAGATCTACTGGACTCGACTAGCCCTTATGGCCAATTAGGATTTGGGTCTTCCTCCATCATTATTGAGGCAGGCGTTGCAATATAAAAAAAATATGGTTGATGCAATATTAAACCCTAACAAAAAAGAATAAAATAGGAAAGCATTGCTTGTTATCCATAAAAATAATAAATTTTTACAATATTCAGTTTTCTCATAACTATAGCTATTTTTGACTTCCCATTTGCCAGCTTTTTCAGTATGGAAAATAAAGAACTTTGGGTAATTGGCTGCTATTATAGGAAAAAATAGGTGTAAAAATCTATAAAATACAAATTTGACTGTACAAATATTTATTATAGATAAGTGTGTTTGAAACAGAATAAATAAAAGCGTGATATTATTTTTTGTTAGTTACTTTACATATCATTTACTCCCTCTTTAACTACATAATCTCATGGCTTCATTTTATCTTGTTTATATGCTCAAGCAGTAGAGTATTCATCAAACCACTGTGATGAAAGTGGACATTTCTTGTTACAAGCAATATCTCCTTTCATCAAAATCTATTTAGAAAAAGTTAATGATAAAAGAAATATCCAAATTTTGAAATCAAGGTTTTGGTTTAGTGACCTTGAGCCTGACATGATCTGATGGACAATATCACTAGTAATGGAAATAATGGCGCAATCACTTTAAAATGGGAGAGATCTGACGCACTGTCCTCAAGTTTCTGACACAATAAAAACTGAAACACAAATAAAAGTGAATAACACAGCAGGGATGAGAGCATCCTTAACACTGACGGTCGCACTAGATCATCCTGAAGCTGTCTGACAAACACTATTGTACAGAAATACGTGTTCACTCCGTCGCCCACAAAAAGAGGACAGAATGCCCACCACCATGACATGTCCACCACATGCTCCTGTTTTAGGACAACTAACACAGAGAATACGAGGATCGCGATAAGATGGATCCAGATTTCAAAGGCTGTCATTCCAAACCATCTCACAAACTCCTTCAATGTGAAAAACATTGCGTTCTTGGAAAAGGCCTCCAGTAACATAAAAACTGCTGGTAGTGTCCCTATCTATTTGGTAGAGGGGTCTAGAAGACAAACCAATTCCGTGGAGCTTTTCTGTTGAATACCTCAGGATGGCACTTGGCAGGACTATGATGGTATGTACTGAAATCATAAATATGTTTTCATTAAGTGAGTATTCATTGAAGAGAGTATCTATTAACTGTAAAGTAACATAAAAAGGCTGGTCCTGTCCCCACACTAAAGACAAAATTATTTTCCAATTGCCCTTAGTCCCTTAGCGGGTGCTCCTGCTGTTTACCCCTACATCCATTCAAGTAAACATGAAACATCTACCCAGTGTATAGCTGAATCCATGGTCAAATCGACACATAATCACATAATATTCTAGACTGCCCACAGTGTATAGGCAAACTAGGCCAATTTTCTAAGTCTTTGAGGAATTTAGTGTTTGCTTTAATCAGATGTCTTCTACTAAGTAATTCTGCACGATTCTTTTTCCGTTTTTTTCCTCATAAACAAATGTATTGTTTAAAATCTGAACAAACTGGAGGACATAGAGATAAAACAATTGAATAAAAATACAGTGAAGATATTTACCGCCACTTTAGAGCGTTGCCATTGCAGTGAAATGTGAGGAAATAAAAAAGTATTCAATAAATAATTTTCAAAAGCTAAGCATGGTGATGTCTGGATTCATTAATGAAACCAATGGTTTACATTTCGACAGTCTAACAAAACATAAGGTTCTAAATTGATCGAGGACGAATCGACTTTAGAAAATGAAACTCGCTTACCAATACGTTTGTTTTGTTTCAGTTGAAATCACCGATACAGATTATTAGCTAATGTTGTCATGTAAAAAAAAATCGATTCGTGGTGCACATAGTATTTAAAGAAAACAAATAAACCACTAAAATTAATGAATGTTTACATATTTTGTTGTAAATTTATGTAGAGTTGTTGTACTTCCGGTGGATATTTCGTCATCATTAAACATCGTTTGCTGTTACCTTGAGTTGTCTGTTCACAAAGTTCTCCTTTGCAGGTAACTCTTTAGAAGCAAGGTTAATGAGAAGTCTTCAATGAAACAAGATAAATCTAAGATAACTTTTGTAAATGAAAATGTGTCTTAAACAGATATTTCACTGTAAAGTTATAGTTTATTTTTGTGAGAAATTAAATCATAATGAAAGTTAAAATTTATGTCTATTTTTCAGTGTTGGAGTATGTCTGTAATTACACTTCAAGTGGGCCAGTGTGGTAACCAGGTCGGTGGACAATTATTTACTGGTATGATGGAAGACACACACACTAAACTGTCACAGGTAATTGGGCAGATATTCATGATTGATATCAGTTTGTGAAACAGGACCTATCATGTATAACACAGTTTGTGAAACAGGACCTATCATGTATAACATTGATCTGCTGACAGAATAATAGTAAACTCTTTCTTTCAAGCTCATTTATGTCCCATTATTTTTTCAAAAAAAAGATATTTCAAGATTATTTGCGGACTATCCTGAAACAAATTAAAAAGACAAGACAACAATTCATTGGTGCTGGTGGAGGAAGGACATATTTTCGAGAGCTCTTGCAGACGTTTTTAAAACCTTTTACAAAGTTAAACAAACATTCTTAACAGTAAAGTATTTGTGCCATATATAAGAAGATACCTGGAAGGAAAGCAGACAGCTGGTGGAGGGTTAGAAATTTCAAATGCATTGTAGGAACTAATGAGATGAATTCAATTTTATTCCAGCAAATTTTTTTAGCAAGAAAATAAAGTAATTGTGCGTGACAGAGCCTTTTACTTGAAGTAATTATAGAACCATAACAAAAGTCCTAATTTGTGTGTAATCATTAAAAATGATCTAAATAAGATGATTCTTAAACCTACAGTCAAGGTCATAGGGAAGAAATAAAGAAATTGGAAAGTTATCTATCCTCTTATCTTAACTTCATTTTTATTTTCATTTTATATCCCAGGTGAATGTGACGCCAAGTAAGAATGAAGATTACGTTGAGGAGGTTTCTCAGAGATTCTTTGTTACCAAAGAGCATTCAGTCCCAGAGGCTAGGGCAGTCATGGTGGATATGGAGTCAAAGGTTTGAATCTTTTTTCTGCTATATATACATGTATACCTTAAATCATCCTCTACAAATTCATGTTTTTATCTTGTTTTGTAGTAAATACTACAAGAAGCATAGTCTGCTACTTTTTAAAGGAGATAAGATGTTATCTGTAATTTGATTGCCGTTGAAAATTTTGTGACAAAAGCAGAATCATTTATCACAAGTGAGTTCTCTTTGAAAAATGTGTTTTGAAAAAATCTTTAGATGCATTATAGAAATATAGCCTTGTAAATGTGTAAGTGAAGGTACGAAAATCATGCTATAAGACAGGTAAGCAAACCTTGGACCTACACTAATAATGCAAACGCAATATTTACCAAGCTATCTGCACTGCTTGCACTAAATCTGTGTTTGGTGAAAGGTTCTGATTAAAAACATCTTCAGAGCACAATTCTCAAGTTTTAACAACTACATTTTCCGTTTGTATTTGTGTTGAAACCATTTTAGAAAAATAGAGGTTGCTCATGACAAGCAAATTGAATAGGTTACCGGTACATAATCAGCAATGTATTGAGGTAAAGACAATCAAACAATTTGTAATGAAGCCTGCAATTAAAACTCCCAAAACACACAACCACATCCGATCAGTGAAAATGACTGTCATACACTGATTTCTGTGCTATCTATTTATATATCCACATGTTTTCTATAACAATGCATTAGGTTCCCAAATTTGCATAAAAGTTATGGAACGTTACAAACTAATTCATATATTTTACAGGCCATTAGCCAGACTTGCACTGAAGCCAAGAAAACAGGACTATGGAAGTACCCAGAAAAACAGCAGTTCTGTCAGAAACGAGGATCAGGAAATAACTGGGCCCATGGGTTTAAGTAAGCTGTAGAAACAAACTTAGAAAACTCTTCAACTCATTCTGCCATGTGGAATTTGTTTTTGGTCCGAAATTGAAAGCTAAAGCAGACTACAAAAGACTGCATAAAGTGCAATCTCTTTATGATATTGGGTAGAAACTTTTATGACCAAAACAGATGTATCACTCACTTCAGGAGCTTTTCTCCCTTTTATTGGTTTGAAAGAGTCTATAAAAGATTAGTTAAAGTGAAGTTTTATGGAATTACAAAATCATTGTGACAAAAGAATTTAGATTTGTCAAAAGCTTAAAGAGTATGCTTGTCAAAATGAATTTAGTTGTAATTCATCAGTTTTGAAGATTGTTCATGATTATACTTAACCCAAAATGTGTTCTTTATCTACCTAAACAAAAAGAGAGTTTATGGAACAATTGCTATATACTCCCATGTGATCAATTACTTCAGGTTAAAATCTAGGCTTGCTCAACTTCTTTTGCTCTATCACTAAACCATAGCTTTATAAACACATCTACTTGTTCAAACACAGAAATAACTGATGCAAAAAATGATTTTGAAAAGAAACCGCTGTGATGAAAGAGAATGATACTTTATGAGCAATTATCTTTTTTGTCACAACAATTCCTTTCAGATTTCAAAGAAAAGTATGATTTTCCTTTATCATTACCATACATTCTGTGGTGATGTAACTTGTTTAACACCTCAATTAATCATTTTCTCCATTAACCCAGGACCCACGGTCCAGCTGCAGAGGAGAAGATCCTCGAGATGATTCACAGCGAGGCAGAGAAATGTGACAACCTCGCAGGATTCATGGTGTTTCTATCTCTCGCGGGGGGAACTGGATCTGGGGTTGGTGCATACATAACCCAGTGTGTAAAGGACGAGTTCCCGAACGCATTCCTTCTCAATCAAGTTGTCTGGCCCTACAACACAGGGGAGGTGATTGTTCAGAATTATAACGCTGTGCTTACCTTGTCTCATCTCTACCAGAGCTCGGATGCCATACTCGTGATGGAAAATGATCAGCTGCATAAAATTTGTTCGAGGTTGTTAAATCTAAAGAAGATTGGATTCAGGGACATTAATCAAGTGATTTGTCATAAACTTTTGGGATTCTTACAACCAGCCTACACAGAGAAACACAAAGGGTTCTTCAGCTCAAACAGTTTGGGTTAGTGTTATACATATAACACCTCTTGTACTACCTCATATACTTCTGAAATCAATACATCAATACAAACTTATATACTATCATATGGTATACATGTACATATACTACCTCATATACTTCTGAAATCAAAACATCAATACGAACTTATATACTATCATATGGTATACATGTACATATACTACCTCATATACTTCTGAAATCAATACGAACTTATATACTGTCATATGGTATACATGTACATATACTACCTCATATACTTCTGAAATCAATACATCAATACGAACTTATATACTGTCATATGGTATACATGTACATATACTACCTCATATACTTCTGAAATCAATACATCAATACGATCTTGTATACTATCATATGGTATACATGTACATATACTACCTCATATACTTCTGAAATCAATACTAACTTATATACTGTCATATGGTATACATGTACTACCTCATATACTTCTGAAATCAATAAATCAATACAAACTTATATACTGTCATATGGTATACATGTACATATACTACCTCATATACTTCTGAAATCAATACAAACTTATATACTATCATATGGTATACATGTACATATACTACCTCATATACTTCTGAAATCAATACATCAATATGAACTTATATACTATCATATGGTATACATGTACATATACTACCTCATATACTTCTGAAATCAATACATCAATACTAACTTATATACTATCATATGGTATACATATTCATATACTACCTCATATACTTCTGAAATCAATACTAACTTATATACTATCATATGGTATACATGTACCTATACTACCTCATATACTTCTGAAATCAATACGAACTTATATACTATCATATGGTATACATGTTCATATACTACCTCATATACTTCTGAAATCAATACATCAATACGAACTTATACAGGGTTCACGCTGGCCTTCACAAATGGCGCCATTGGCGACAAAATCAAGAAATTGGCGCAAGAAAAACAAATTTGGCGAAAGTGCCTGGCGCCGACTATTTTCCGCGAGAATTTGATGTTCGTTTACCGCATGGTTGCCGATCTCGAGTCAATATCGATTTGTTTTTACTGTAGAGCCGAGAACCATGTATCGATGGTTCCCGTAATCGCAGTACTTTGAATTAGAACTCGGGAACCAGCTTGTTTATCAAATGCGATTTTCGATACGGGATAATCCTGTTTTCACACTTGTTCAGTTCATTATCTGTTGATTGTCAAGTTTGTTGAAGGTGACACTTTCTTGTGTACACCATTTAGTCATTCGCCAGCCTTTACAACTTCAATTATATGGAAATTATGACTTTGATTACTTTAATTGCTTTTCAATCAAAATGTTTGCCCTCGCGCTCCTTTTAAAGAAGTTGACATTAAACATCGACGAAGTTAGTTGTGTTGATTGACAAATAAATGAAACTCTTTTATGCACCGAAGTTTTGGTATATAAAATCCCTGATTTTAAGTGACACTTAATTCTGATCCAACACAAGAGTGACTATAAATCAATCTTCTCAGTCGTTGAATATGCCTCCCACTAAAAATCAAATAAACATCTGACAAGGAGGCCTGGAGGACAGGAAATAGTTGGTTATAATATGACGCCAAGGTGAAAGTCATGTTTCTGATATGTCCTGTTTCAAATGTTGAGTGTGAGAAAGGATTTAATCCATAGAACCTAATGAAAACAGCACGTAGAAATGGATAGAACAAACGAACACTTGAAAACCTCTTTAGAACCATAGGTGACCCTAATGAAGGATTTCCCCTTCTACAAAAGACTATTTTGGCTCCAACTTATTGAATTTGGCTCCAATTGTTTTAATTTGGCTCCAACTTTTTCAATTTGGCGCAAGTGTTGGTGCAAAGAAAATTTTAGCCAGAGAGAACCCTGCTTATATACTATCATATGGTATACATATACTACCTCATATACTTCTGAAATCAATACATCAATACTAACTTATATACTATCATATGGTATACATGTACATATACTACCTCATATACTTCTGAAATCAATACATCAATACTAACTTATATACTGTCATATGGTATACATGTACATATACTACCTCATATACTTCTGAAATCAATACATTAATACAAACTTATATACTGTCATATGGTATACATGTACATATACTACCTCATATACTTCTGAAATCAATACATCGATACTAACTTATATACTGTCATATGGTATACATGTACATATACTACCTCATATACTTCTGAAATCAATACATCAATACAAACTTATATACTGTCATATGGTATACATGTACATATACTACCTCATATACTTCTGAAATCAATACATCGGTATACATATACTTCATATACTTCTGAAATCAATATGGTATACATGTACATATACTACCTCATATACTTCTGAAATCAATACATCAATACAAACTTATATACTGTCATATGGTATACATGTACATATACTACCTCATATACTTCTGAAATCAATACATCAATACTAACTTATATACTATCATATGGTATACATATACTACCTCATATACTTCTGAAATCAATACATCAATACTAACTTATATACTGCCATATGGTATACATATACATATACTACCTCATATACTTCTGAAATCAATACATCAATACTAACTTATATACTATCATATGGTATACATATACTACCTCATATACTTCTGAAATCAATACATCAATACAAACTTATACAGGGTTCACGCTGGCCTTCGCAAATGGTGCCATTGGCGACAAAATCAAGAAATTGGTGCAAGAAATCAATACTAACTTATATACTATCATATGGTATACATGTACATATACTACCTCATATACTTCTGAAATCAATACATCAATACGAACTTATATACTATCATATGGTATACATATACTACCTCATGTACTTTACATATACTACTTCAGTTTGCAATATCCTCAATACATATGATCTTTATCTTTTCTGTACAGTTATATACAGGGTTGGGAAGAGTCTAGTCGTATGTTACTTTAGAAATTAATGTTATTAAGGTATGGCTAGAAGACAATTTATTCTAAAAAGTTAAAATTTCAATCTGTGAGATAGTCTTTTTAAATGATGGTTTGTTGGTTGCAATTACAGGTGAAATGTTAGAACAACTGGTACCTGTTATGGACTATAAACTGTTGACGGTCAAAAATATTCCCCAGATGTCCGAGGCTGCGAAGGATTTCAGTACATATCAGTGGCCAGGTTTGGTCAAACATCTCCGACAGATGCTGATAGCCAGTGCAGCAATGGAGGAAGGTAGGCTGTCATGCTCTCAGGGATTGAGATAGATTTTCGTGCCAGTTTTAACTGTATAATAGTTCTATTCTGATATTCAGTGCACCTATCCATGCTTCTGGTTATTCTTCACCAGTACATGAACTGCAAAATATTCTTTCCAAGCCTCTGTCGGCTTCCCTACTCAAGCATTATTATTCAGTTGTGAGAAATGAATAAGTCGTGCTTCCAAACAAATTATCAAATATCAGAGAGAGTTTTTGTCATGCTTGGATCTTAAAAACAGAACCCTGAATCAAATGCTACTGACTAAGTTTTTAAGGCTTAGCTTTTTGCGCATAGGCTATTATCTGATAAAGGGGGATAACTCTTAACAAAAATAGATAACGAAGAAGACACAGTTGAACTGTGCTTAATTATGGTGCATGGCTTGTTTATTTATTTATTTTTCTTCATGTAATAATAGATCTGTTTTTTTTATAAAGCACTTAGCTTGCTGTTATTATAGACAATTCTGGTTCTTCCTGGTATTTTCATTACCTTGCATGAATAGAAAAATCAACTATCCATGTGATAAAGAGGATTTTAAGAGTGACATGTTTTCAGCTATCAGTCAATTTAACCTAGTCAGGATGCTCTAATTATGTTCTCCACTAACATGGCTGACCTGTAAACAAGCAGTTTCTCCTTCTTTATAATGGTTTTGAGCTGGGTGTACACATTCATACACACTAGGAGCTACAGAAAAGAAAGATTTTGTTCCAGGCTGCCTTCTTTATTGATCCCCTAAACATTATACTGATGGTACTCATGAGTACTAATAAGCACCAATTAAATAGAATATATTTATTTTAATGTTGCATGCAAAGGTCTTGGACATTCCTCCTTCTCTGCACCTCTAACTCTAAAATGAAGCCCGAGATAAAAATATTTTAAACATGATCAATAAAGCAAAAGGATTTCATTTTACCATTAAAAACTTCCTAAATGCAACAGTTTACAGCAAGAAGACAGCAGAAATTGATATTAAAGAAAATACAATTCTAAGTCTTTATTTGCAGGGATTCTTAGTTAAGACTCTTTTGGGGCAATGAATGTTTGTTTATTCCCTTTTCATATAGCCAATACCTCCCAAAGATCTTGAATAGGAACCCCTGTCAATTAATTGACCAGGACATGTTTTGATACTGGCCCCATATCTAAACTCTGTTTATTTTCATTGTTTTCCTCTCTATTTTCCAGGAATTGACTGGCAGATAAAGTTGGAAGACTCCAGAAAGTCACTTGCAAACATGTTGATTCTCCGCGGGAAAGATCTCGACGGAGTTGATGTTTCGCCATTTTGTGATCCAAGGTTATATCCAAGTTGGGTGCCATCAGATACAAGACTCTCTTTCTACACTCAACCTCGACTGTTTAATAGCTACGATAAATGTGCGACCCTCGTCACGAATAATAAATCTCCGATTAGTTCCCTGAATCACATGATAGAAAAGGCTTGGCGAATGTTCTCTTCACGGGCGTATATACATCAGTATGTAAATCATGGTCTTTGCGAAGAGGACTTTATTGATAGTTTTGTATCTTTAGAACAGGTCATAGCAAACTATAACAAATTGTAGTTGGATTCAACAAGGTATTAAAATCTTTTGTGCAAGCTTTTAACATGGCAACAAAATCAATTAAACAGAAAGACTTACTTTTTTTTGTAAGGTTGCTGCAGACTAGGCCTACTGCAGACAACTAAAAAAACATATTGTAAAAAAAGTTAAAAAAGCTCATGGTAATTTTTGAGTCTCATCGTAATTTGTGTTGAGTAATAAAATATGTATTTATTCTTGTTGACAAAAAGATTGGCTTTATATTTCTTATGTGTGAATACTGAATTTACCATTTCCCTACTATTGTTTTGAGCAGGTCCCATGATTCTCACAAAAAGAGAACCTATTTATAAGATGTCCTTCCTGCATGACCCAGTGGTCAAGTTGGTTAAAATGCAACCTGGAAGACCCTGGTTAGATCCTCACAGCCGCCACTGGCTATGCAGGAGTGTCTATGGACAAGACACTTCAGAGCCCAATGCTTGTAGTTGTGAATCACAGAGAAAACAATAAATACCTGAAATATTGTTGACAAGGTGTTAAACCATTTACCTTTCCCCTACACAGGATTGTGGACTAGTTCAACAACCCAAAAGTAGTGACAATGATTATATAACACTTTCTTTGTGACCTTGGCTAAAACCATCTTGTCAAAAGGAGTAATCAGTTATCAAACAAAAAAAAACCATTTGAAGTGAGGAACTTTGAACGAAGGGAAAATGACAAAAGCATTGTTCCCTTTAATAGTTAACCCTTAGAATGCTTGATAATTTTCTAAAAATAGATTGTTGTGTCGTCTGCTTTCCAAAACCTTAAATATCTGCTTAATTTTGATAAAGAAAGTTACTCAGAGTATCAAACAAGTTAGATCACATGCAAGCCACTAACTTACTTTGCGGCTGGCCTGTGATCTAACCTGTTTGCCTAAGCATGAAGCTTGTTCCAGCACTATAAGGATTAAAGGATTTAAGACATTTTTCATTCTGATAAAAGGTATTGAATGTTTTTAAGATCTTTGGTCTGATAGTGTTAATGTCTGATTATTTTTTTTTCTGTACCAAAGCACAAACTGATGGTTGCTGAGGACATTCAGCAAGGGGTAGAACATCGGCCTCTGGACACTTGGGTTGTCAGCTTGTTTCTCGCAAGTGACCAGGTCAACTCTGCGACTTTTAATTAAGCCAAAACTAGTGAGAATACTGGTTATGTTTCAAGGAAGGAGGTTTAGGATGATGAATCATAGTTGAAAGAACTTGTTTTGCAAGCAATTTTGAATGAATAAGTTCAATTACTATTCTTGATTGACCCAAATAAACCCTTTCCTTGTGGGCAACATTGGCTTGGTGGTAAAGTGCTGACCTCTGGTACAAAGGGTCCTGGGCTCAGTTACTGTTATTTGCAAGGTAAAAATGCCAGGTGAGGAATAACCCAATAATTAGCGCAATTACTTGTTATGCAATCAGGAGTCAGAATTGAGTTTGCATTCAATGATCTTCAAGCTCTAATGTTAAATAGGTATGTTTAAACATAGACCTAAAAAGCTATGTCTTTGGTTTAAACAAACCCCTTCTTGCATATACATGTATATATATACATATATATATACACAAGCCCAGATATTAGGAGTATTCAATGGCTAAATGATTTATGCCTTATCCAAACAGTTACCCAAAATAGACTTAAACTCAAGTTTAAATGGATTTTTAATGAAAGTTATCAGAAGAGATGAAAACAGCCTTATTAAAGAAATAACATTGTAACAAATGAAAAAATTTCTCATCATCTGGGGTCTGCGGTGGTTTAATGGTTAGCGTCAGGGATTAGGGACAGGTCAACCCGGGTTCGGTCCTTCATTGCCATCATCTATTTTACTGTGGAGTGCCTTTTTGCAAGGCACATTTCTTAACCTAGTGCTGGTAGATCATCCAGGGAACATGTACTGAACATTAATAAGTAGAAAAAAACACACCAGCAATTTATGATGTTTTAGCCACAATGATAATGTCTCTGCTCTAACATCTTAAATGATTTAACCGTGAAATCCCTGGTGTTTGGAAATATATCGTATTACCCTCTTCCACTTCCTAGATATATATGTAGCATATATTTGTGTTTAAAACTGTTGATGAAAAAATGCAAGAAACATAAAAAGATATTTCACGCTCTTCGAATGAATACCAGCTAAATATATAAAACTTGTACCCTAACGGTCAAAGGGAAGCTACTACTATATTTGAAGGTATGTATGGGTGAGAGTTGCCTCCCTTGTATAAAAGCATTCGTTTGTTGCATTCCAGATGAAAACGACGATGCTTGTCTTTTGCACCTTTTAAACTTGTTATTTTGTAAAGTTTATCACAAACTAACATACCAAATGAGATGATAAAGATCATGATGTTGAAGATGAAGATGATGATTATGCTAAAGCTGAAGCTGCTGCTGATAATAATAATAATAATTATAATTATTAATAATAATAATAATATTAATAATAATAATAATAATAATAATAATGATGATAATAATTATAATAATGATGATAATAATTATAATAAAGTTGATGGTCATGATAATGAAAGTGTGAAAGGATATGGCTTTTCATCGTTTTAAGGGAAGTAATTACTGTATGCCTTAGTCATATAATAGTATAAGAGTTGTCTCTCTTTGACCATCTATACAACAGTTTTGGTAGGTTCCGGTTTGAAAGCATGAATTTTGTAAACGACGATCCTGGAAAAACCCTTCAATTCTTTTTTCGTATTTCAGACGCCCTGAAAAAGATACATTACCCCTTCCTGTAAGAGAGTTAATCGTGCAAAAAATTTCAATCAATCACATTTAACCAAAAAAAAAAAGGAACAAAAAAGAAAAATTCAACAAACATGAAGACGTGTTTAAAACACAACATATCGAATGATCTTAATGCCTTGTAATTCACAGCGAAAATTCTTCACCCCAAACAAGGTTTGCTTTGTCACAAAGTGAATCTAAATGTGGTTTCTTGTAAGTGTGATCCAACTTGTGACTAACGAGAGGGAAATGTTATTAAAGTTTCGTGTGCAATTTTAATGAAACGACGAGTCATGGTTTCCGTGGAAAAATCTATATCAAGTGATTTTTAATAATAATTGTTTAAAACTGTCCTTGTACGGCTTGTAGTAAAAATGGGTTTTTTATCAAATTTTCTATGTCTACGATGATGTCTATAAATAACATTTTGACCTACTTTCGTCCCGGAACTTCCAGTTTCCATGTTTCAAACATTTTCATTGGATGGCTATACTCTGACGTCAACATGAATATTCATAAGGGACTTTCCCTTGTGACGAAAACCAAAGTAATAACCAATGGGAATTTGTTTCCTCCCAAGCCAATTTCCCAGTTTATCGAAAGAGAAGAAGAAGCTATCGAAGTCTTAGATTATTTTTTAGTTAATTCTTAGTGAATAATGAAGGATCAAGGCGTAAAAGACTTGGAGGACGTTTCTAAGATAGATGTTAAAGAAGAACATCTAGAAAAAGTGAACAATATTGAAGAAACAGGTAGGCAACTGACGGATTTGTTTGTTCACCGCAATAAGTTTTTTAGGGATGGTGGCTGTAGACTCACAGATAACAACATGAATGATTATTTACTCACTGTTAACATCTACCAGACTTTGTGTTAGCATGGTTTAACGTCTTAACTATATATTTCGAAATCTAAGAAAAAGATAAACTGAATTTAAACCTTGCACAAGAAACCACAGAACTGTAGTATTTGTCTACGATTAAATACCTTGGATGTTGTCTTTACTTGCTGAACATTGTAAAATGTAATCTTTGTCTCTGATTTCACCAAGAGCATAAAGTTTGGTTTCAAATAAGTTTTTCTAATGTGGTTGTTTATATTAAAAGAGATGGCATATTATTTTTAATGATTATAAGAAGGAATCTTTTTACATTGTCACACAACATTATTACAATTAACTCCCTATTGTAAATAAGTGTGCCAAAGATTAGCCCATGTAGATGTCACCTGCTAATCTGAGACGAAACACAGTGGATACATGTTCTGCTCTAAACATGAGCTCTGATAAATAAGTTTAAAAAAGATTAATGTGCAGAAATCTGAACTCTTTTTCTCCTAGTCCTACAGATTGAATGGGCACATCTCTCGTTACCACAATGTGTTTAAAATCAAACAACAGCAAAGTCATTGCCAAAATCAAAATTCCATTAGATCCTGTTTTTGGCACACAACCTTTATAAATACACAAACATATTTTCAAATAGTAAATTTTAGAAGTGATAAACACAGATAGTTGTAAGCTCAGGTTAATCATAAATGACAATGAATCTTTTTTCACAGACGCAACAACGGCAGCCATTTTATCGAGTGAGCCGACAGAGAACGATGACATTGATGACCTTGTTAATGAAGTCAAGGAGTTGAACATCAAACCAGGAGATGACGACTCCAGTGACAAGGGAGAATGGTTTGTACGAGGCCCGACAGGAGGGGTACCTAGACAATGCTACACGGATAAAACCTTGCCAATTAACGCATTTGGAAACTACATGCATACTCAAGGCTTCAACCCTCAACCTAATAACAATGGGAGACGGGACTTGGAGTATGGGTTACAGGATCCACCGAGAAAGTTTATTCGCCCAACCCAACAGCCCCAGCCCCATCCATTCTACCCGCAGAACACTCAGGGCGGGTTTGTCTTCAACAACTTGAACGCTCCTAGAGAGAACCACCCGTCTAACTTGGATTTCCAGAAAGAAGTTTACCATTCCCTAATCAACTCTGGTGGGAAAGTTATCGTCCAACCACCCACTGCAAACGCGTTCTCGCTGGCTGATAAGCTGTTAGATGAGGTGTCCTACGTGGACTCACAGAATGTGACGAGCCATCAAGGCGGTCAGTATCAAGGCGACCTGAACCCTCTGTATCCCATGACAACAATGGGTAACCACGAGGAGAATGTGTTGAGCCCAACACCGAGCGTCAGCAGCGTGAACATGAGGAGCCCTGTCAATGACCGACGTCCATCAGACCCACAGTCAGACAGCGGACTTGAGTCAGCTGAGGAGAAAAGCCCGTATTCGGACGTAGCACCAAGCCCGACTGGCTCAAATTACTCCTGTCCTCCGTCAGTGGAGAGTGGGTATGAGAGAAGCCCACAACATGAGCCCATGTTTGGACAGATGAATGTCCCCATGTCCTCCCCCAACTATCCAGGCATCACATCGCCCGGCCCAAATAGAGGGACCCCATCACCAGCCAGCACCGCAGGATATTACAGTCCAATGCAGCAGAACCACACCGACCAATTCTTAAATGATAAAAAGCTATACAGCATGCAGACAGAGGAATTCTTTGATGACCCAAAGAACCAGGATCTCCTTGAAGATGCCCTGGATGTCATTAGCAAGGATCTCAATGGTGAATCCAATGGTAAAAGCTGGGTCCCTGCTCCTCAATACCCTGTACAAAACACCCAGCTAGGAAATTGTATGAGAAACCAACCTTTACCCAAGCAGCCAATTGTCTATCAGAATCAAGGAATGCCTTTATCCAAGGCCCCCGCAGTGACAACTACTCAGATTCCTGCCAATATTCTCCCGACGACGGTAACAACAACAGCTGCTCCTGGTTCCTTCATCATCGTTCAGCAGAATGGATTGGCGGTTCCCAACAGTGTCCCTGTTATACTGGTGAACCAAATCCCAAAGAAGGAACCAGCAAAACAACAAAGGATAACACCAAGGAAAATCCTTCCAAAGACCTCAACAAACTTGGGTTCATCGACGATGTCGGCGCAGAATAATGGAGGAGTCGTGACAACTACTTCACCTTCAAAGAGAACTCCGAATATAATGGCTTCGCGGGAAGGAGGACCGGCCGTGAATAGGAATGGTCATCAGACGTCTTCTGCCCAAGGTACAATTGTCTCTGTTCATACAATATACTGTACTATCTCAACTCACACTTACAAAAGTATTGGGTCCTGCGTGGCCCAGTGGTTAATATGGTAGTGGACTTGTAACATGGAGTAGTCAAGATTGAGCCTCAACTGTATTGTTTGTCTTATGGAAGTGCCCTTTGGCAAGACACTCTAGAGCCCTAGCTTAGTACTGGTGAATCCCTGGAAAGCTGTGATATCAAATGTAGGCATGGCATTAACACTTTATCTTACAAAAGTATCACAGTAAAGTCAGAAAGTTAGTCACTGTATTACTGCAGTGCTTTTTTAACTTGGAGTAATGTTATCGACCAATTGCATCCAAGAGGGAAGTTATGATGGTTCTTTAGTGGAAGCAACAGCACACAATAAAGAAAGTATGAAAAGGTGCCATTTTCAAAATGCTAATGTTAAACAATTTTGGCAAAAGGATTAAGTGCTTATTAAGGGCGGTTTCTTTAATGTTTTGTATGCTTATCCATTAAAACAATTCTACATGAACAAATTTGTTATTGGGATAATAAGGATGATATTTTGTTGACAGCACAGCAAAATCAGAACATGTTAATGATTGCCAGAAGGACTGTTGCTGAAATGACGTCTGCGGAACTGAAGAAAAGTGACGATGAGGGAGATACGTAAGTAACCTAACCCACAATGCTCTTTAGTTTGATTCTTCACAATGATAAAGGTGTTTAGAGAAGAGAAAATTTGAAAATCAAAATAAGATTTTATTGAAATAATACAGTATTGCATTGTTGCTTGATATACAATTAAATGTGGCTATTTTAAGCATGATTAACTCAGGAAGCATTAATTAATCTGAATATATACCAATGCAGTTTATATACGGTAGATCTCAAAATTGATGTCCTGCTTTTAAAATGAAACACATGTACATGTTAATTCACTGTATACACAATTTTAAAGAATTAAAAAGCAATCCAATTTTGCTTTCAACGTTTATTTCTCAGTGTCTATCATCCAACGGTACAGTTGTTGTACAGTTTTAAATAAATTGATTTTTAACTTCCAAATATCCTCACATCAGTGAACAAGCACCTTTAAACCTGGCTGTTCACTGATGTGTG
Organism: Cerastoderma edule; assembly: GCA_947846245.1. Lineage (NCBI taxonomy): Eukaryota > Metazoa > Mollusca > Bivalvia > Cardiida > Cardiidae > Cerastoderma > Cerastoderma edule. Next base: position 220,304 of record OX401409.1, read on the forward strand.
GAAACTTAGAGATTAGAACTTTATTTCTTTCAAACTGTATAACAGCCCTATTGATGTATAAGATACATGGGAGAACAGCTATTTAACATTAAATATTTATTTGTATTTTAAGTTTTTAAAGTCTGTATATAATGAATAAATTTGTATTCTGATCCAAAAGGGTTGCAATGGTTTTGCGGTCTAATACATACCGACTGTACATGCTAGGATATATTGACCCTCCCTCAGTCATTTTTGTCTTTCATGAAATGTTGTACAGCAAAACAAATTCTATACTGTTTCAACAGCATTTCATTTTGACTTGCAAATGTTCTAATGTGTTGACATGCAGCTTTAAGGCTTAACATTACAATTAAGTTTAGTAAAAGTCTTGATTTAAAAGTTGTAGTTAGTTTTATTTTCCATTGATTATTTTGTTAAAATGTACTTTGTAAGGGGTACCTATTAGAATTGTCCCATCTGTTTTTTATTCGCCCTAAATCAATATCACATCATTCTGCTCGATTTCTTAAATAAAAGTCACAAAATCCCACAAATTGTTATAACTAAGTTGATTCATTCTAAGAGTAATAGATCAATCAATTATCTATTTAGAATTTATCATTTAATAAGATACCTGCACATTGCGGTGTGTAAGACCGACAAGCACATGGTACAGGCGTTACTGGAGAGATTACGGAGGGAAGGTTTGGACCATCTTGTGGATCAGGAGAACAACAAACGACAAACACCGCTCTACCTGGCCGTCTATATCAACCAGCCTGTAATGGTGGCCATGTTCATTAAGTTTCAAGCCAACGTTAATGTCCTAGCACAGGTAAGGTTCACACAACCCTATACATTATATATACATTTGACTTGTAAAAAATTCCCCAAAAGAATATTAGAATATCCTGCCAGGTTAAGCAGTTGAATACTGTTCAGCACTGGTGCAGTTAACTCAACATACTATTGAAGTGCTGTACAGGATCATGCATATTTCAAAGTTCTTATATGAGTAGAAATAACGAAACAAAGTTTACAAATGATTAGTGTAGTTTCAGCATTTAGGGGTTTCTACTATAGAGAGGATGACTTAACTCGATGTTCAATTACTCAAACTTAAATCTTGTGGGAAGACCAATGTGATCAGTATTAATTTTAGAAATGAAAGTTATCGTCTCCTTAGGACACACATCTTTTAAAACTATGTGTCCAATGGTAAAACTATGCGTCCGAGTACCAATGATCCAAGCTATAAGATCATGTCAAATAGTATAACACTTGTTGTTAATGAAAATCTTAGCTTAAATGACTCAAAACAATGCAGATTTGATAGAAAGCAAGCATGAGACAGCATGCTTTATGATGTTTACTACATTGTAAACATTACTTGTGCTGATGAGAATGCTTCCGGCTGGACACATATCTTTTGAAATGATGTGTCCCCAGCAATTTTTATGTGTATATGACGCGGGATGCAGAGGTAAAATATATGATGTTGGACACAGAGGTAAAATTATCACTGTGTGATAAACAAATGTCTTAGCCAAATAAGTCATTCTGAAGGCAGATTTGTTTCCATCTTTATACCAAATTTAGATTGATTTAAACAACTTAGATCTATTATTTTAGTTTTAATGATGACAATGGTGTAAGTGGTTAACTGTAATTTTCCTATATTAATGTGACGCAGAGCCTTTCGTCTGATGGAATGACCAGAGAGGTGAAAGCTGCGATACATGTTGCTGCATCCCAAGGCCAAGAATATCTTGATACGTTACAACAACTGCTCAATGCTAAAGACATCTCTATCAATATCGTCAACAACTATGGTGAGTGTAGACTATTATTTTATCTTCGTCATGATAGATTCAGGTTAGCATGATCTCTCGGCTGACTTACAGAATGTCAATGGTTTGATGGTTGAGTATGGGGTCTTCCTCCTGCTTAAAGAGTTTGGCATAGCAAAATAGCTTAAGTAATTTTGATGTGATGTAAAATCCATGTAAAATGAATAAATAAAGAGATTATCATGAGATGTTCTCTCCTGGTTGACTAACAGAGTGAAAATGGTTCTACCTGGGTTGACAAAACCTTATTGTAAGTTACCTTTGGATTTTCTCCACCAAGTATAAGTCAGTTATTACAGAGAATTGTAATTTTTGGCTGAAGTATAAAAGTATTTCAATGAGTGACCTTAACAGCTATGTTTTCATTTATGGATTGGAGTATAAAGATAATTTGTGAATTAAACATTACATTATCAAAATGGAAGCTTTGACCGATTAGATTATCAAAAAGAAAAACAAATTAATCAATGAATTAGTCTAATTATACAAAAGCGATTTGGTCCAGAGTTTTGATAGATTCACTGCTTAAAACAGTTTTATTATCACGTGATTATCTACTGATAATTCCTAATTATCCATCTATAATTTAACCCTTAGAGTGCTGGAACCAACTGAATACTTATGCAAACAGGTTAGATCCAGACCAACCGCCAAGTAAATTGGCGGCTGGCCTGTGACCAAACCTGTTTGCTAATCTGAGTAATGTTCCTCATCAAAATTAAGCAGATATTTAAAGTTTTGGAAAGCAGATGACACAAAAATATATTTTTAAAAAATTATCCAGCATTTTAAGGGTTGAACTAATATTGAACATTACACTTTCAGGTCAGACTGCCCTTCACTGTGCTATTTCCGCACATAACAGAGTGAAGAAAAATAGCGAGTCACGGATCAACAGTACAGCCATTATAAAACAGCTGATCAAGGCTGGTGCTGATGCGTCTGCCCAGGTAAGACAATCTGACTTTTTTGTCCTAGAGGTCCATGGAACAGACGTTTTACCTTAGCTAACTTAGTTTAGTTTAAACTTATTTATTTTACATTTATTGTTACAGAAACTTAAAGCTTATTGAATTCACTCTCAATGATTGCTGCCTGGATACTTAAGCTAATTTGGGGGCTAGGTTGGAATTTTCACCTAACCTAACCAGGGACCATATGTAGAAGAGGCAGACGCTCTAACTCCATTACTGATTGTCTTAACCCTATAATGTCCTTAGCTAACCACAAAAAGAACTCAAAATAGAAATTAGTTTTATTTACGACGACTTTTACCTTGGATTTCCTAGAAAAAATAGAATGGTCAATAATTCTAGAGAACATTTGTTTACTATTGTTTTCTATTGACTGGAGTAATTGCCCACTAATCAGATGCAAGAATAACCTGCCAACTCATAATATTTGATTTTTTAACCAATGACGCACAAAGATTGCTAAACATGCTTTAGTCTTTTGAAACGTCAAATTCTTTGAGGATCCCAGAGGTCCATATATGAGGTGAATTCCGCAACCTTACTCTTGTTATTCCTTATCTAAACCCTACATTGTGGGTACTCAACCCTACATTGTGGGTACTCAACCCTACACTGTGGGTACTCAACCCTACACTGTGGGTACTCAACCCGACACTGTGGGTACTCAACCCTACACTGTGGGTACTCAACCCTACATTGTGGGTACTCAACCCTACATTGTGGGTACTCAACCCTACATTGTGGGTACTCAACCCTACACTGTGGGTACTCAACCCTACATTGTGGGTACTCAACCCTACATTGTGGGTACTCAAGAAGATTCTAATGAGTGACCTCACAATAGAATTGTCCTGATTGATTTTGACCCCTTATTTAGACCACTGTATTGTTTGAGTAAAGTAATATATTGTTGTTCTTCAACAGGACCAGAAAAGTGGTAAAACACCTTTGATGTACGCAATAGAACAGCGGGATTACATCCTCGTCGAGACAATTTTGTCATGTATCGAACCCAGCAAGATGCGCAACGTTGTGCGAACACAGGCCTTTGATGGAAGCTCATGTCTTAAGATAGCTGAGGGTCTGAAGGAAAGTTATAATGTTCAGGCGTGGAACAAATTGTGGAACAGTTTACAGAGTGCCGCTTCAGGTTCAATGAGAATGCAGCCATCTGTGTTTTAACTGCTTCATTTTGAACATTGAATAATGATAAATTATTTTTACTTACACAAGGTAAATCTTAACACATCAGGTTTATCCAATGAAAACACCAGGTGTAGTTTTCAGCTCACGGAAATACCCAAGTAGTTCAGATTGACACAAGGTATTGCCAGACAGACAAAGAAATACTTCTACACAGAATATTTTTATAGGAGCTATTTCGGAAAGCGTTTTGTACATACACAAATGATTATACTTTTTGTTTCTGATTTGAGATTTTATCGATATGTTTATGATTTGTGTATTTGATATACTTTGCCATAAGATTATTAAGACTTTTTATGTTAAGTGATCTCAGAAGATGACTGGTTTTCTGTGCTTTTTTTTCCAGCAAGCTTTTAATCAACAAATCGCTTAATTTTACACACAATATTTTTCAATCAACACTTGGTTCTCAATGTATCTCATTTTATTGCTTTCTGCATATGTGTTTGAATAATTACAATAACAAACTTATGGGGGTGTTAAAAGGTCAAACAGTCAGTAATGTTAGTTATGACTAAAAAGAACATTGTTAGTTATAATTCAAATAAGAATTACTTTGTATAAATTTAATAGGGCTTAATTTTCTGTAAAATCAGTAGACATGTACATTTCATTGGTTTGTTAGGATGGACCAGTACTTGCCCAAAAGTGCATGTGAAGATTTATTTGTCTCAATTTTCATCAAGCTGTACATATGTAGATATTCATAATGCCTTTATTGCACACCTCATTTCTCATCTTACACTCTCATGCACACCTCATTTCTCATCTTACACTCTCATCAGAATATATTTTATATGTTTCCCAAAAATCAGGAAATGGTGTTATGTACATTTCTTTAGTATATAGAAAAGATGATCAAGATTTTTGTTTCATGAATAAACAGAGGATTCTACTTATGAAGGACCAAACTTGAATCATTATTCAAAAGGACCAGTTTTCACTGTTTATTTACCAACTATTTTATATTGACTTAGCTTTGACAAACTTGACTGAGACAGCATAAAAAACCATTGTGATAAAAGAAAGAACTGCAAGTAGCAAGCTACTTCTCACTTCATCACAATGTCTTCTACACAAAATAGCAAAGAAACATTGTTTTTATAATTTAATGATTGCATAAAAACTATTTTTTATACCTATTTTACCCTTATAGTGCCGGAACCAACTTTATGCTTATGCAAACAGGCTGGATCCAGGCCAGCCGCTAAGTAAATTGGCGGCTGGCCTGTGATCTAAACTGTTCTCTATGCTAAGTATCTTTCCTCATCAAAATAAAGCAGATACTTGAGGTTTATCAAAGCAGACAACACATAAATCCATGTCCAGAAAATAACGAAGCATTCTATGGGTTAATGTCAAATGCTGACGCATTGAATTAAGAATATATTAAAAGCTCAATTAACAAACAAGCATGCATTTAGATAAGTCTTAAAAACTTCATAAAGAATCAAACAGTAAGAAATCATAGTGCTCAAAAATATTCATTTATTACATAAACCATTTGTTATGGGTAATCACAAGAATGATTACAATGACTTTCATTATAACTAACAACAGCAAAGGATTTGTCAATTGGATAGTGCAATAAACATTCCTGAAAATAATGTGATGCTCTGCCTTATATAAGTCTTTAACATAACTCATTAACAGTTTTCACCTTGCAAAACTTTTCATTTCAGCATTTTACATTTGTAAATAGATAATTTTATTCGTTTTATTTTTTATCTCTTTTTATATATATTTCATTTAAGCCAAAAACACAGTATCTCTTTAGATAGAATTGAATTTATACTTATCTAATCTTTTAACTCATTTCTTGTTTCAAAATGGCAGATACTGGGTATTCTACCTTAAAATGATTGAAATATTTCACAGGTCAGTGACAGTTTGGCTATGTATGAAGAAGATCTGAAATGCTGTATTTATAAACAGAACTGGGGTGTTACTTGATTTTTAGCTGTAAGATGATAAACGTAAGAATTGCTTTACAGAATACATGTACAATGTAGAATTGCTTTACAGAATACAATGTCGTGTACAATGTAGAATTGCTTTACAGAATACATGTACAATGTTGTTTCATTAGTGATATGTTCTGTACAAATAATTAATAAAGTATTGAATATGACAATTGCCATTTCTTTATGGTATTCGTCCATTAACTAGAGGTAGAATTAAATTTTTTACACATGTTCAGGGGGCCTTCTTGGCCTGTGGTTAGTGATGGGTACCGTTTTACTAAACAACTTAAGGAAAAATTTGTGTAAGTCGTAACTGATACACACGGATAGTATCTTCAATGAAAGAACAATATTGCAATGTGACACATCATTGGAAGCATCTCGGTGAGACGATTCCAATGATGTGTTATTTTGCAATATTGCTTCGCCCAATATTGAAATAAGAGGAATTGTTGTTTTAGACTTGCGCAAATCTTTAGTTTAGTTAAACAGTACCCAGAACTTGAAATAACATTGCCCCTGAATGTGCGTTCAAATCCTGGTGACCTTGACAACAATTGAATTTTCATGAGAGGCAGCCTTCGGTCTGACTAACGGAATGCAGATTGTTCTATTCAACTTGACTAGCAGCTTTAATGGGCAGTTAATTATTCGACCTTTCTCAATCAATAAGAGTCTGGCATCTCATCATAACTGAAATCATGTTGATGCAACGTAAAACCTGTGTATAAATAAAAAGAAAAATTCTTTACAAATTTCCATCAGTTATCATACAAATATAACAAGGTAGTCCATGCTGTTGGCATTTCCTCACATGTACAGCACAGTATTTTTTCCCAAGCCACTGACTGCTTCATTTAACCCCTTACCAAACAATAACGATATTTGACCAGTTTGTTGCTGATGACTCTTGAAAACACTGTGGGAAAAGAAGAAATCTTAATGAGCAAATTCTCCCTTTCCCACAATTTTCTTTTGTCCTATCAGAATTTTTTTTTCATTTCATCCCATTTTGAAATGTCGTCTGAAAATTTGTTCAATTTGGGACAGTCAAAAACTTAGCGTTTGGTAAAGGGTTTAACACACTTTTCTAATGTTATGAGACAAACAGATTGTATTTCGATGGATTCAATTAATGGTTATAAAGAATATAAGCCATGCTGGGGTCTTGAACTTGATAACACATGGAATCATGGTCAAACTTGATACCAACTATCATGGCTTGGTAGGCAATGCATGACTGGCTTTGATCAAATTTCTATACACGTAACCAGAAATGCAGAAAAGAATGCTCCTTTTGAAGGATTTTAAAGGTTGAGCGCTTTTAAAAAGGAGTGTTAGCTAACATGATCACTTAAACACTTAGTTTATCAATATAGTGATTCCTTAACTTTCTAATTACACACGTTGGAGTAAGGTGATTTAGGTGATAACTTCTATACTTAGATCATCCACAATCATCAAATATACGCTTGAGTTTTTTCATTATGCTGGCTTCAAAGTGGACAATGTTTATCAGGAATGTAGCACCAATCAGCAGTGTCTTGTTTGAGATGTCCATGTCTGAAGGAACTGGTATAAAAACAAAGGAGATAATGAGAAATTAAAAGAAACTTGATTACGGTGCCTCATTTATTTTCAAGAGTTTTTCCCGAATTTTGAACATTAGTCAAAAATGCCTCTTTTCTACATGGGGTTTCTAGCCATGTGATAAAAGTGCCACAGACTTATACATGTACGTTATTTAGAGCCATGTGATAAAAGTGCCACAGACTTATACATGTATGTTATTTAGAGCCATGTGATAAAAGTGCTATTGACTTATACATGATCATCATTTCAAGCTTTGATATATCTGCTTCATGTTTATAATTATGTGACTAATTGTTGTGTTATTAAAGATTCAAGGCTTATAAATGGATTTTTACCATGTGATAGAAGTGCGACAACTTTTTAAAGATTTTCTTCCATGTAAAAAAAGGGGCACATATTCGCAAAACAAATCTAGTAATGTGATTAAAAATGCCACAGATCTAGATATGTTTACAGTCAAATGATCAAAGGCACCACAGACATATACCTGGTTCTTGTCATGTAATAAAGGTGTCATAGTTATGTACAAATGAGTATATATACATATATATATTGTCAGATGAAAATCCCACAATTATATATTTGATTTCTAGTCACATGACAATAGTGCCATATGATTACTCATACAATCTAGCCACATGTCAATAGTGCCATATAATTACACCGTATGTGTGGCCACATGATAAAAGTGCCATAAAATTACACCTAATATTTAGCCACATGATAATAGTGCCATACAATTACACCTTATATCTAGCCACATTATAAAAGTGCCATATAATTACACCGTATATGTGGCCACATGACTAAAGTGCCATATAATTACACATAATATCTAGCCACATGAAAATAGTGTCATATGATTACATCTTATATCTAGCCACATGATAATCGTGCCATATAATTACACCTTATATCTAGGCACATGATAAAAGTGCCATATAATTACACCTTATATCTAGTCACATGATAATAGTGCCATATAATTACACCTAATATTTAGCAACATGATAATAGTGCTATATAATTACACCTTATATCTAGTCACATGATAATAGTGCCATATGATTACACCTAATATTTAGCCACATGATAATAGTGCCATACAATTACACCTTATATCTAGCCACATTATAAAAGTGCCATATAATTACACCGTATATGTGGCCACATGACTAAAGTGCCATATAATTACACATAATATCTAGCCACATGAAAATAGTGTCATATGATTACATCTTATATCTAGCCACATGATAATCGTGCCATATAATTACACCTTATATCTAGGCACATGATAAAAGTGCCATATAATTACACCTTATATCTAGTCACATGATAATAGTGCCATATAATTACACCTAATATTTAGCAACATGATAATAGTGCTATATAATTACACCTTATATCTAGTCACATGATAATAGTGCCATATGATTACACCTAATATTTAGCCACATGATAATAGTGCCATATAATTACACCTTATATCTAGCCACATGATAATAGTGCCATATAATTACACCTTATATCTAGCCACATGATAATAGTGCCATATGATTACACCTTATATCTAGCCACATGATAATAGTGCCATATGATTACACCTTATATCTAGCCACATGATAGTAGAGCCATATGATTACACCTTATATCTAGCCACATGATAATAGTGCCATATAATTACACCTTATATCTAACCACATGATAATAGTGCCATATAATTACACCTTATATCTAGCCACATGATAATAGTGCCATATAATTACACCTTATATCTAGCCACATGATAATAGTGCCATATAATTACACCTTATATCTAGCTACATGATAATAGTGCCATATAATTACACCTTATATCTAGCTACATGATGATAGTGCCATATAATTACACCTTATATCTAGCTACATGATAATAGTGCCATATGATTACACCTTATATCTAGGCACATGATAAAAGTGCCATGTAATTACACCTTATATCTAGTCACATGATAATAGTGCCATATAATTACACCTTATATCTAGGCACATGATAAAAGTGCCATATAATTACACCTTATATCTAGCCACATGAAAATAGTGTTATAAGATTACACCTTGTATTTAGCCATATGATAATAGTGCCATATGATTACACCTTGTATTTAGCCATATGATAATAGTGCCATATGATTACACCTTATATCTAGTCACATGATAATAGTGCCATATAATTACACCGTATATGTGGCCACATGATTTAAGTGCCATATAATTACACATAATATATAGCCAAATGAAAATAGTGTTATATGATTACACCTAATACTTAGCCATATGATAATAGTGCCATATGATTACACCTTATATCTAGCCACATGATAAAAGTGCCATTGACTTGCACATGATTTATAATCATGCAGTAATAATTATACAGACTTACACATGGCATGAATTGTTAATAAAATAATTTTAACATACTTTCAAACAATATTTAGCTTTGTTATATTGCCACTGACTTGAAATGACTTACAGCCATGTTTTAAAAAAAACAGCCACTACAGACATACATTCAATAACTAGCCACATAATAAAAGCACCACCGACTTACTTATAGTTAAGTTAAATGTTTTAGTATTGTACATGACTTTCCCGCTGATTATATTAGAATATCACATACTTACGTTTGATATTGAAAGTGCTGATAGTCTTCAGTAGGTCACAACAACTACACTTTTTGACAATCTCACCAACCTCTTTGTCATCTGTGTCATACACCTAAATGAGAGAGGAGGGAAAAAAGCCTTTTTAAGCGGGTCACAAAACCAAAGTTTGAAGAAGAGAATTGACATACTTGTAAATTTATTAACTTATTAATCAGTTGTTTATTATAACTAAGTTTACAATTAACTCCACCAAGAAGCCAATTTTGAACTATTGCTTAATCCACAGGGACTCATAGTTAGGATTCTTTGTGGGACAAAGGCTAAATATAAAGGGAGCTATGACTTAATACATAAGAGTGCATTTCAAATCATATGAGTTTTCATTATATTTTTTTTTACGTTATAGAAAATCATGACTCTGCCTAAGCTACAACATCCATCCCATGTATGGCAAGAGATATGACCAGTATATATGGATGAGAAATTATACATATTAGAGCTTTATAAAACCTGAAAATTTCTAGTTTTATCTTATTTATCTACATCAATTGTGAAACAAGTTCTTACAACTTAGATTTATCACTCTCAATTCTACTTCCTCCATGAATAACCAGCACTCGCTAAGGATGCGGATTAATGAAAAGTCGCAAGGCAGATCCCGCTACTCACAGGATTCAAACCCACTACCCTTGTGTCCCAAGGACAACGATCTACCCCTGGACCTGGCTATCCTCCACAGTGAAAATACTTTCCTAGATGGACAGGAACTTCTGTTGGAAAATACGTGCTTTTCAAGTGCATGGCCATTTCAAAATTTGTCTGCATCACAGTACAAAAGGAGATCACTGAGAATTTGTACGTATTTTTTTTTTTTTTTTATCTTATCATAATTTTGAATCATCCAATCCTTTGTAGTGCCATGAAACTTATCACATGTATAAGAGTGTCATAAAATTAAACTTCAATGAAGACAAATTTTAGCTCTCCCCTCCATGATGTAACTCACAGGGGTCTATAGTTATCCTCAGGTCATATCATACCATATCATACCATTAAATACCATATCATACCATTACATACCATATCATACCATTACATACCATATCATACCATTACATACCATATCATACCATTACATACCATATCATACATTACATACCATATCATACCATTACATACCATATCATACCATTACATACCATTACATACCATATCATACCATTACATACCACATATCATACCATTACATACCATATCATACCATTACATACCATATCATACCATTACATACCATATCATACCATTACATACCATATCATACCCTTACATACCATATCATGCCATTACATACCATATCATACATTACATACCATATCATACCATTACATACCATATCATACCATATCATACCATTACATACCATATCATATCATACCATATCATACATTAATTACATACCATTACATACCATATCATACCATTACATACCATTACATACCATATCATACCATATCATACCATTACATACCATATCATACCATTACATACCATATCATACTATATCATACCATTACATACCATATCATACCATTACATACCATATCATACCATTACATACCATATCATATCATACCATTACATACCATATCATACCATTACATACCATATCATACCATTACATACCATTACCATTACATACCATATCATACCATTACATACCATATCATACCATTACACAGTATTGACCCCAGGGTAACTAAAGGCCCCTGTGATACAATTTCTTATCTTGTATTTTTTTAACAACATCAATTTCAGATTAAAAATATCTGCTCTCAAAATGTTCTCAAATAATCTTTATATAAATTCTTGAAAACAACTTTTATGGAAATTTATTTTAAGAGGAGAGACTGGACATTCATATACTTAAAAGGTGTTACAAATTAAAAAGATATGACTAAAAAGAGAATAAATGATCGAAAAATGCAATACAAATATATTGATGAATATATTAGTAAAAAGGCATCACTTTAAGAAATTTGTAATTTACCTTGAAACAGATGTCCATGAGTAGTAAGATACAGTCAGGTTTAATGGTAAACAACAAATTCCCTCGGGTATCGTATATTTCATATTTAGGTATGAAAATTGAGAAGCTGTAGGAAGAAACAAATGGTGTGTTCAAGAAAACAAGACATCATATTATAAATCATGTTGTCATTTAAACGATGGAAGAAAATTTTAAAAAGTTAAGACTATCGCACATATTAGATTTTAACTTTTTGAAATAAATTGTCTACAACCGTTAAAATGACAACATAAATTACTAAAGTAACTCAAGACTACATTATTGACAGCTTTTCAGACCTGTTCATAACCATGGATGGAGAAAAGGTATAGAACATTAATTTTATATTACGGTTTAGTCATATAACTCCCATTCTAAAAGAACTCCACTGGTTGCCGATTGAAAGCAGAATACAGCATAAGATGTTAACTTTAATGCATAAGGCATTACATGGTAAATCACCAGGATATATTCAATCATTGCTTCAAATATACAAACCTAGACATTCTCTTAGGTCCCAGTACGATTCAGTGACACTTGTCGTTCCCAGACTAAAATCAGCAAGCTATTGAGATAGATGTTTTGCAGCCAGTGCTCCGCAAAATTGTTTATTTTTTAGGTTTTTTACTTTAGAATATCCGGTTTTAATGTTACATTTTATGTATCTTAGGTCATGCCTTTATTTTTATGCATGAGTACATGTATGTACTTTCATTATGTTGTAAAGCACTTTTGAACATATGTCTAATTATGATAAGAGGGCTATATGATTATGGTGTATAATAATTACAGATATATTGCAAACCATTGAAATGTTTTTATCAGTAGATAACAATCGAATTTAAGAACAGAATGTGGTATATTTAGAAACAGTTGTCACATGGGTTTTCAGAAACTGCTTTAACTCCTCTTGTCACATAAAGCTAGTAAGGTGCAGGAGAAATCATTCTTGTGTTTATCTATAGACCAACTGTCCCATAGAAGTGCGGTAGGGCGCAAAGGCACACATGTAAAACAAAATAAATAAATAAAAACTTTTCTCATCTAGTGTAAAGAGGCTCAAACATAATACAATGTATAACATCACCTATATAAATGCTGACAATGGCTGTATTTTCATTGTGTTATGTAAATATCAAAACAAGTCTCTAATTACCCAAGGAAAGCTATACGTACGCTTGTTTGACAGATCCTATGGTGTTATCAGGTGGGGACATGATATCAATCTCAGACAGACAACATCGAAACGGTCTATCCAGCTTGATAAGAGTGGTTGATCCTTTCTCCTTGCTGTCTGCGATGTTAATGATAAAGGGCCTCATTTCACCACAGAATTTCTCCATCAAACAGTTGTCGACTATAGAACATAAAACAGGGTTAGGCCCACAGCATTTCTCCATCAAACAGTTGTCGACTATAGAACATTAAACAGGGTTAGGCCCACAGCATTTCTCCATTAAACAGTTGTCCACTAGAGAAAATAAAGTAGGGTTAAGCCCACAGTATTTCTTAAATCAAACAGTTGTTGACTAGAGAACATGAAACAGGGTTAGGCCAACAGCATTTCTCCATCAAACAGTTGTTGACTATAGAACATGAAACAGGGTTAGGCCCACAGCACTTCTCCATCAATCATGCAGTTGTCGACTAGAGAACATGAAACAGGGTTTGGCCAAAAGCATTTCTCCATCAAACAGTTGTCTACTAGAGAACATAAAACAGGGTTAGGCCCACAGCATTTCTCCATTACACAGTTGTTGACTAGAGAACATGAAACAGGGTTAGGTCCACAGTATTTCTCCATCACACAGTTGTCGACTAGAGAACATTAAACAGGGTTAGGCCCACAGCATTTATCCATTAAACAGTTGTCAACTAGAGAACATGAAACAGGGCTAGGCCAAAAGCATTTCTCCATCAAACAGTTGTCTACTAGAGAAGATAAAACAGGGTTAGGCCCACAGCATTTCTCCATTACACAGTTGTTGACTAGAGAACATGAAACAGGGTTAGGCCCACAGTAGTTCTCCATCACACAGTTGTCAACTAGAGAACATGAAACAGGGTTAGGCCCACAGCATTTCTCCATCAAACAGTTGTGGACTAGAGAACATTAAACAGGGTTAGGCCCACAGCATTTATCCATTAAACAGTTGTCAACTAGAGAACATGAAACAGGGTTAGGCCCACAGTATTTCTCCATCACACAGTTGTTGACTAGAGAACATAAAGTAGGGTTAGGCCCACAGCATTTCTTAAATCAAACAGTTGTTGACTAGAGAACATGAAAGAGGTTAGGCCCACAGCATTTCTCCATCAAACAGTTGTCGACTATAGAACATGAAACAGGGTTAGGCCCACAGCATTTCTCCATGAAACAGTTGTCGACTAGAGAACATAAAACAGAGTTAGGCCCAGAGCATTTCTCCATTAAACAGTTGTCGACTAGAGAACATAAAGAAGGGTTAGGCCCACAGCTTTTCTAAAATCAAACAGTGATCATCTAGAGAACATGAAACAGGGTTAGGCCCACAGCATTTATCCAATAATCAGTTGTCGACTAGAGAACATGAAACAGGGTTAGGCCCACAGCATTTATCCAATAAACAGTTGTCGACTAGAGAACATGAAACAGGGTTAGGCCCACAGCATTTATCCATTAATCAGTTGTCGACTAGAGAACATGAAACAGGGTTATGCCCACAGCATTAATCCATTAAACAGTTGTCGACTAGAGAACATGAAACAGGGTTAGGCCCACAGCTTTAATCCATTAAACAGTTGTCGACTAGAGAACATGAAACAGGGTTAGGCCCACAGCATTTCTCTATCAAACAGTTGTCAGCTAAAGAACATGAAACAGGGTTAGGCCCACAGCATTTATCCAATAAACAGTTGTCGACTAGAGAACATGAAACAGGGTTAGGCCCACAGCATTTATCCATTAATCAGTTGTCGACTAGAGAACATGAAACAGGGTTATGCCCACAGCATTAATCCATTAAACAGTTGTCCACTAGAGAACATGAAACAGGGTTAGGCCCACAGCTTTAATCCATTAAACAGTTGTCGACTAGAGAACATGAAACAGGGTTAGGCCCACAGCATTTCTCTATCAAACAGTTGTCAGCTAAAGAACATGAAACAGGGTTAGGCCCACAGCATTTCTCTATCAAACAGTTGTCAGCTAAAGAACATGAAACAGGGTTAGGCCCACAGCATTTCGCTATCAAACAGCTTTCTACTAGAGAACATGAAACAGGGTTAGGCCCACAGCATTTCTCCATCACACAGTTGTCTACTAGAGAACATGAAACAGGGTTAGGCCCACAGCATTTTTCCATCACACAGTTGTCGACTAGAGAACATGAAACAGGGTTAGGCCCACAGCATTTCTCCATTAAACAGTTGTTGACTAGAGAACATAAAGTAGGGTTAGGCCCACAGCATTTCCCCATCAAACAGTTGTCGACTAGAGAACATAAAACAAGGTTAGGCCAACAGCATTTCTCCATCAAACAGTAGTTGACTAGAGAACATAAAACAGGGTTAGGCCCACAGCATTT
Source organism: Cerastoderma edule (assembly GCA_947846245.1). Lineage (NCBI taxonomy): Eukaryota > Metazoa > Mollusca > Bivalvia > Cardiida > Cardiidae > Cerastoderma > Cerastoderma edule. Next base: position 236,152 of record OX401409.1, read on the forward strand.
CTCCATCACACAGTTGTCGACTAGAGAACATGAAAGAGGGTTAGGCCCACAGCATTTATCCATTCAACAGTTGTCTACTAGAGAACATGAAACAGGGTTAGGCCCACAGCAATTTTCCATTACACAGTTGTCGACTAGAGAACATGAAACAGGGTTAGGCCCACAGCATTTTTCCATCACACAGTTGTCGACTAGAGAACATGAAACAGGGTAAGGCCCACAGCATTTCTCCATTAAACAGTTGTTGACTAGAGAACATAAAGTAGGGTTAGGCCCACAGCATTTCCCCATCAAACAGTTGTCGACTAGAGAACATAAAACAAGGTTAGGCCAACAGCATTTCTCCATCAAACAGTAGTTGACTAGAGAACATTAAACAGGGTTAGGCCCACAGCATTTATCCATTCAACAGTTGTCAACTAGAGAACATGAAACAGGGTTAGGCCCACAGTATTTCTCCATCACACAGATGTTGACTAGAGAACATAAAATAGGGTTAGGCCCACAGCATTTCTTAAATCAAACAGCTGTTGACTAGAGAACATGAAAGGGGTTAGGCCGACAGCATTTCTCCATCAAACAGTTGTCGACTATAGAACATGAAACAGGGTTAGGCCCACAGCATTTCCCCATCAAACAGTTGTCGACTAGAGAACATAAAACAAGGTTAGGCCAACAGCATTTCTCCATCAAACAGTAGTTGACTAGAGAACATTAAACAGGGTTAGGCCCACAGCATTTATCCATTCAACAGTTGTCAACTAGAGAACATGAAACAGGGTTAGGCCCACAGTATTTCTCCATCACACAGATGTTGACTAGAGAACATAAAATAGGGTTAGGCCCACAGCATTTCTTAAATCAAACAGCTGTTGACTAGAGAACATGAAAGGGGTTAGGCCGACAGCATTTCTCCATCAAACAGTTGTCGACTATAGAACATGAAACAGGGTTAGGCCCACAGCATTTCTCCATGAAACAGTTGTCGACTAGAGAAAATAAAATAGGGTTAGTCCCACAGCATTTCTCCATTAAACAGTTGTCGACTAGAGAACATAAAGAAGGGTTAGGCCCACAGCTTTTCTAAAATCAAACAGTGATCGACTAGAGAACATGAAACAGGGTTAGGCCCACAGCATTTATCCAATAATCAGTTGTCGACTAGAGAACATGAAACAGGGTTAGGCCCACAGCATTTATCCAATAATCAGTTGTCGACTAGAGAACATGAAACAGGGTTAGGCCCACAGCATTTATCCATTAATCAGTTGTCGACTAGAGAACATGAAACAGGGTTATGCCCACAGCATTAATCCATTAAACAGTTGTCGACTAGAGAACATGAAACAGGGTTATGCCCACATCTTTAATCCATTAAACAGTTGTCGACTAGAGAACATGAAACAGGGTTAGGCCCACAGCATTTCTCCATCAAACAGCTTTCTACTAGAGAACATGAAACAGGGTTAGGCCCACAGCATTTCTCCATCAAACAGTTGTCTACTAGAGAACATGAAACAGGGTTAGGCCCACAGCATTTCTCCATTACACAGTCGTCGACTAGAGAACATGAAACAGGGTTAGGCCCACAGCATTTCTCCATCACACAGTTGTCGACTAGAGAACATGAAACAGGGTTAGGCCCACAGCATTTCTCCATCAAACAGTTGTCTACTAGAGAACATGAAACAGGGTTAGGCCCACAGCATTTCTCCATTACACAGTCGTCGACTAGAGAACATGAAACAGGGTTAGGCCCACAGCATTTCTCCATCACACAGTTGTCGACTAGAGAACATGAAACAGGGTTAGGTCCACAGCATTTCTCCATTACACAGTCGTCTACTAGAGAACATGAAACAGGGTTAGGCCCACAGCATTTCTCCATCACACAGTTGTCGACTAGAGAACATGAAACAGGGTTAGGCCCACAGCATTTCTCCATTAAACAGTTGTTGACTAGAGAACATAAAGTAGGGTTAGGCCCACAGCATTTCCCCATCAAACAGTTGTAGACTAGAGAACATAAAACAAGGTTAGGCCAACAGCATTTCTCCATCAAACAGTAGTTGACTAGAGAACATAAAACAGGGTTAGGCTCACAGCATTTCTCCATCACACAGTTGTCGACAAGAGAACATGAAACAGGGTTAGGCCCACAGCATTTATCCATTAAACAGTTGTCAACTAGAGAACATGAAACAGGGTTAGGTCCACAGCATTTCTCCATCACACAGTTGTGGACTAGAGAACATTAAACAGGGTTAGGCCCACAGCATTTATCCATTAAACAGTTGTCAACTAGAGAACATGAAACAGGGTTAGGCCCACAGTATTTCTCCATCACACAGTTGTTGACTAGAGAACATAAAGTAGGGTTAGGCCCACAGCATTTCTTAAATCAAACAGTTGTTGACTAGAGAACATGAAAGGGGTTAGGCCCACAGCATTTCTCCATCAAACAGTTGTCGACTATAGAACATGAAACAGGGTTAGGCCCACAGCATTTCTCCATGAAACAGTTGTCGACTAGAGAACATAAAATAGGGTTAGGCCCACAGCATTTCTCCATTAAACAGTTGTCTACTAGAGAACATAAAGAAGGGTTAGGCCCACATCTTTTCTAAAATCAAACAGTGATCATCTAGAGAACATGAAACAGGGTTAGGCCCACAGCATTTATCCAATAATCAGTTGTCGACTAGAGAACATGAAACAGGGTTAGGCCCACAGCATTTATCCATTAATCAGTTGTCGACTAGAGAACATGAAACAGGGTTATGCCCACAGCATTAATCCATTAAACAGTCGTCGACTAGAGAACATGAAACAGGGTTATGCCCACAGCTTTAATCCATTAAACAGTTGTCGACTAGAGAACATGAAACAGGGTTAGGCCCACAGCATTTCTCTATCAAACAGTTGTCAGCATAAGAACATGAAACAGGGTTAGGCCCACAGCATTTCTCCATCAAACAGCTTTCTACTAGAGAACATGAAACAGGGTTAGGCCCACAGCATTTCTCCATCAAACAGTTGTCTACTAGAGAACATGAAACAGGGTTAGGCCCACAGCATTTCTCCATTACACAGTCGTCGACTAGAGAACATGAAACAGGGTACAGCCCACAGCATTTCTCCATCACACATTTGTCGACTAGAGAACATGAACCAAGGTTAGGCCCACAGCATTTCTCCATTAAACAGTTGTTGACTAGAGAACATAAAGTAGGGTTAGGCCCACAGCATTTCCCCATCAAACAGTTTTCGACTAGAGAACATAAAACAAGGTTAGGCCAACAGCATTTCTCCATCAAACAGTAGTACATAAAACAGGGTTAGGCCCACAGCATTTCTCCCAATCGGAACTACTCGGGTATTTCCGTGAGCTGTGAAATACACCTCGGATATAAGTGTAGGGTTATAATTTTTCGGGTAAATCGGCATCCGGCAATTCTCACATTTTCTAAGCGTGCACGTTAAGTAGTTCAATATGTATGGAAGTGTTGGACATCCTTTTTAATCATTTTTTTAATCAGTAACTCATACGAAAGTGCGAAATTATTGTTGTGACATGTATAGTTGTTTCCTCAATCAATTTTAACGACTTTTTAGATTTCACATTTAAGATCTATTTTTAAATACGAAAGTAAAGTGACGTCATTCTCGCGGGAAACAATATGGCGTCATCCCTATTATTTCAGAGGTGTTTTCATTGGATAAACCCGATGTGTTCAGATTGCATTTCTCCATCAAACAGTTGTCGACTAGAGAACATGAAACAGGGTTAGGCCCACAGCATTTCTCCATTACACGGTTGTCTACTAGAGAACATGAAACAGGGTACAGCCCACAGCATTTCTCCATTAAACAGTTGTCTTCTAGAGAACATGAAACAGGGTAAGGCCACAAACAGAATTCATATTTTTGGTCCGCTTGTTAAAAGGACTTTATCACAGATTGAGAATTGTATGTTTTCAAAATAATCATACCCCCTTTTCATAATGGTGTTAACTTCTTACCTCAAACGGTGCATTTTGTAAACAACTTTCTAAATTTGAATTACATCAAGGTAAGCGGCGATATTTTTAGATTCAATCATCATGTTGGTCTCACAAATGTTTTACTATGCATGTGTAACCCTTATTATTTTCATGCCAAATCATAGCAATTGGTAATAGTTTGCAATCAAAGCACTGAAAGGCATTTAATCTGGTTTCACATTTTAACATGAAAACGTAATTATTCAACCACTTGAGAATAAAGAAATTGAAAATGGTCTTTTAATAGGTGACGAGGATTGATTAAATTACCATTTCACCTTCTTACGACTTGCAGACAACATTTGTTTTCTTGAAGCAGACAACTTATGATGTAGATAAGCATACATTAAATTAGCTACATGCTAAAATGTATTTGGTTTATGAAAAGTAAATAAGAATTTGCATTGAATGAATGATAGTAGATAGATAATTGGAAACAAGGTAATGATAGTAAATGAATTATTTAAAAAAGTTAATGATTGTAATTAAATTATTTGTAATGAGTTAGTGATAGTAAATAAATGATTTGTAATAAACTAATGATAATAACTAATTTGTAACGGGTGATATACCTTACCTTCTGTCGGATATAGGATTGGATTTTTTTCGTCATCACAGATCTGGAACTTGTCCTTCTTGGCTTTATTTTTAATAACTGGAGAAAAAAAAGAATGCACCAATTATCAATAATCATGAGGTTTAATATTACTTACTGGCCATGTTATGTTAAATAAAATACAGATATAGATAGGTGTCACTTCATTTAACCACAGGGGTCTATAGGGATCCTGGGGTCAATACAAATGTACTATGAAATATTATTGACTCCAGGATAACTATTGACCCCTGTGCATTAAATGACAAGAACTATCGTGAAATGGAAGCAGTTAACCCTTTCCCAAACAACAAATTTTCGACTGTCCCAAATTGAAAGAGTTTGCAGACGACATTTCAAAATGTGATGAAATTAGAAAATAATCTTCTGATAGGCTAGAAACATTGTGGGAAAAGGAAAAATTGCTCATTACGAGCATTTTCTCCTTTTCCCTCAATGTTTTCTACAGTCGTTTGCAATAAAGTGGTCAAATGTCGTTATTGTTTGGGAAAGGGTTAAAGACAAAACCTGGGCCTATATGGTCAAGTGGTGAGAGTTCCAAGCTCAAAATCTCAAGGGCCTTCTCTGTTCGGTTCAAATCTAAGCAGCAGAATATTCAGATATTTATCAGTAGTAGTCTCCAAGCAGAGTGAAGGATTGCTGATGGTTCAACCTAACTTTACTGACTTTAACAAAACTGCATCATCTACCATCAAGTTTGTGCTAGAAAGTTTGGGACCACAACATTTCATTACAATGCCACCACCATGTATTTCGAGATATTTGTCGAAAACATGGTCCAAAATAGCTCGATTTTTATTTTTTTTAGCACAGACCTGATCGTCAATAATGCAGATTCGATATCTGACAGCTCTCTTCTTTGTTTCAATGAAAAACACCCAATATAATCGAAGAAATGGAAAAAAGTCTGTCCTGAATTGACAGTGTCTCCATCTGAAAAATACCACTCCAGATCACAAAAAGTTATGTGGGGTAACCACGGTGACATTGAAGGAATGTGAACCTACCTATGACCAATGTCTCCACTGTTTCCAGGCAGTTCAGACCCTCTGGTAGGTCCTGGTGCTTCAAGGATGTGTCAGCAAGGTCAATCGAGGAGCCCGGTTGTGTTGTTATCACTTCTGCCATTTTCTATCTGTCCAAGTTCAGATCAATCTTATACCTATTAATTGTTTCTTTGTTTGTTTATATGGGGTTAAACACTGTGTCAAGGATATTTCAGTTCCTTTACAGCTTTCCTGGATTTCACCAGTACTAGACAGGGCTCTGCAGTGTCTTGCCAGAGGACATTCCCTAGCAATGTCCAAATACTGCATGTGAGAATTGAACCCAGACCCCCCCTGTCACAAGTTTGACACCTTGACTATTTGGCCACTCAGAACCCATAATCTTATATCTAGCAACCACCTTTTCCATAACCTTTTTGAGTTCATATACCAGTACATATACCAGTACTCATTGACAATCGCAGCAAAAAGTCTAAAAGCAACCATGACAAAGGAGGAATTGCCCAAAACAACAAGAGCATACTCAACAATTCGAAAAGTCATTCATAAAGAACATAAAGGTGCATTATTTTGTTAAAATTCAAGTCAGAGTTATGGAGTTTGATCAATAACCTCACAAAATGACCTTGAGTAAATGAGCAATGTTTCAATCAATTAACTTTAATGATTCATGAGATATAGACTTTCAAGTAAAAAATTAATCAGGAGTTTTCTAATACAAAAAGTAACATAGACTGTTTGAAACCCAAACCAGAATCAAAGTGCTCAGCTTGTCATATACCTTGTATACATGTATTCAGCAGTGAACAAAAATACCAGCCCCTATGCAAAATGTTAACCAGGTACTTCCAAGAATAATAAAATGGAATAATTTGGTTAAAAACTAAACAAACAAATCAACAAAAAACTAATATAATCCCCACAAGAACATGCCTGAAGTCTGAATCCATTTCCTTCAATGGTTAATGCCATACAAACTTTCATGCTAAAACTTTGTCAGGAGTTTCTAAGTACAAAAAGGGGCATCTTTTGCTTGATATACAATGCCAGAGTTAAGGAACATGGTCAGTGAAATAAGAAAGTGACCAGAGTACATTTTGTGAATCTAAATCCTTTCCCTTCAGTACTTAATGAGGTAGACACTTGCATGCAAAACTTAACCAAAATGTGACGCCAATGCCCTTATTCTTTGAATAGTAGAGCTAGAAATGTGTTATAAAACTGAAAAATTGTTGATATTACATTATACACCATATCTGACAAAACATGTTGGTATTACCGACAGTTTACTTATGGCAGCAATAATGGCTGTGTATATAAATATCTCATGGGAAGTAAGTAATTTCTCTTTTCCTTGCAATGGTTAATACCATAACAGTCAATTTGGAAGTATAACTATTCATGCCTCATCCTTCTTGTCTATTGATGCTTTCAATTAAGGCTATCAACAAAATTAGACATGTGACAATTCATTTAATAAGTTTGAAGTTCGCTCATAATAAGAAAATAGCCACAAATGATTGAATGGTTGAAAATAAATCCTATCAAAAGAAATCAGAATCTCACCAACCAATACCAATTTCAACACAAAGGATATAAACTGTCTAGATAAATAAAGCCAGTGCAGCAGAAACCTTTGTTAAAAATAAATAAAATTCCTTACTAAGTTACAAAACCTTTCCTCCAAAGCTTTTGTGAAAAGTGTTGGGCTTTTGTTGTTTAATGCAGTTATAAACCCTACCCTCTTAACAGTATAGATGGGATGCTGTACTCAAATTGAACAACCTCCATTTTGATTGGTCAACTGACACTTCTGAGACTTCACATTGGCCAATCAGAGGCCTTGTGAAAACCAGTAAACAGAAACTCGGGGTTGCTCAATCTAATTGACCAGGCAATATCATGTCAAACCCATGTATACCCAAAATTATCCACAGTTCATTGCAATACCATAGTAGGTGCTTAAAGTTTGTGAAAGACTTACCGGTATTTCATGTATAGTCTTGCATTGAATCCTCAACACCATCTTTCTGATCATAGTTTGCCACAGTTCCCTTTTCATCCAACAATTTTTCTTTTAAATGAATTTCTAATCTGAAGTCTTCAAATGCTTCAGCACATTGCCCCTTCAGAAACATTTGTTTGGTCCATCTTGAAAGCTGCAGCACATCTTACTCAATAATGCATCACTTTAATGCATCTGTGGATTGCTTAAGGCACAACAGTTTTTACTGTGAAAAAAAGTTAATTGCTTTTTATGAATAAACACAATTGTACCTACCCAAATTCATTAAGTGAAAACTTTTGTTTCCACTATTCATTGTCGTATGCTTGTGCTTTTAATTTGGACCAGTCCGAAAATATAATGTGGGGAGAGTGGCATGGCAATACCGGTAGTCTTTTTTAAGTACATGTGAAAAGTTTTCTTGAAACTTTACTAAATTAAAACATTTTCTTCCTGAGTCCTTATGGAAAAAGAGAGCACAAGAGCTCAATTGACTTTATCTTCCTTATAAAATGTCTTTATTAAACACTTAAATTTAATTTGGAAAGCATATTCACATTTTTCGAGTGAATTGTTCAAACACCCATTTTGATCAGGTTTGAAATAGTGTTTCGATCAAAGAGTGTGAATATTGAACAAACATGTATTTCATTTAAAAGTTTGCTTTCAATCATTGTGTACAAGTATGATGTCTCGGACACTCTTTATACTAAAATCTCACCTTAACCCTTTCCCACACAATAACGACATTTGATGACGTTGTTGCAGACGACTTTAGAAAACATTGTGGGAAAAGGAGAAATCGCTCGCGACAAGCAATTTTTACTTTTCCCACAAGGTTTTCTGCTCTTTCTGAAGAATATTGATCAATTTCATCACATTTTAAAATGTCGTCTGCAAACTCTTTCAATTTGGGACAGTTAAATATTTGTTGTTTGGGAAAGGGTAAAGTAAAAGTTTTTGGGTTGACAGTCTTGCATCTAAACCCTTATAGTGCTGGAACCAAGTTCATGCTGTGCAGTCAATGTAAAATAAGTAAGTTTAAAGTGTCTTTTCCATGAAAGAAGGAGTTTAGAAATACAAACTCTTCAAAAGCAATTTAAACAAGGATGTAGATATTGCTTCCCTACTACATAATTTCCTCTCATATTGATATGTTCCATGAAACTTATTTTAACCCTTGGAATGATGGGTAATTTTATAAAATATATTTTGTGTAGTCTGCTTTCTAAAACCTTATATTTCTGCTTAATTTTGTTTAGGAAAGATACTCAGAGTAGCAAACAGGTAAGATCACAGGCCAGCCGCCAATTTACTTGGCAGCTGGTCTAGATCTAACCTGTTTGCATAACCATGAAGTCGGTTCCAGCGCCATACGGGTTAAACGGTTCATTCTGTAAACAATCGTTGATCATTTCTGCCATGCATAGTTATGGAAATGGTTAGGAGTTTAGGGGAACAAGACTGTAAAATAGGTTGGGACTATGATCAATTATGCTAGCAAAGAACAATTTAATGACTTTCTATAAACCAAACTTTCCACTAAAACACTAAAATTCAAGAGTGCTTATTACACCTTTTTTCCCACTGAAAATGCAGATTTTAAGATACTCTAATTTAAAGAAATTGAAACCTTTTGAGTTGTCATGAGGATTGCTTGAGTTTCCTTTTGAACATTTGTTACTATCTAAACACAATATCTTAAAGGTTTCATACTCTTATCAAAGTTCTTCCTTTATCATTAGCCCAACTGTTAGTACAAAACTACCAAGTTCAATTCTTGGCTCTGGTAATATTCTGTCTCACTTTTATTGAAGGCAATTCAACACGATTTTTTTGACTCTCAACACTAATCAATTATTATCATTCATGTGGGAAAGCAGTAAGGCTTGGATAGAATATCATATCGTTCTATTGAGTAAATACCAGGATCATAGAAAGGTGCACTGACTTCCATGGTTTTCAGGATATAATGCCCGTTCCCATTTACCAAGCTTGTCAAGGAGGGAATGATAACACTAGACAAAATCACAATTTGAAAAATCCAAACAAAATCAGATGGACCACTGCTGTTAATCAATAAATTAGAGGTTCAGAGAGACTGTGATTGTATTGAGTGCCAAAACGTCAAAGCTATAGTGTCATTATCTTCACAAATAGCCTTGAGTTTTTAACTTGGTGTGTAAAAACAAAGGTTTAAGTGCATGTCTCATACAGTTTGATACTAATTCAAACTAATTGAAAATCTACCATTTACAACAAGTCCTGTGTTCCATATAATTTCCCTTTTATTTTAAACTGGTGTACTTACGTTATTGTATCGAGCGCCAACCTTAAGGGAAGCTATCGTTACCATTGTTTTCTGTCTACAGTGACATACAACAATAACCAAACAATAACAACATGACAGTGACCAGTTTCTTGCTGAAGACTCTGGAAAACATTGTGGGAAAAGAGAAATTGGTCTTAATGAGCAATTTTTCCATTTCCCACAATGCTTTCTGCCCTATCAGAAGATAATTTTTTCAATTTCATCACATTTTGAAATGTCGTCTGCAAACTCTTTCAATTTGGGACAGTTTAAAATTTAATGTTTTATAAAGGGTTAAGACAATTAGACAAATAAATAGAAATAAACGATGGATAATTGATGTATGGCTTCTGTACTTCAAACACATGTGCATAAAAAAATCACATACAAAGTAAGTAAAGAACACAATTTAATTATATATATCAAACTTTAGTATAAGGCAAGAAGTAAGTTAGGTGGAATGACCAAGAACAGTGTGAACAGTTTTAAACCTCTTCATAGTAAGTAGCAGTAGACGGCAATAAAATAAATTTTTTATGGGACTAAAATATACATAAGATGTGTAACATCAATGATTATCAAGCATAAATTTGATTGTGAGAAAAGATTTTTTCTTTATGAAAAAGTTTTGTCAAAATTCATTTGAAAAGGGATAAAAGAATTAGATATCAACAAATAACAATGTAACATATACAAAAATAAAGCTCTATTTTTTTCAATTTCACCCTGTAGAAATGTTAGACATGTTCTTATTAAAAGCATCAGCAGACAATGAGTACTTATGGTTATAAAATAGTATATTACATGTACACTGACCCCAGGATAACTACAGACCCCTATATTAGTGACCCCAGGATAACTACAGACCCCTTTTAGTGACCCCAGGATAACTACAGACACCTATATTAGTGACCCCAGGATAACTACAGACCCCTACATTAGTGACCCCAGGATAACTACAGACCCCTATATTAGTGACCCCAGGATAACTACAGACCCCTACATTAGTGACCCCAGGATAACTACAGACCCCTATATTAGTGACCCCAGGATAACTACATACCCCTATATTAGTGACCCCGGGATAACTACAGACCCCTATATTAGTGACCCCAGGATGACTACAGACCCCTATATTAGTGACCACAGGATAACTACAGACCCCTATATTAGTGACCCCAGGATAACTGCAGACCCCTTTATTAGTGACCCCAGGATAACTACAGACCCCTATATTAGTGACCCCAGGATAACTACAGACCCCTATATTAGTGACCCCAGGATAACTACAGACCCCTATATTAGTGACCCCAGGATAACTACAGACCCCTATAATAGTGACCCCAGGATAACTACAGACCCCTATATAAGTGACCCCAGGATAACTACAGACCCCTATATTAGTGACCCCAGGATAACTACAGACCCCTATGCATAAAAAAGCAAGTACTTATACTGTGGCCATTATGAATCTTGATTTCTACATAGTGTATTAAATGCCTCTACATATGAAATATGATGTAAAGCTGGTTTAATGTTAATAAGAATTTATTCATTTGGAATTTAACATCACATCAACATTACTTCAGTTATTTTGCAATGCCTGACCCATTATGATGAAGAAAGATCCAATATGTAACTGCTCATAAGGGCTTATCAAGCCAGGTAGAACCATCAGTATTCCGTACGTCAGTCTGAAGACTGCCTCTCATGAAAATCTAAATGGTGTCACTGTAATTTGAATCCACACAGGGACAATGCGATTTCAAGCGCTATAATTTAACTACTAGGCCACGGGGGCCCCCATTTATATGTAAAAACATATAAACAAATTCCTCTTTCACAAAGCACATAGATATTTTGAAACATATGACAAAATGTATTTATGAAAAAAAAAATGGAATATTAGTGTATAGCGCGTGCTAAAAAATTAAGTTTTGATATGTATACATAATCTTTTCTATATACTTGGTCATTTACAAAACTGCTGAGTTATAGGCCTTTTCAGAAACGTGGTTTGTCTCCCTTTGTAAAATCAGGCCACATTCGGAATACCTCGACTTCCGGGTAGTAATCTCGAAAGAAGAATATGGACGCCAATATGGACAAAGGCAAAGAAAACGATCGCTATCGATCGGATTTTCAAGTTTATAAGTTTCATGTACCAAAATTAAAGATTTACATACGAAAACATCAACAGAATAATTTGTTGTTGGTTGTTGCCAAGCCTCGTTATAAAAGGAAATTAGATTAAATTGAAATAAATGAAGCCCGAATAGCGCACCACAGTTCAGTTAAAACATGACATTCCGTGTAAAAAAAAAGGCAAATAAGTCTACGTTTTTGTCTGAATTAAATCGTTTGACAGATCAAAAATGTGTTAATCGGCTGGTTGATGGAAGGAAAAAATGAATGGAACACATATTTCTAGAATGTTATTACAAAGTTGCATTAAATTCGATTTATGGATTTTGAATAAGATAGAACAAACATCAGCACTTATGTCAATAATGTGAAGAAGTTATGTTCCTCCAATAAGTATATATTCTCTTTTCTTTAAATTGAAATTCGTCGTATATAGTAACTAACTAAAAAAGAGAATAAGTTGTTGTATAAGGTTCTTTGTCAGCATACCTTTGATGATATATCGTATCCAAATATGAAGGGCTATGAAAGTCCTAGTACGTTTTTTTTTCCACCCGTTGAAACTTCATTCAAATAACACTCGCTTAATAACAAGGGACACAGGGTTGTGGAGATCTTTGATTTGTTAACTATTGACCTCGGAAAGCAAATGGTTAATTACACTATCTCTCCATCGGCTAAACAATAAAGGGTGTGACTAGATCATATTGTGCAGATGTGGCAGATTGGTGTTAATTTGCATCAAGACCCTTAATCCTTGTGACAGCCAAAGTTTGTTAATTGACCCTTTTAATGTAATTAAATAGGAAAACTGGCAACAATCCATTGAATTCAAAAGAGATTACAAATGTGTAGATATTCATTTTAATGATATATAATTACAAAAAAACTTCAAGACATTGTTGAAATCATTATGATTTAATTAAAACATTTCTACGCGACCAACTACATTAAAACCTTTTTTACCCGGACATGAGGTCTATGATTTGAATTATTCGCAATATAGACGCTAATGTAAAATCAAAATTTCTAGGAGTTTGTTTAAAATTAAAACGAAAACACGATCGTTCTTGTAAAACACCAATTATAAGAGACATTAAATCGAACTACGCAATTAGTTATAATTCAAAGTAAGAGAAACATTTTCTAGCAAACCTTTGAACTATTAATCAATATAATTACAAGGCAAAAAATCGTCAACAAAGTAAGCGAAACGTTCCAAATAAACCCTTATTGACAATTTTGACTTTTAAGTCTGTTCAAAAGTTTACATCAAATGCCAGAAGTGGTCCAATTTTTTTTTATTTTTTTTTTTCGTTTCATAAAGGAAGCCTCATTTTACATACTGTAGTTCTATTTTATATCTTGGTGTGATGATATGATGCCCGAAAAATGCTTCAGAAAGTCATCGCCGGTAGAACCATAAAGTAATTACTATTTGGGGTGATACAAAAAAAACTAAACATACATGTCGGCAGATCAAGACATATGGGCTCAACAAATATGAAACGTAGGACGTAGGCAAATGAATTTTCTACATAAGGACTTCCCATTGCGTCTACACCCATTTCGTCTGTAAGTCAAATTCCCATTTCGTCTACAACCCTTTAAGATATCAATTCCCACTTTGTCTACAGATTAAATTTCCCAAAAGGTCTGCAGTTTAAAGAAATATTTTCATTTCGTTTTCTATTGATTAAAATTCCTTAAGAAGATTAAGATAATTCTGGTTCTGCATAATTTGTATATATATAATCATTATTAATGTCTCATCCACATACATAATCGATTTTTGCATTTTATTATCTTTTTCTTATCTGGATCTACACATTAAACATATTTTTCTTTCCCACCAACCCTCCATAGAAAAAGTGATTATCGGTTGGATTGATTTTCTATTCAATTAGTGTCAAAAACAACTCAATTTACATGTGTAGGTGAGATGGAACTTCTGTCTGTCATGGTGGGAAAAATGATAAAATAGACTGTAGACAAAATGGGTATAAACCTTGTACATAACAATACGACCTGACACTTGGAATTAACCTAATAAAGGGTTGGTGTGCATTTGGTTGGATAAAGAGGGTATCAAAAAGATCGTATATGTCATTTCCTATGTTATGCAATTGACCAATAAAAGAAGCAATAAAACCCTCGACGTGAAAGATATGTATCTTTTTTAAGCTTGCCGAAATACACAGGCGCGCATCACATCATGTTGCGTTGACACATAGTTGTGCGTTTTATGGCTTCGAGGCATGCCATTGGTTGTTATATAATGACGATATAATATTTTGATAGGCATTGCAAAGTCAGCTTAGGATAAATTGGTCTGCTTGAAGAGTCACGGAAACAATTATTCTAAGTAGAGTGAATGGTAGGAATATGGTTTAAATCAGAGGAATCTAACATTGACTCGGTAGGTGTAATTATTGTTGAAGTCTGCTCATTAAACATGAACAAAATCAATTCCATAATCTCTTATAAATTAACTTTTATTTGTCACACTTATGGGACATAATTTGATGGAACGTCCCATTATTATGTGGAACACTTATTAAGTAGATTTGATCAGCTTGCATCATATCATCTGATCATTATGTTTGCATTAACATGCTACAAGATCATTTGAAAATGTTGAAATGCAAAATGGATTTTTAATAATGTTATCATAAGTTAAGGCAAGCATCCAACAGATCTACAATGTATTCTATACTTTAGTTAATGTTGAAACAGAGGATCGACTCTTCTCACTTAAAATGAATCGCAACGTTGTACCCGCGTTGGTATACACTGTTTTATCTCGGGGAACGGGGTAAAATATCCGCAAGAGAGTAAACACTTTAAAGTAAAATACTTTGATATTTTCCCTCCTCAACAATCTTTTCAATGTAGTTTGTACTAACATGACATTCGACAGCATTGTTCAAATACCCGCAGCAGTCTATCTATGTTTTTCAATGTCAGCTGTTATTATTTAATACCCGGAAGTCTTAAACCGGAAGCTACCGAAATTTTTGTATCTCCGATTAAGAGTATTCAAGGGCAGATAACAACAGTTTGTGAAAAGGCCTATAAGTGTTACAGATCTTAAGTCTAATTGTTCAACATATTTGTTCAGATAAAGCAAAATTTATTTTCTATAACCAATTTCCTCATATTGATAGTTCCATGCCAGACTATAGCAAGTCTTAAACAAATGTGAAGCAATTACTCTAGTATTGCAATGAACCCTTGATCTGGGGTTTTGAAATTTTTCCTAATTGACAGCAACTTATGCATGCCATTGGTTGTTATATAATGACGATATAATATTTTGATAGGCATTGCAAAGTCAGCTTAGGATAAATTGGTCTGCTTGAAGAGTCACGGAAACAATTATTCTAAGTATGCAACTTGGTATAGTAGCAGGAACCAAGTGGTACAAAAGGTGATACTGCTCTTTATAAACAATATCCTCTTTTTTTAAAGTCTTTTGCAGCTAGCACATGTTGAGAGTTCAATAGTTGAGAGTAAGTATGTCATATCTGTGGAGGAGTTGCTATAGTCATGCATTATTCCCTTGATATGAAGAAATCATTATATATCAAGTTAAAAAAAGACTTATCTCAGTAATGAAGATTCCAATCTCAAGATGAGCTTGAGAATGTTAATGGTTTGAAATACTTAAATACTTTAAACAGTCAAGCCTCGTTTATCCGGACACTTTCGTTCCCAGGAGTAATGTTCGTATTAACGAATAATCTAGAATAACAAATCTGCAAATTTCCAGTGAAGTGTTTACATATACACCGTTTTTTCATAATAATTACTATGAAGTAAAAATACGTAATAGTTGAAAATAATTGCCAGACTTTGTCTCCTGATCGCTGTCAATGCAGCGAGTTATCACCTTTTAAAAACTCGACTTTCTGCATGTGACGATGATTACAATTAGGTAAGATCAGTTAACTGACAGAATGACCGATTTACAAACAATCAACACCTTTCATTACACTACACTTGGTGACATTTCATGATCAAGCATACATGCAAATTTACCAAAGGTGTGAATGTCGGATTAGCGTATCTTTAATCAACGTAGGTAACCGCAAAAGGAATAATCGTTATACTGGTTTCCGGATTAGCTGATGCATATACTACAATACATTTAATAAAGGTAAGGACTGTTCCCTACAAATTCCCTCCGGATGGCGAACAGTCCGGTTTAACGACAACCAGACTATCGAGGCTCGACTGTACATACCATTTCAATGAATCACTTACATAATTCTATCAACATTCATTATCAGATTTCAACAATGGTCCTGGAATTGTATAGAATATAAAATATTTTTTTGATTTATATCACAAGTCATGTAGTTGATATGTACCATAAATACGCAGATAATTAATCAGCAAGAATGGCATTTTGTAAATAGATTAAAGATTTTATTAAATAGATTCTTGATATCACAGAGGTGGAAAATATTTATAATGCCTTTGGTGAATGTATTTGAATATATAAAAATATATGTACCGGTACAAGCTATGATTGTCTAATATATTTAACAAGAAATTCTTAAATCTTTGGTTATCAGCTGAACATAATAAAAAAGCCAATGAATACTGGATTTATCAAAAAAGATAAAAGTTTGGTTATTAGCTGGATTTAACAAAAATGTGAATAAAACCTGAATTTAACTTGCTAACATTTTAAAATATAATAAGAAAATAAACATTATGTTGATTAAACAAGAAGATAAACATGTGCTGAATTTAACAAAAAAAGTCTAAAATCTTTGGTTATAAGCTGGTTATAACAAGAAAACAAATATTAGCTGGATTAAAAAAGAAAATGACAAGAAATTAAGAAGATTTTGATTCAAAATCAAATGACCATAATCTGGATTTTGTTAAGAAATAAACATTAAATAATTAAAGATTTAAACACTATCTTACATAGCTATACAATACATAACAAAGATAGGCAATACCTTTTCAAAAACATAGATTAACAATGTCAAACAATATTCAAAAATTACAATCTGGACAAGCAAAACAATCCCAATGTTTCAACATATTGAGGACCTATGTAGCTATTTTTTTTATTTACAAATAACAAAACAAGAGAAACTGGAATGCTGTAAAACTGATTTGTCAAAAGTCCTTCGAACTGTTTTTTTGTTCGTGAGAATTAGAAAAAGTTGATGCTGATTTGCCCAAAGTCTTTTTAATTGTTGTTTTTGTTCCTCTCAAAGTAGACAAAGTCGATGAGAAATGTGGCGGAAAGGAGCAAAGTCTTCTTGAAGATGTCCAACTCAGGAGGGACTGAAAAGGGAGATAATTCAATGACTTTATGACTGTTACATTTTCGCAATTTTTATGATACCCAGGTAACAACCTTGTGAAACTTTAAACTCTTGGCTAAATAATTCTTTTTAATAACTGGCTATAAATCAAGTCTGCAAAATTTACAAACTTTTCAGAGTAATTAAAATATTCAGTCATCTAACTGGTCAAAATTTTACAAAGTTCATCGACAAATAAGGTATCTAAAGATTTACGGGTGCAAACAGTTGAGAAAAAGATATGTTGTTAAAAATGCTTGTTCACAGAAGCAAAATTGTGAAAGGCAGAACATGGTATCTTTGAAACAAATACAGTTTTTGTATTGTTGTTGGATAAACAATTAAAAATAGTAAACAAATGAATAATTAATTCAGGAAGTGCCATTTTATCTAAGTACATGATTGTATGTATAGTCTGTATGTGGTTGAGTTCAAAAGCAATGTCATGCTTTTGGATTAAAATACAAGCTAATTCACTGTATACACACATAAAAGAATTAAAAATGATGTACTTTTGCTTCCATTGACTCTTTTTCAGTGTATATCATTTAACAGTACAGCTGTTGTGCAGTTTTAAATAAATTAATTTCTAACTTCCGAATTTCCTCACATCTGTGATCAAACCCCTTTTACATAAAATCTTACTCAACTGCCTCAATAGCTCAGTGGATTGAGCAATCCTCTGAATACAAAGCTTTTGAATTCGAACAATGACTTGGTCAATAATCTTTCTGACCTTTAATGAAATCATTGTGGCAATCTCAAAATGTCTCTCAAAAATATACAATTATGCTCATGCTAAATGGCTGCCAGTGTATGGAATCAATAGTTTAAGTTAGTAGTGGTAGAAAAAAACAACCTGAGTATGAATTGGAACATTGATCAAGAGAGTATGCTATAACTGAATTACTGTTGAAAATGGATTCAAACTGTTATTCAACAAATCAACCAACTTACAAGTGACAGTCACATTGGTTAAAGTTGAAGAATTTCAAAAACCTGAAATCTGTAGTTCATTATCCTTAAAGGCACTTTCGCCCATGCAGTCAGCTGAGTGGTTAGTTCTCAAGAGAAACCAAGTTCAAAATGTGATTTGAACGCATGCTTTATGGTTGCATGTTCTGTACTCTAGATAACATGCTATAAGTGAATACTGTAGAAAACAGTTTAACTCTTTACCAAATGCCAAATTTTTACTGTCCCAAATTGAAAGAGTTTGCAGATGACATTTCAAGATGTGATAAAATTGAAGAGCAATCTTCTGATAAGACAGAAAACATTGTGGGAAAAGGAGAAATTGCTCGTTTAGAGCAATTTCTCCTTTTCCCACAATGTGTTCCAGAGTCGTCTGCAACAAACTGGTTATTGATAGGTAAAGGGTTAAAACTGTATACAACAAATCAAGCAACTTACATTGAACTCTGAAGTCGTTAACCCCTCCGAGGATTTCACGACATCCTCCCCAGTGTTTGATGATCTGCCCAATCTCCTGGCTTGTAGCATCATACACCTAGACAGACAACAGGGGGACATTTATGATTAATGTCATGTGTTATATACACCTAGACAGCCAACATGGGGACATTTATGATTAATATCATGTGTTATATACACCTAGACAGCCAACATGGGGACATTTATGATTAATATCATGTGTTATATACACCTAGACAGCCAACAGGGGGACATTTATGATTAATACCATGTGTTATATACACCTAGACAGCCAACAGTGGGACATTTATGATCAATATCATGTGTTATATACACCTAGACAGCCAACAGGGGGACATTTATGATCAATATCATGTGTTATATACACCTAGACAGCCAACAGGGGGACATTTATGATTAATATCATGTGTTATATACACCTAGACAGCCAACAGTGGGACATTTATGATTAATATCATGTGTTATATACACCTAGACAGCCAACAGGGGGACATTTATGATTAATATCATGTATTATATACACCTAGACAGCCAACAGTGGGACATTTATGATTAATATCATGTGTTATATACACCTAGACAGCCAACAGTGGGACATTTATGATTAATATCATGTGTTATATACACCTAGACAGCCAACAGGGGGACATTTATGATTAATTTCAAATGTTTATGTACATATCTTAATAGATGTAATTGTTTATATATTCATTGTAATGGTCCAATTTTGAAAATAAAATCTATGTTATGTTATGTGTTATTGCTTTTCTTAAAGAGTTTAATGAAATGTTGATGTACCTGGAAAAAAAGAATCTCCTATTGAATTTCATGTCAAGATTTAATAAGTACATAAAGGACGTTTTACCCAAACTGAGAAGGCTTGGAGAATTCAAGTTCTGTAATTTAATCTTTAGGCCATGAAAAATCCATGTATGAGATGTCATCTATGAGATGTATGAGCAAACAACTTGTGGGCGACAGTGGTGCAGAGGTAGAGTGTCGACCTCTAGTATCAAGGGTTCAATCCCTGAGGCAAGATGAAAATTGCTGGGACTAGCCCTCAAATCGGCGTGAGTACTGGTTTTATAAGTATTCAGGAAGCAGTCATTGAGAGTGATTTCAATAAACTTCAAGCTTTTGTCATAATCTATGATAAATAAGTTAAAACTAAGCACCTTTGGCAGACTTTTATGTTGACATGAAAATTACTGGTAATAGCCCACTATTAGGAGATGAAGGAGCAAACATTCTTGACAACCAGATACATTTTTGGTAAACAAAGAGGTTATAATGACAAAATTGCTGTATAAATTAATGTTTACCTTAAAGAAAATGTCCTGACAAATACAGAAGTAGCAACACTCCCCTTCTATCGTAAACACAGGGTTTCCTTGGGCGTCTTCTATCTGATATTTGGGTACCCAAGGTGACCAGCTAAATAGAGAAACAAATATTAAATTACAATATATAATAGAGAAGATAATAATCAAGTATCCTTGTGGTAGAGAAGATAATAATCAAGTATCCTTGTGGTAGAGAAGATAATAATCAAGTATCCTTGTGGTAGAGAAGATAATAATCAAGTATCCTTGTGGTAGAGAAGATAATAATCAAGTATCCTTGTGGTAAACTTTTTCAGAAGTGGAAAAGAACTTGGGAAAATTGACAAATTTTAGCAAGCTTATTCATCATATCTCCAAAACCCTGACAAATAACATCACATGATGAAATCACTATTCTACAAGGGTAACAAAATCTTATTTTAATTTACTTGTCAATACCATAATTGTCAAATCCTTTTCTGTGTTTGTCTGTGTAAAGGTTATATAATAAATCTATGTAAAAATTCACATGTCTGTTATGGCTTTTGGACAAGATGGGCAATACAGACAATTGATTTTGCCAACCTGGTTATCATGCAGGAATTAAGGAGAAAATACAAATTACAAGATCAATCTATCATCTCTTTGATTCTCTATTTGTTTGTTTGTTAGGATAATCATATTTTTTAATTGTGTCATCAATTTTTACATTCATTGCAATGTCCGCCTCATCCATGATGAAGGAAGGCCCATAATTTAAATATCTATATGGGTTGGTTATGAACTCAGTTTGTCAGCTGAGTAACTACCACTCAAGACAAACTAAATTCACTTCTGCTGTGATTTGACCACATGCCATGTGGTTGCAAGTTCTGTACTGAAGACCATGCTGGATCCACCCATTCAGGCCCTGTTGACCTCTGCCGGACCAAAAAAATAGAAAAACTCGATGATGCATGGGCTTCTCCTGTACTTTGACCCCATGCCAAGTGGTTGCAAGTTCTGTACTGAAGGCAATGCAGGCCCTGTTGACCTATGCCAGACCAAAACAAAAAAAGAAAAAACTTGATGATGCATGGACTTCTGCTGTGACATGACCACATGCCAAGCGGTTGCAAGTTCTATACTCTAAGCCATGCAGGCCCCCACCCATGATGACTCTATTAATTCTTCAAAAGCCTGTCAAAGAAAATGTAAAAAAAAAAAAAACGTGATGATACTCACATTTGTTTGACTGTCCCAATGACATTTCCCGGGGGTGACATGATGTCCATTTTCATCATAAAGCAGCACCAAAACATGCTGCCCTCACACCGGAGTGGCCGATCCAGCTGAACGAGGGGCTGAAAGTTGTTGTCCGTGATGTTCATAATGAACGGTCGCTTGGGCCCTAAACATTGTCTCGTCAAACAGTCGGTATCTGTACAATGTAGAACATTTTGGTCATAAATACTTGTACTCAAAGCACCAACTGTGGAAAGAACATCTGCGATTAAAGGAGAAATTGCTTGAGGCAAGCAATTTCTCCTTTTATCACAGAAGTTTGCAACCAAAATCATATAGAGAATTTGATTCAACATATTTCATAGTTTTTGCTGATACTTTTTATCTGAGGCACAGTAATAAACTTCTATCTGTATAAATCTGTTGACCGCTTACATATATCACTTTGGTCCGTGCCTTTTATATACACATTGATATTCAGATTTGTGTATGAATCTGTATACTTGAAGAAGGTCCTTACTTCCGTGAACTGCACAGATATACAAATAAATTTGAAATTCATTCAAAGACAAATGATGCCTTTGTTTACAACAAGTTACAGTCTTCACTTACTTAATGAATTAAATATAAATGTTACTACTGGTTAAAGTGAGTGATCAGGCCATGTGTCTTTAAGTAGATTGCATTTAACTTAAAATGACATCATCATGACCCTATACGATGTAGTTATTTTGTCTTGCCTAATAATCACATGAACACAAACCCAATTTCTCCTCATTCTAATTTCTACTTTATTTTCTACAATAGGAAACAGTTTTTCTAGTAGTTTTCGAGTCAATTTACGCAAAACACTGTGACAAAGCCTATTGGATGGGATCATTCTTAGGAGTTCGAAATATATAAAATGTATACCAAATTATTTTCAAAATGCCACAATTTGAGAGTTCAGCGCAAGACTATAGAAAGTGCTTCACCCTTGACATGCAAACCCATGACATGCCCCCATCATCTACAACCATGCTTACCCTCTTTGGCATACATAAACTGCTGCTCCTGATTGTTGCAGATTCTGTATTTATTGTTCCTCTCCCAGCCCACAACCACTGAAAAGGAGATGATATTGGATTTGAGTTTGATGCTGTTTTCAGTAGTACTTTTGTCATATCACTGCAGTCAGTTATTTATTTAAAGTTCATTTCCTTTGGTTCTATCACATCAACATTATTTCAGTTATGTTGCAATGCCTGACTCTAAATGATTAAGGAATTCCCCATACTCAATTGCCGTAGAACCATAGACGTTCCATAAGTCAGTCAGGAGACTACCTCTCATGAAAATCCAAATGACGTCATCGGGATATGAACCCATGCGGACAGGGGCCATGTGATTTTGAGTTCTGTTCTCTAACCACTAGGCCATGGAGGCTCCTAGCTCCTCATCAGTCCAGCACAACATACTACAAAGCCTCTGATTTCTGACATGAACACGCTTGTTTAGTGGTTTGAGTTATAAATGAATCAATTAGCATTGACTCAATCAACACATTACCACCAAACGCCACATTTTTGTGTCTTGCAGCAGACTACTTTCTGCTTGTAACAAGCAATTTCTCTTTTTGCCAAAATGCTTTTTCAATCTATGAACATATCACAACAGCAGAACCGAAAAAAAAAAAGGTTTTTCACATGTCAACAAAGCTTTTCTGAAGTCATCTGCTTCAAGTAAAAAAATTGTCGTCAGCAGGTGGTAAAGAGTCAACATTCAAGAAGAGTATTGACAAAACCAGGATCTCTAGCTTGGACCCCAGATTTTCAGACCGACCAAGCTATATAGCACCGAAATAATTGGTGACTTTTTCTGCAACCCTTTAACTATATACCTTACTTCAATGATGTTCATGATCCTGTTGCCACTTTAGGAATCTAACTTATAATACCATATTTTTGTTATACATTGATTGTGAAGGCAGCTTATAGCTTTTTCAAAGCCACTCTCGATGACTGCTTCCTGGATACCAAACCAGTTCTCGCGACCATTTGTGGGTTAGTACCAGCAATTTTCACCTCCCCTAACAGGGATTCGAACCTGGGACCCTCGGTACAAGAGGCCGACGATTTACATCTGCACCACTGTCACCCACTCCTAAAGGCCTCCTTATAAGAGGTAACTCTTTTGTGTTTACCATGCTTTCAACTTTAACAACTTATAAAAAGTCAAAGAGCTACATGTGTTGAGTTCCCATTGTGTCATTTTCTTAAGTATTTCTCATGTTGTCTGCTGCAATTAGTCTGGTCCAAGAGTGCAATAATTGTGCACTTTGGTATAAAATCACCAAACTTGGCACACTTATAGTTTGGGTCAATACATTTTATTTAAGACCAGGAGACATGCATGAGAGGCCCTGTCTCCCAAAATATTGAGGCACCAATGGGGGGGCCAGGGCCTCTTTAAGTAGTAATTTACTTGTACCTACCTGTATTTGATAAAAGTGGTTTAACATTCTTTTATTCTAATGTTTTTTGTAGCATATTGATGTTCAATCTAAATAAATTCATTTTCACAAGAAAATGAATGCAGACAGTGTATCAAATGAGGCTTAAAAAGGGGTTTTCCCCAAAAAATGACTTTTTCAATTGATTTTTTCTCTCTAGAATTATGCTAGTGTCACATTTAATGTGTACAGCAGCTCATTTAACAGGCTTATATAATATGCAAGGTTTTGCAGTTATAAAAAAGTGAGAGGCATGTCCATAAGGCCCTAGCTACATTGAGTAACTAATGAGGCCTTAATAGGGTACTTGAACAGAAAATAGTTTGCACTTTTTAAGTTTTCATTCACTTTTAGTGTAACCGATAACAATGTGTAAGAGTATGTAGGATCATTCTTTGTTATTTTATTAAGAGGATATCCTCAGCACTGGTATGCATATTTCTTTACCTTTCATTTAAGGCCAGGAGACACGTATGGGAGGCCCTATCTCTGATTACATTGAGGCCCCAAGGTGGGGCCAGGGCCTTTTTAAGTAATAATTTATGTGTACTTATCTGCATTTGAAAGAAGCGGTTAAACATACTTTTATTCTTATTATTTTTTAAGCTGATCGTTGTTCAAATTTAATAAATTCATTTTCATGAGAAAATGGGTGCAGATATTGCAACAAAGAAGGCCCGAAAAGGGGTTTTCCCCCAAAAAATGTCTTTTTCAATTGATTTTTTGTCTAGATCTATGCTAATGTTACATTTAATGTTTACAGCAGCCCATTTAACATGCTTATATAATCTGCAAGGTTTGCAGTTTTTAAAAAATGAGAGGCGTGTCAATGAGGCCCTGCATTGAGCAATTATTGAGGCCTTATTAGGGGTACTTGAATAGAATAGTTTTCACTTTTTTATTTTTTATTTTTAGTGTAACAGATAATAATGTGTATATAACTGTATGTTAGATCATTTGTTGTTATTTTATTAAGAGGATATTTTCAGCACTTATATGTACAATTTCTTTACAATTGTACCTGAGGCCCTTCATGCAACTTTATGTTCCCTTAATTATCATGTAAGAGCTAGATTGAAATTGTGGTATTTAACATACTTTTAGTGTTTAACCTACATTTTCATCCAATGAGAATGCGCCAATTTGAATTTTTTGTTGGTTTATTTTCCATAAACTACTAATCGAATGTTCTATCTGGGCTCTATGAGACTATTACTCTGGTATCATGCATGCGCATAAATGTGTAGTTTTAGGCTCCACCTCCAAATCAATGACACGTGTAAGCCTACCCTACGGTAGCGACGGAAATATCGCTGTGACGTCGCTGGGGAGAAATAAACACAGAAATAAATAAAAAGGAATTACAATTAACTGGGTTATAGGGTTAATTCCTTTATCCTTAGATCGTTGAGAAAAAAAGAAACTGAACTATATTAACCTTTTACCCCATTAGGAATAATGTGACGGGTACAAATTGAAAGCATCATCAACAGACAACACATATATACATTATGGAAAATCACAGTTTCTTTTTGAACTTGAAAAGAAAATATTGTGACAAAAGGAGAAATTGCTTGTTACAAGCAATTTCTTCTTTTGCCACAAGGGCTTCTCAAGTTTTCTGCTGTAGGTGACAAATTATGGAGTAACGGGTTAAACTCGTAACTACATTGCAATCTACATCACTTGGTAGTGCAGTTTTCTTCTTCCAAATATGGTATGGCAGATTCTTGGCATGCAATTGACAGCCGCGGAAGGCGTGGTTTATGTCGAATTTCAAAATACTGAGCAGCAGTTTTATGCCATTCGCCGATCAAACCCGTAGAGGCGTGGTTTGCCAGCGTCAAATAGAGCGCTCAATGGAAATGTAGGTTAAACACTAAATTATTTAGAGGCTAGATAGTAAAATTTAAACGATATAGAAACCCCGTCAGTCGCTATCGCTCCTTCCGTGGGGTTTCTATATCGTTTAAATTTCACTATCTAGCCTCTAACCTATATAAAGAACCATGTAAAGTTATAGACAAAGTAATCCCTAATCTGATTTAAAAAGAACAGTGTTCTCTTTTGTATAAGGTCTACGATAGAAGTGAGAGGGTCGGTGCTTATACTTGGGGATCTGAGTAGTTCTTTGACAGAAACATCAAATTAACTCTTGATACTTAAGTTATAGTTAATGAAGAATCTATGCAAACATTGCAACATGCTGAGACGAGAGGCCTGTCGAACATCACAATATAAATATTTTGTGTCAATCCACGCTTTGAAAGATGAAACATCATTCTTAGTTGAAGGATAGTATGCAAACAATGAAAACAGACATTGAGCTTCTTCAATGATGTACATTTCATATCAAAACAGAGACAGGGATATATGCTTTTTTTCTGTCACGAGAACCATGCCTGGCCCCCATCATTAGCAAATAATAATAGCATGAGACCCGGCAATATGTCCGATCAGTTGTTACCATTGCAAGAAACAAATGAAGGAACACAGGAAGCGGGCCCCAACTTTGACCGCAAAGTTATTGATGGTGCAGCACTCAGCACTGGTCCAATCCTTGGATCCAGTTTTCATTTAACAAACTCACAGTCTCCAAGACTATGTTGTAATTGTGTATCTCATATGTCCATAAGCAGTTAGAAACTGTTAACAGGATTTACATTGTGTTAGGTGTGTTAAAAAAAGATAGTCTGAAAGCACATTCAAGGAAGTGTAGAGGAAGTGGTTACTCCATCAAGGTATCACCAGTAACAAATATACTTCTCTCGAACTGGAAAAGCTTTCTAAGAAATGAGAAGAACAAACCTCTTTTTACCACTAATTTTCTATTTTTCTGGAAAGAATGCATGTAGATCATGACAAAGCAATTCGTTGTGAAGGCTCTTACCAGAGACAGATTACTAAATAATGTTGCATGCAGAACATGCAATGGAAAGCGACTGCAATGATATTTGAATTGTAGCATCAGACACGGATGTAGTGGTGCTGGCTATTGCTCTAGCAAGCATTAATTCAGAGTGGTGTATATGGATTGCATTTGGCTATGCTAAGCATTTTCGTAACATTCTTGTCCACAAAATTGCAGCAAAACTTGAAAAGGATGAAGTATATGGTATGCATTTCATATATGCATTTACAGATTATGGCACGGTATCTCCATCCCATGGAATCGGAAATAAATCATCCTTTTCAATTTGGATTGCATCACCAGACATACATCTTCTTTGTAAGAACATATCAACAGCCCATGTGCCGTCTGAGAACTTGAACTTGAACTTTTTATTCATACATTTAGGCCTCTGGCCCATAATACATATATACATTTATCATATAGTTGAAATGCTTAACTATAAGCATAATAAGATTGAATAGAATTGAGAGGAAATAAAGTACTTTGAGAAGTAACCGGTTCGAAGAGGCACAAGCTTGCATTCTAACTGACAATATTGAAGTTTGAAGAGCTGACAGTGATGCTATCAGGCAAAATAGTCCCACAGAAAGAGTTTACGAAGCTCGAGAATACCCGTGTACCCCACACGCAATGCCCTAATACAGCACATAAATTGTGTGAAGTTTATCAAAGTGGACACATGTGGGGTCAAATACTGATAAAGGTCCCACTGCTTCCATCATCCTCTCAATGTGGATGGATAAGGAACACCGATGGTAAGTTTCTTTCAAGATGGACAGACTTGCCAAAAGCTTCTTATGCTTGTAGAGAGCTGAGTAGGTGGCATTGCAAGTCTACTTGCAAAGGAAGGTGTAAATGCTTCAAGGCCAACTTACAGTGTACCCAATTGTGCTTCGGTGGAGGTTTCTGTCCCAGTATCTCATAGACAAATGACGTTCTGCAAAGCATAACATTAACCGAAAACTGTTTTACATGTATATTAAGTCAGATAGACCAGGAGTTTCCAATTTATTAATGTAGATGTGTACAATGTACATGAATTTCATAATTAATGAAACGAACTGTTTTATTCTACATTGCTTTCATGCAATACTGAACTAACGTAACTGTTTTATGTTTATGATAAAAATATAACTTAAATAACATTTGATTAATAGCTACTGAGTGAAGCTATGTTTTTCTTTTCGTAACTAAGTTGCAGATTGCGTCCGGTTTTATGTTCGAAACCAGATGAAGCAGTTTAGTCAAAATAGTTATTTTTAAAATACTGATAGAATATAGAATAATTTTTTAAACCCATTCTATATTCCATTTATATGTGCAGCAAACCGTTCTTTTCAATTATCTTTGTTCTGAGGCTAAAACTATAGAGAGGATTATTTGGTAAAAAATGTACATTTACACCCCTAATGGGCCTCATTGAAAATGCTCTCCACACATTAAAATAAGTAAGAAATAATTAAATCTGATACACAAGTATCTTAATAGAGCACTGACATTTTGCAAGCTAACCATTTCACATCATTTTCCATCAAAAGATGTGAATAAATTGAACTTTCGATTTGCTTTTTTTATCAAAGAAATGACCCACTTTAAAAATCATAAAATGTCATTTTTCAAAGTTGATGTTTACTAGAGAGATAATACTTATATTCCACTTTTAGCATTATGCACAGGCATTAAAACATTGAAAAAGAGAGCATGGACTAATTTGGTGATAGATAGTGTCCACTATTAACTACACTTAATGGGTACCCCCGTTGGGGCCTCATTTTATATAGTGGGAAGATTATTTTGTAAAATATGTTATATCTTTTTTTTAATATTATGCCAAAAACATGATATAGACAGTCTTTAGATAAACATAATATTGCAAAGCTTCTCATCTAAAAAATTTCACATCGAAGCCTTTGCCTAATCATAAATGGTCTTAATTTACGCATTTTAGTCATATTTATTGGTACACATTTGGGCCTCAAAACTCAGCTTCTTGTGTCTAATGGTAATTCAACTTGATAAAATCATACAAAATATTATTGTATTTAACTGATTCTTAGTTATCCAAGTGGTTCAATGTCTTACAAGTGCTGTCATGACAACATATTGCTCCAAAAATGAATAATTTGACGGCGCTCCTCATATGGGCCTCATTGAAGAAGAAGCTGAGTTTGTTTAAGGATTTTTTTTTTGAAATTCGTGTCTAGTTGATATTTTGTAAAAGTGCCATACTAAATTGTTACATTAAACATAAAATAGCCTGTCTTGGAAACAAATAAAAAACTTGCTTTTTATATTCTGTTTTTGGGGTACCCCTTTGGGGCCTCAATATTTTGGGAGACAGGGCCTCTCATGCGTGTCTCCTGGCCTTAAATGAAAGGTATTGGCCTAAACTATAAGTGTGCCAAATATGGTGCTTTTATACAAAAGTGCACAATCTGGCCTTTTTTTGGCTCTTACAGCTCCAACTAAATTTGTAAGAAAACGATGAAAATGCATAAAAACCATAAACAAAGTTTTACAATAGAATTAAGTAAACATATATGTTATCTAATATCTTCTAGTATTGCTTTATATCTACTTCAAAGGTAGATAAAGATTGATAGATAAATCTTATCAGGCGCATAAATAAACACCTCCATGATCTTGTAAATAATCTCTTTATCTTAGTTTGGTTTTCAACAATTCTTTCTTTTGTCTGTTGCTTTTTACCAATGATAAAAATGTCCAGTTTTTTATATGTTTTAAATGGGGTTTGTGAATGTTTTCAATTTCAAATTTTGGCATATCTAATAGTTTCTGTATGAGGGATGGGGTAAGACCCCACAAGTCCTCTTATCTAAGGCCCTTGAAAATGATATGGCCCTTATGGATAAGATGTGTTTTTGTTGCAGTCAAGTTATCCCTTTCCATACACTATGTTTGTAATGATTTGAATTTCCTCTAACAGTAATTCATTTATATCTCTACACCATTATTGCACACCTATTCATGCCTCCAAAATTTCCTTGTATTCGAAGAAATTAAAACAAAACTAACAAGCTCTCACAAATGTGAAAACACTTACTTTATTTGTGTATAAAAACCTTGATTTGGTATTACTTTGGTTTGTCATATCATCAAGCAAAATATTATTTTTTGACATGTTTTCAAATGCTGTCTCGAGGAATACAGCCAAAGTTATCTATGTGAAAGAATAGGCAAACATTTATAAAGGAATTCTTTTGAAACTAATATCTGCTTTTATCTCAGGTATGTTTTTATATTTTTTGTAAAAAAACAATTAATATCCATTCATTCATTATCCTTTCTTTAAATAAGCACCTGTTAAATAAAGTTTTTGAAACAATTGTGAATTAAGATAAAACAAGATTTTTTTTCTTTTTCTTACAGTAGTTTGTAACCAACGTTCATAAGATGTTATTATTCATACAGGTATTTTCTTTTCTTTGTGATCCCAATTGATTTCAATTCTGTTGGGTAACAATAGTCCAAAGGAGGAGATGGCTTGGAATGAGTACCTTATCATATATGGAATGACATAGGCGTAGGAGTGTTTTCAACATTGGGGGGGCCAACTTCAGATGAGGACCGGTCTAAGAATAAATGTTCCTAAACTTTTTCATGACTATTCATGCATGTACAAAGTCAATAACATTATAAGAATTAAAAGAAAGCGTATGAAAACATGTATCTTTAATAAAAAAAAAAAAAGAATATACCAGGTCTCGATCTCATGCGGAAATCAATTGTATTGAATTAAACAAATAGTGGCAGCGACCAGGCTGTCACAGCCACGGATACAACTATATGAAATAGTCAAACAATTATATTATTCTTTAAGCTTTAGCTAACGACACCTTTTAAAGAACATGTTTTACACCACTGTTTTCGTAGATCAAAACTACCCGGGTATTTTAGTGAGCTGAGTTTTCATTAGTCCGAATGATCCAGACGTAGATATTTCACTCTACGTCTGGATGCGTTCGATATAAAAGCGCGTCAAGCGGATATCGATTTTTCGAGGTAGTGCATGTCGGGAAATCTGTAGAAAGGGGCGGAGTTAAAATTACATGTAAAGTCTGGCTGGAATATAATATCGGCTCCTTTTCGTTTGGTAGAATATATATACATGTATATCTATTTACATTAAATCCGAGATGCCCTTTCCCTCATATGAATTTTGTCAATTGCCAAAGTATTGCAACAGTTGATTTCAATTGAATACGTAGATATTCATTCATTGAGTAAAGATATTTGTGACTCTATTGCGAGAATCTAGAAAACACTCAAACCATCAGAGAATTTTTTTATGGAAACTTTAGCCACACAAAAACCCTTTAGCTTATCATTTCTGATGGCCGATTCTATGGGAAAATGGACTCTCAATTTGATATTTTCTTGAATTATAGAAATCTGCAGTATGGGTCTAATCTGAAGTATAAATCTTGAAACTATTTCAAAGTAAACTGTTTGCAGGTTGGGCGAGCACGAATGGAAACAAATCAGAGACATAGATAACAGCTATGTCTTTTAAACGAAGTATTCAAAAAGCTTAAATAAGCTATATAAACAGCTTTGGGCAAGTTATAAAGGGGGAGTATCGAATATTACATCTTTCGGGTTGTTGGTCTACAATATATGAAACGCCAAGTTTTATTACCCCAGACGGGAGCGACGCGCGTAACACAGAGACACTATTCCAGACACCGCCGTACATCACACAACACGTGCCTTACCCTTTATCCTGTTAATAGCATCATAGTTTTGTCCTCAAAGAATACGCATTTGACATAGATTTTTATTTCTAAAGTACATTGATATTAATCAAATTTACAGATTTAAGAGCAAGTTTCTTCTGAATATCATCTATGTTTGCAGCGAAATGGTAGTCGTCAAAACCAAATCCTTTTTTACCAATACAATATCGATTACTTTCTTGATATAGTTAATAGTTTGTATTTTACCTAATCGATAAGTTTGTGTGTTTAATTGCAGTTTGAATTTTAGAATGGTAACGACCTTGTCTGGGAAACTGAAGGGTAACTAAATGTTGAAAGCTTACAAAACTGATGATGTTAGATCGGTCGTTATTGCAGCTTGATACCTTACCTTTGGATTCAATATTTTTTGAAAATTAAAATGGTACGAGAAAAGGTATTGCCCAATGCTTTCATGCATGGAATGAGTCGGACAAACCGATTTTATTTTGATTATGAATAGATTGGTTAATGAACTATTTGTTTGTTAAATTGGACCAGTAAAACATTTAGAAAAAAAGATAAAAAAAAAATTCAAAATATGCACTACAACCATAACCCAATGTATCATTTCATAAGTATAGATATGAACATAAGAATATACGCGTTCAAATTGAGACCGTTTTGGGTGCCATATCACAACTGATTCAAGTGTAGGTACTCATAAATGTTATGAATGTTTCGTCACTTTTAAACCTACTTAAATTTTCAATTTGCCACTTATGAATTGTGTTTATGACGGAAAATATTAGGACATTCGTATTGATCAGACGGAAAATATTAGGACATTCGTATTGATCAAACCAAGAACAAGCTTCCCTGTCCCTCTTCAAATCTTGAAATATGTGCGGAAAATAAATGAATTTTAATTAAAAACGTTTAAGTGGCTATCCAAGTTCAACAACATTTATAGTGACATTTCAGTGAACAATTACGGTTTCAAGTAGCTAAGAATTAGATTCAAGGAAATAGACTGGAGAAAGACTTCTTGACAAATCGATGACCCAAACGGCCTAGTTTTGTCTACTTCTTTGTGGCCTTGATGCGTTATTCAAATGTATCACAATTTTCGGGTTGTTTCTCTCAGTATATAAAGAAATCTACGTGAACCAATGATGAATTTACTTTCAACACAATTAGAAATCTTAAGGTATCACACATTAAATGGTTCCGAAATACTTCGGACGTACCTGTATATCTTTCACGATGACTGTAATTCTATTCGGATTCTATTCGGACACCTTTACAGTCATCGTGAAAGATATACGTCCGTAAAATTTTGTTTTGTTTTTTTCCTTTGAATTGTCATATACAACAACCCATTTATTCAAATTAAATTACAATAACATTTACATCATATAAATATATATATACAGTATAGTGTTTTCTAAAATTGGCATTTGACATAATCAAATTTGGTCTCAAGTCTAAAATAGCACTAAGAAGGAGTTGAGTAGACGAAGAAGAAGAGAATGGGAATATAACACAAATATTCACAAAGGATTGTTTTCGAAATAAGTGTGGCGAAGCAAATCGCTTCAAACCAAAAATGTTGATTTTGTTTTTATCAATTTAATCAGGGAGGCGTTGATGTTCAATTTTTGGCATCGTGATATGGAGTTGACAAACAGTCCGAATGAATGTTGAGTTTACCTATTTTATATAAGGGATGCTTTATCAAAATTGAATCTAAAGTGTCTTTTCCTTCGACAATGGATTTCATTAAATGACTCTGCTTTGGTTTAAAAATGAATTCATATTTTCCGTCGATCAAATGTTAACAATCGTTCAGGTTTTTGTTTTTTCTGTAAATCACCGGAAATGGAAGCAATAAGCAATCTTATTGGTCAATCCCACCTTCTTTTTGATTGGTGCACATATTTTTCCTCGACGCCGATTGGACCCCTCACACACAGAGGGGGGAATGCTGACGCGTTTTTATCGCAGGGCGCCTCCAAGCTGTCACGCAGTTACAGCTTGGATCATCCGAGTTAAGTTTTCATTGGATAAAACCGATGTGTTCAGATTGCCATTTGCGATGATGACGTCAAACTAATTTTGGTTATTGTTCGTAACAAAAGGCGATTTGGTATTACATAGAGCACAAAAATGCACATTTATTTTTATTCTGCTGTTAAATTTCATTTCTTTTATTTTTCTATACAAATAACTTCATTTGCCACTGTGAATATTGGGGGGGCCAAAGTATACTCTGGCCCCCCCAGTCTGGATATTGGGGGAGCCGGGCCCCCCCTGGCCCCCCCTGCTCCTACGCCTATGAATGATAGCACAAGATATGTGTATTGTTGAAATTCATTTCTGCACCAACAAGATATTTTAACTCTTATAGTGCTGGAACTGACTTCATGCTTATGCAAACAGGTTAGATCCAGGCCAGCTACCTAGTAAATTGGCGGCTGGCCTGTGATCTAACCTGTTTGCTACTCTGAGTATCTTTCCTCAACAATATTAAGCAGATATTTCAGGTTTTGGAGAGCAGACGACACAAAAATCTATTTATAGAAAATTATCCATCATTTTAGGGGTTGATAATCTACCATATTTGTGTTGTGTGGGGTTCGGAGCTATCAGGTAACCCTTGACTTCCCAAGCCAATGATTTCAAAATTTTAATGTCGACTTACGCACAAACATTTTCTCTTTTTTCCTTTAACTCCACCTGTTTAATAAGAGTTGTTAAGGTTAAAAGTGGTTTTCAACCATTTTTCATTTATGACATACACGTATCTAAGAATCTAGTAGATCCTTACCTGAAAGACTATTTTTCAAAAGCCTGTAAAGGGCTCTGCAAAGGGTTCCAGAGATTGATTGTGAAATAAACATATCTTTCCGTTATCAGCAATGTACACATCTTAAAAATCGATGAAAGATATTATTTATATTCAAGTGTTTTAACCGGTATTCTAGATTGATTGTGAAATAAACATGTCTGTCTTATATTGCCAATGATTTTTGATATGTATCGACATGTTAAATCTTACTGTCTTATGCATATCAGTAGATTAAATCCATTTTAACAGACTTCACAAAACTTCGTAGGCCCTAGGCCCATGACTGACTGAAATCCCTGAGGTCTGCTGACAGAGACCCTCTTTGGTCCAACAGATTTTTACATAGACAAAGAAGAAAGTGTTCAGTTCAGTCCTACTGGGGCTCTCAGAGTTTCGGGAAGTCTGTTTTAAGACACTTGCAGCAAACAATAGAAAAAGAAATTGTGCTAAACAGTTTCTCTCATTCTCAACCTTTACTATGTCACTCTTTTCTAAAAAAATAATTAAACATAAAACAACCAAGCTTAACCCATTACCAAACAATAACAGCATTAAACCACTTTGTTGCAGATGACTTTGGAAAACATTGTGGGAAAAGGAGAAATTGCTCGTAACAAGCAATTTTTCCTTTTCCCACAATGTTTTCTGACCCTTCAGAAGATTATTTCATCACATTTTGAAATGCCGTCTGCAAACTCTTTCAAATTGGGAAAGTCTAAATTTTGGCGTTTGGGAAAGGCTTAACTGAATTTTAAATTCAGTTCCGTCTACCTTCTAACAAGTCAAATTGCTGGTGTATAACAACTTCACTAAGGGCTCCAAGGTACGCGAGCCCGGCAGGTAATCCTTGCGGGAGTACGACGGACTGCATCGCAGGCATTGGCATGGCGTTTAACTCTGCCCCTTTTCCCTCCTGTCCTGGCTGTGAGACTACAACACCCGCCATTCTGCTACTTTCCTATTTCTGGAATGTTTCTTAAAATTCTGAAATGGACAATGAAGTTTATTAAAACCCTTCTAAGTTTACTCCATATTCATTATTGACAAATCAACTCATTTCCTGCACCCATTTCGTATACAAGTCAAACTCCCAGCTGGTCTTAACACCCCTTAAAATTATCAAATCCTACCTCGTTTACTGAATAAAATTTCCCACTTCGACTACAGTTTCAAAAATGAAAATAATTCATGATTTTTTTTTCTATATTGCATACAAATGTCACAATTGAAAATATATACAGGGAATAAACCAAGCCATGGGGCCCATTGTTTGATGCCCATAAGTTTATGTCAAGCAAGCAAGGAATTACTGTGAAGCAATTAATTACTCCCTGTTTTAATAAAGACACAATATACAGGTCATCAATGAATGACTGATTCAAACTGGTTAAAATGAACAAAAAAAGAATCAGAAAGAAGGTCACAGTAACCAAATCTCAAAAAACTGATTAATTTCCAGTTTGAAATAGTGCCTGGTATAAAAATCCAGTGATGTTATGACGTGTGATAAAGTAATTATCCCTTATATTGCTGGAACCTACTTAATTCTTATGCAAACTGGTTAGATCCAGGCCAGCCGCCAAGTAAATTGGCTGCTGGCTTGTGATCTTACCTGTTTGCTACTCTGAGTATCTTTCCTCATCAAAATAAAGAAGATATCTAAGGTTTTGGAAAGCAGACAACACAAAAATTTATTTTTAGAAAATTACCCAGCACTATAAGGGTTAATTAGACATTATTGATTCATTTTAGAACTGTACAATGCACACCCTGATGACAAAATTTGTGATAGGAATGTTAGATATACTGCGCCGATCCAATGAGTGAAACATTGATCAACGATTGAAATTTTATTAATCTGTTTCTACATGCATTTAGATACATGTAAACAATTTAACAAATTTGCAGCAACAAATAATGAAAACATAATGACAAAATAAATTGTTCAAGAGGCAATTCCTTCTTTTTTCATAGTGGTTTTTATCTATTGTCATATAGAAAATTTAATCCTTCAATGTTTATGTGTCATTGTTTATAAATGCGGCATTTGCTGTTGTATTAATAAAGTGTTAATACACAGTTCCACTGATAAACATCATATCAGCAAGAACCCACAAAATTCCTTATAGAGGGAATGGGGTGCCTTACTCTTTTTACTTCTGGCTGATTATTAGTTTATCTAGATGTTAGAAATCAGCAATTCTTTATTAACATCAGCTTGATATACAACGCGTTTTGTGAGGACATGACAAAAATTGTTCAACTAATGAATGTTTTGCAACTGACAGATTTATTTCCACTTTTTACATTTTATGTAAACAAAAAAGTTAAGAGTTCATTTAAAGCAAGAGTGCAAAAATAGTAACTGGGTAAAATGAATTATAAATTATGAAACAATATGTTAAAACATAGCAAAACTCCACATTATCATTACAATATAATGTCTGCACTCTTTATAAGGGATGTTTTAAAGGGCTAATACTACAAATTGTGTAGCACACAATTAGACTTCATTATTCACATTCAAGTTATTTCTAAAAATAGCAATAACCGCTCAGATAAATGATAGGCAGGCACCTGGTTAGACAAGTCTTGTGATAAAATATTGTCATTTATCCAACAACACCATGCGAATATTCAAAATGCAGAATTTCTTCAATTTCATTGGTCCCAGCTATTTTGTGAAATTCACCCAGAAATTCTTGGCTGACTCATTTTAACGCTAATTGTAAACAAACCTTATCATCTTAACTCTTTTAAAAGCATCAAATGAATATATTATCGTCTCAGTTACTCTTTAAAAGGGAATTTAAAGTATTTCTATGTTAGTTGTCAATTATTCTAGAACCTACAGTTTTTCGGTAAATGAGTGCTATTCTGGATTTAATCCGACAAAATAAGGTGAGATCAGTAACTCTGAACATGAAGCAAAGTTCCATAGCTCTGACAAAATTAGTCAAGTTCCAATCCTTTTATCAGTTTAAACTCTAAACCATGTTCCATTACTAAGACAAAAATATATATATAAAAAAAATCTATATGAGCAATATTTCCATATTTTAATACAATTTTGATTAAAGTTATGTGCTTCATTCATTCAAAGTTCAACTGTTGTCTGAAACTACTTACAAATCTGAATTAAGCTTTCCATTAGATATTTAATACCATTTCAACAATTTTCAGTTATTTTGTCACATCCTGGGTAACCTACCAGTACCAGTCTGGGAAAAAGCATCTTTCCAATGGAAAAACTATCATGAAATAGATAGCCAAGCAAAGGAATACAACCGTGGTTGTTGAGAGTCAAGTCCCTGAAGAGAACCAGTATGCAACTGCAGTTCCCACAAATTCTATAAAGCTGAAATTTAATCCAGACTATTTTGTTACCTGATCCCCACAACACACTTCCACAATATGATAAAAATAAAACCAAAGATTGCCTCACCAAGCTATCTCAGCTACAAAGAAGTTAATGATGTACATATGGACAAAGGGATTATCTCACAACAATCAATTCTCACCATAGAATTCAATGAGCCACTTGTTCTATGCATAAACTTGTATCAGATAAGAAGAAGGGGAATTGAGGCATTCCTCAATAAAGTAGTCTAGATTATAAGGGAGTATATTAGGCTTACATGCAATATTTCAATAAATACAAGAAATTTCTTATTTCAAGAGTACTTAGAAGAATTGCCTTGTCAAGATAGTTCTAATGAATACCCACAACATAAGGTTTAGTCAAGCAATAATTGTGTAAGATGTGTGAATATGACTCTTATGTGGTCTTCTGTTAACATAAGACTACTTTCAAAACTTTGAAACAGGCAATATTCAAGGTTTGGGGAAGATTAAGCAAAAGAATGACTTTTTCAGGTCCAGAATCATTGACCATGCAAAATAGTGTCTTGGTAAACTTATAAAACACAGAGTTTTAGGTAGCTTTATATGGACCTGCTCAAAGTTTGATTAAATTAAGGCAAAAATGTGAAGTTAGATTATATTGTGACAGTAATAGGGTTTATGTATAAATACTACTTCTACAGTCTCGCTGTAGAAGCCGGCTTTTATGGGTGATTTGGTAGAGTGGTTGGCTTTCTCTCGAAGTTAAGCAACGAACTAAGTGGTTAGTACCTGGATGGATGACCCATGGTGGCTTTACTCCGACAGGGACCCGATACACGTTACAAAATTGGTGGCAGCGGTGGGATTTGGTTTGATATCACCATCATTCCCGTACCCTTAATAGATTGTCACATGTTCTCGATCCTTGTTTCTGCTATATAGCAGTGTTGATAGTGGCAGTTGTACCTTCTTGAAGAGTAAAAAAAGTTTGTAGCTGCCCATGTTTGTCTTTGTGACATTTTGTGACTTCGGGACAAAGTCAAGAGAAAGGTGGGAGAAATGTGACAGTAATAGGGTTTATGTATAAATACTACTTCAACAGTCTCGCTGTAGAAGCCGGCTTTTATGGGTGATTTGGTAGAGTGGTTGGCTTTCTCTCGGAGTTAAGCAACGAACTAAGTGGTAAGTACCTGGATGGGTGACCAACAGTGGCTTTACTCCGAGAGGGACCCGATACACATTACAATATTATAAATGATCCTTGAGCAGTGATAATCCATTTTCATCTCGGTAAATGCCCAGTTTTACTGAAAGTTGTATTCTGGCTGTGTTTAGTCCAACTTATATGACGTTATTCATGAAGTATTGCAATATATTTTGTAAATATCCTATAGCTATTAGCTCCTGTTTAGATTGGCCATCAGATGTGATAGGAGTAATCTGTATATCACATTATTTCCACTAGACTGTGGTTATTTTTTTTTATAATCAATTTTGTATTAGTCTCTTAAATAGCCCCATCAGAAGCTATAGTTAAAATAATTTGATGCACAAATATTTTTTTTTGTCGTATGAGCTAACAAAATTTTGAAGTACAAAACAATGTGACAAACATCTTGCATAAAAAATCCTACACTAATTTGGAGTCTCAAATATTTATATGTGGCCAATATCTTCCAAAATCAAAGTCAAATAAGTCGAATTATTTTGAATAAGGTGATGGAAGGTCTTGCACTACATTAAAATATCACTGTAAGATCTATTTCCCAATTTGCAACAAATACGTTTTCCTAATTAGATGCCAGTATAATGTGTTTGGCTCAAAGTTGAGAACACTTTGATATTGAAAACAAGACCTTGATAGGTTTCTTTCCAAAGGGCGGGTCCACCAAATGAGACACAAATTGTAAAGAGATTGTCTGCTGTTAAAAACTTTCAGCGCAATATTTCTTACTTTCAATTGACAGGTAAAAAAAAAACTAGACTAGTATGGTGACATGAAAACATTTTTTGACATAATTATGAATCAAACTTTGCATTTACAAATCACTTTTGAATGAATTTTAAAAGCAAAACAATAACGCACCTGTAATTAGCACAATTGCATCTCTCGGTTGCAGGTTATCTTTTGCCCCGCTCTCCTCCGTAACTAACACTCAAAGGATAGATTTATCAAGCGAGAAAGTGTCGTCTGCAATGCAACAATGATACTCCAAATGTTTACATCAGGGTTTATGATACAGAACATTCAGGTCTGGTATGTAAGAGAGATAAGGAAATTGTAACAGAGAGATTGACAAGTTTGTCTACTTTCAGAAATGTATTTTTGAAGATTTTGAAATAAGATAGGCATAGGTTTTTTTCTTAATTTCCATGCTTTTCTTTTTTTCCCAATAATATGAGACTCCCTCAAATTCGATTAAATTTTCGAACTTAAAACATTCTTGATATTTTAAGAATAAAGTTTTTCCATGCAAAGACCTAATAAACGTGTGTTACGTCTACCACTTGCAATGAAAATGTTCGTTAAAATTTATCTATGTCCGTAGTCTCATAAAAAATCATAAACCCATGTGCTTGACCTATAAGGAAAGATGCCTTGATCTTTTTGGAAAAGTATATTTTCTTTTAATCATTTTTGTACCTGAATGATATTTCTAGCGTTTTCCTTCGCAAATTCGCTAGGGTCGACTGGAATGTGGATAAAAGGAAACACGCTACAAACCTATCCTTTGAACTCCAACTCAATGCGACTTCCTCTTCCGGTTTATTATCATCACATGATACAAACATGGCGCATACATCACAAAAAGGAAAATTGATAGCTGTCATCGGAGATGAGGTAAACATGGCTTAAATTCTCGAGTTGGCATTAGATTTGCGTTAGTACGAAAGCAAAACGCTGAAGATCCTTAAAAAAGTCAACTAACGGCATTTCGATGGCACTTGGCAGTTCATTTAAAAGTAAACATTCACAGGAAAAGTTCCCCCAATAATAGAAGTATACTGGGTATACCAAATACCGTTGGCCTAAGAAGTAAATTTCGAATTTATTAATTCCAACCCTATATATTCAAACATTTTAAGGTTAATATGAATATTCATTCATATTTTTGTTAATCACTATCATAAATAAGGAAAATAAACTGGTTGTTACCGTACAAATTATATTTTAAGTTTGCAATTTTGAGACCTAAAAAAGGCACAGGAACTCCCAATTACCGATGATTGTTTAAATTCACCTTGTTTATCCATCTGGAAAAATGGTCAGAGGTCAATTCATAAACAAGAGCTGTCTGCGTTGTCATTTGGAACATTTTTTGCAAATTTGTTTATTGAGTTTCTACACATAAATCAAAATTATAATCAGGTAAAGAAATCTACCTTGAAACTTAACATTTCCATGCCTTTATCATAAGTATTTTGTAATACTGTTATTTATTCGTTAAAAAGACATTGTGCAATGGTCTGTGAAAACAACAAACTAATCACAGCGGAAGATATCTGATCGGTGGGTGCATGCGCTAGAAATCTGGAAATTTCTGGAATCGTCGGTAATACATATACGACGGTAATAGGTATACGCACCATATGTGACTCTAACCCACAACCACTACAATTCTAGATTGGTACTCTACTATTTCAGCAAGCTGAGTTGCTGTTTTGTCTCCATACACCACATATTTGATTTGTGATCTGTATTTGAGTTCAGAGCAGACAGTTGTTTACCATGTTACCTTCAAGACTTTCTGATTATGTTGAAATTGAATAGAATTTCAGACGGTCATTTTTCTTTAGGCTTATTACATGAATAGTACATCTTGACAGAATCGAGCAATAATTCTAATGATTCCTTGTTGACTGTCCATTGAGATGCAGTGTTTTCCATAAGTATAAAAGTCTTCTATGTGACTGCAACTGTCCAAGTTAAATATAAGGTGTGTGCAATGTCTCTTCCTAAACAAACCCTTGTACTCATCAACTTAAGACCAATTCAGAAAGTCTTTATGCTAGGTACAGTAGCAAGGTGCTCTTGGATATAGTGACTAATCAAAGTGAAAGCAACATCAGATAACAAATATTAACTACGAACAATCTTTACACTTTGGAGAGAAACCATAATAAAATAGGAATGAATTGCTGATTGTTTGTGAGTTCTTGTTTGCCATTAAAGTTTCTTAAAATTTTCAATTTGTACCATAGTTGTGATAATTGAATGTAATTGACA
The DNA here is from genome assembly GCA_947846245.1 of Cerastoderma edule. Classification (NCBI taxonomy): domain Eukaryota; kingdom Metazoa; phylum Mollusca; class Bivalvia; order Cardiida; family Cardiidae; genus Cerastoderma; species Cerastoderma edule. The sequence continues at coordinate 278,136 of OX401409.1, forward strand.
GGGTGAGTTAAATGATATTTACTTTCTGTTACAGGACACCTGTGTTGGGTTCCTCCTGGGTGGTGTGGGTGAACTAAACAAGAAAAGAGAGCCCAATTTCCTTGTTGTGTCAAAGAGTGAGTGTTTAACTTCATTTAAAAAGCAGGCTCTGGCGAGAAAATACATCCAGTGTGGTGTTTGAACCCACAACTACTTAAACTCTTATGATCCCAAGCCTATGTAGCCAATCACAATAATGAGAAGGCATGACAGGGATACTCCTCTAAAAGCATGGTTTGCATTTGGTTAACTACTGGTGTGGTCTATTTTATGGATATTCAAATATTATTTCTGTTTTATGTATAACTCTCCTTCTTCTGGGTAAGTTAAAACTGTTTTGATTTACAGAATTGAAAAATATAGAAGTTCCCACCCTTCGTTATCAAACATGTGCATACATTATTTTATTGGTGAAATATGTTACAATTGACATCTTCAAGAGCTATGCAAGTTAACAAAGAACAATAAATATCAGAACCCATCTCCTAAATAGGAATTTTATAATTACAGATGTACAAGTATTCTTCTTATTTCGCAATAAATGTATTAGTACTTTCCTTTTTTGCAATAAATTCAATTTACGAATCAATATTTGCATTTTGCAGGACATTTTCATCTTTGTGATAATTATTTGTCCATGTTAATATCTTTTGTTTCAAATAGCATGGAATAGAGCCATGGTTGTATGCTGTATACAAGTGAAAAATGATTGTTATATGATATAGTTCACCATATGTTTTCTTTATTTATTTCAGGTACCAGTGTAATGGAGATTGAAGAGGCATTCAAGTCCTTTATAAAACGATCAGACATAGCCATAATCTTAATCAATCAGAATGTATGTACTTACATCCTTTGTTATTTGTTATGTGGAGGGTTCAGTGCAATACTATAGTAAGTGCTTCACATTTGTGAAGGACTTACTAGTCTTGCATTGAATACCTACTATGCTTCTTTAAATTAAAAACTCAAAGCTTTACTTTATTTTTTGTTGAACTCAAGTTTTAGCTACAACCAAATGAATACTATGCATGCAAAGTAACAACAGAAGAAAGCAGAGATCTTCTTTTCTAAACAACTTTATGAGATATCTTCAGTGCCATTTTCCAAAGGAGCTTAAAAAAATCCTTAACACAAAATTAATGAGATTGCATTGTCCAAGATCATTATTCATTTGGCACAAGTTATTAAATTTATCACTATTTTGAATCATTCACTTGGATGAAACAAATGCAAAAAATCTCCCATGAAAAGCTGCAAAATTGGAGCTGCAAAATTGGTAATTTTATGAGCAAATTCTTCTTTTTTCAAAATGGATTATTATATTATCTGCAGCAAAAAAACTCGGACTGCATCCATTTTGGTGGAAGGGTTAAACTGAGCAAATGATTTTCCGTTACCAAACAATAACATCAATTTGTTGCAGACAACTCTGGAAAACATTGTGGGAAAAGGAGAAATTGCTCTTAACAAGCAATTTCTCTTTTGCCCACAATGTTTTCTGCCCTATAAGATTACTTTTCAATTTCATCAAATTTTGAAATGTTGTCTGCAAACTCTTTCAATTTGGGACAGTCAAAAATTTGGCGTTTGGTGGAGTGTTAAACAGCTGTAACCTTGAATTTTTCTTCATAAATTCATAAAACCTTTGACTCCAGGTAGCCGAGATGATAAGGCATGTAATCGATGGCCATATAGACCCCATTCCAGCTGTTCTAGAAATCCCAAGTAAAGAATGCCCATACGACGCTAGCAAGGACTCAATATTGAGACGAGCGAAGGTAATAACTATTGTTTGTTTTGTGTTATTGGGTTAAAACATCACTCCAACAATTTTTCAGTGATATCACAATGCAGACATGTACTTGGCTTATCATTCATGGAGGTGGACCCCTTACATGTGTTTTTAATGGCCAGTCATGACAGGTAGAACCATTGGCATTCCCTTTCGTCACTTTGATAGCTTTCTCATGAAAATCCCAATCTAGTTCTACCAAATGGCAATTCAAATATTTCATCAGAAGTTTGAGTATTTTTTAGAAGCGAATCGTATATCAACCCATTGTAAGACGAGAATAGGAATTACTTTTGCAATGGTATCATAACTGTTTATTCACTGTTGTTAGAATTACTTTAGTATTGCATTCAACCCTAAAAATATTGAATCCTGAAAAAGGATTAAACCTCAAAGTGCTGGAACCGACTTCATGCTTGTGCAACCAGGTTAGATCCAGGCCAACCGCCAAGTAAATTGGCGGCTGGCCTGTGATCTAACCTGATTGCTACTCAGAGTATCTTTCCTCATCAGAATTAAGCAGATAATAATAATTATTATTTAAGGTTTTGGAAAGCAGACGATACAAAAATCTATTTTTAGAAAATTACCCAGCATTCTAAGGGTTTAAAACGTTAGAAGATGAATTATTAATTTATATCACATTCCAGGTCTTCTCATTACCCCAATAATAAAAACATTTTTCATGGTTTTGGGACATTTTTAGCTACTTGAATAAAAAAGAAATTCTAGACAGCTTGTGTTTTTAGTTTGGACACATTTAAAAATACTTAATTGTTCGAAGTACTTCTAAATATATTGTAGGATAAAAATAAGTTGTTAATCAAGATTATTGATATTTCTTTTCGTAACAAAATTTGGGAATTCACCATTCCCAATAAAAATTTCATCTTAGATGAGGAAATATCCTCTATTCTTGGCTACACTCTAAATGTCATCAGTTAAATAAATCAATTCTGAGAGTTAAAATTCTGCTGTCAGGGCTAATCTTCCTTAAATTGGAAGAGGCCTAGGCCTGCTTATTTTGGGAAAATGTATAGATAAGATCACTGAATTGGGAACTAAAAAGCTGGTGTGACTTTGATTTTTTGGGAAAACTGCATGATTGTAAAGAAATTTCCAATTGCGAAGGTCACTTTAGTGGATTTATAAATGGGTAATATAATGTGAAAAGACTTTGGCTATTTGTGTTTTATCTCATTATTTTTTTGTTTTTTCCAGGGCATGTTCAGTTCAGAAGACTTCAGATGAGGGATGTTACATGACATGACATACAGACTAGTCCTTTCTATTGTGTATTTTATTCGGATATTAGTGTAGGAACAGTGTTACAGAAGAGAGGAAACATTCCTTATTAAGAGTGCAAATATGCAAGAAGACCATTTGACAGAATTTGTACCAGATTTTAATGTTTATGAAATGACCAAGTTGAAAGCACATGTACATATTTAATGTTATGAAAAATTTCACTTCATTTGGATGTGTACAAAAGGAGAAATCATTATAATGAACATAACTCTATTCTAGTTGGCGACAAAATAGAGACATTACTTAAAACAAATAATTTGTTCTTTGGTCACAATTGCTTCTTGGTATGGTTCAAATAAACTTGCTTACATTCATTGCTAATAAAGATGTTAAGCTTTTCACATATCAATGGTTATGAACTACATGTGTTGGTAATTTCTTTAGGGTATGACAGGGTTAACAATGCTTAGTTAAAGATTTTTAACAATTTCTACCCATGATTAGATTATTTACTGCAAAATGAATGTGTATAGGTTCTGTTATGGCAAAAAGTGAATGCTTGGAGTTAAGTCCAGAGCAGATCTATAAATACACTATTTTGTATTGACAGAAACATAATTGATGCCTGTACCATGTATAAGTAATTGTCAATTTAAATTCTATGTTGTAAAAGCAATTAAAAAGTATCAGAATATGTAGTTTGCTTTATTGTGGTTTTTTACATCTCATCAACTTGCAACGTCTGGCATATCCTAGTTGAAGGAAGACCCCTTGATTAACTGCGAGCCGAGTAGAATCATCAGCATTCAATTAGTCGAACAGAAACATCGAAGAGTTTGTGTGATTTCAAGGTCTCTAGTCTTACCTTGGATGTATTTTTATAATTGTGCATTTGGTATAGACTAATTGAGGCTAGTTTACATCTCTTTAATTTTGTAGTTATGGTAGGGCTACGACTTCCCAGTAGATGAAATTATATACATGTAGTTCACAGACCAGGGGTTTCATTAATATTTGTTGTAGGATGGCGATTTGCAAAAGTAGGCGGGAATTAGGGTACCTCATAAGTAGATTTATCATAAAACTGAACAGCAGAGGTTTCTGGTCAAAGTAGCTTGGGGTAAGTCCCCAGCTCTTAATGAAACCTGCAGACTAAAAATAATGGCAAACTTCTGACCAATAAGACCCCATATTATCAGTATCGGCTACATACGACTGGCCTAGAATTCATTCTCTTAAATGTCTATATAAAGCAGATAGAAAATCACAGACCTTTCACTAAAGCCCTTTCATCACTGATGACTGTAATCTAAATGCCCGTCATCAAACACCTGATAATTAATGCATAGCATTCATGTACATTCAGATCGAATATTAATGCATAGCATTCATGTACATTCAGAATGCCAGATTATCCAAAGCAAAAGGTGCCTTTGCAGCCCTTTGGAACATTTGGACATCTCAAAAACTCTCCTATACTACCAAGATATGGATCTTCAAGACTAATGTCCTACTGTATGGATCAAAGTACTGGAAAGTCACAAACAGTATGCCATATTTTGAAGTCTTGGGTCAATGGCCCTGCATGTACCTCAATTGGTGTCTCTTTGATATACCAGATCTCAATAAATTGCATGTGCTAAAACTGGTTTAGAGGAATATATTCAAACTGATGCCTGTACCCTTCAGCATCCAAATTAATTTTCATTATTCAATGTGAAAACAGCAACCATTGTCTTATGACAAAATATGTTTTGCATCAAAATGGCTGCAAGCAGTCCTAGGGCCAAAAAGATTAATAAAAACTTGTATCTGACAGCTTTAATAGGATTTTAACCAATTCATCACATATATCAGAAGGCATATATAATTCACAAGTCCAAAATAAAAGACAAACATCAACATTTTTTTCTGTTCCATTAACGTCTGTCCGTTTTCCCCATTTTTCGTTTTCCTGAAAACAAGTGCTGAGGTTTCGACATCAATATACGCCTATCAGCCTCTCCCTTTCTTGCCTCCATGTTGAATACTTTCTGTGCTTTTCGACCAATCTTTTGAACCTTTCTGGCCATCTGTGAACAAATAAATAAATAGTTTTAGAATGGATATTTTTAAGCAATATTTGGGATTAATTTTCTTTTTTATTTTAATGGCTATGTATGCCATGAATGTAAGTGACTAAAGTCTATATCTTCTTGTAGGGGCAATAACGCTGTCGACAATTTGTTCACTGATTTAGAGGCTTTTCTGTGGTTCACCAGTACTTAACTAGAGCTCATGAAACACTTGGCACCAAGTGGGATCAATCTCTGGACCTCATGGTTTACAAGTCCACCACCCTAGTTATTGTGCCATGCAGGACCCTGACTTTAAACCCAAATACCCGTATACATCAAATGTTCCACTGCTAGATGTTCAGAAATCTTAAATTCATCCATCTGATTCGATCATTGAAAAGCAAATTGATATTATTATCAAAATGCTTGTTTGTTTAAATGGGTTTTAACTCCACATCAACAATTTTTCAGCACCATTGATCCCCAAGTTCTAAGTCCACTTCATTAACCATTGGGCTTTGTATCGTAAGTATGTCTGTCATTTCATTTGAGTTAACAAAGGTTAAGCAGGTAAATTTTAGATGAATTTTCATCCTTGGCATTTCCATCATTTTAAAGCTGTTTGTATCAACATGTAATGAAACTAACAAGAAATGGTTACTCGTAAGATTTAGAAGAATATTAAACTTATATGTATGAGATTTCATTTCGAATGACGAAGAAAAGATCACCTTTGCATCTCTGACTCCAGACTTGTCCCTGGGTGTTTTGGACATGCTGCGACTTCTGCTACGGACCTGTGACTCCGACTCTGACGCCTCTCGTTTACGCTTCACTGCTTGTCGACTGGAACTCCTTGATCTAAGTCTGGCATAGTGTGTCTGAAATACAAAATTATACACATGTAACATAGCCGTTATATGTTGTTTTCTATAAGATGGTATGAAATATGCTAGTTGACGTTGAAATTAAAGTTGATATTTGTCAACCCACATTCAGTTAACTTGCATCCAAGATGAATAAATTTTGTAATCATATTAGTTATTGTAGATGTTCATACTCAAATGACTTAAAAGGAAAATAAGTTTATTAAAATGAAAAAGTGCTTTCCTTGATGAATATGTATACACATTAACTGAAAAGAAGACACCTTCCCTTGATCATCTTATTGTATGCATCTACAACATTATCATGGCACTCAGAGACATTGTAATTAAAAAAGGTGTCTTCGTCCACAAGCTTTTCTATTCTATTTTTAAAATATAAAATGATTTTTTTAAAGTAAAATTTATGACCACAATTACCATATGTCTACATTTAAGGCTACTATAAAAGAACAGAATAAGATATTGTATAAGAATTTTCCAGTTCTCTACCTCTGCCTTATCTTCAATCTCGACTCCGAGATTCTCCATGCTCTTCTCCATTTCCTCCGCATCCATTTTCTTGGCAGTACGAGGAAGTCGGGATCTCTGTACTTTACGGTTAAAGCGAGATTCCATGACAATAAGCTTCCGCTTCTCACGGATCTTCGCTGCTGTCGATCTAATCTCCTGCATCTGTTCGTCCTCGGAGCTCATATCTTCGTCATAGTAACCCGCCTTCTCTCTTAGCTCCTCCTCCTTCTCTAACTCATCCAGTTTCTGTATGTAATAAGAGAAATTTCAGCATTTATTTCAAATAGATGCATTAAAGTTGCTTGATTTAAATCACAGAGCTGGTAAAAATCATGAAGTATGGGAATTTTTTTTTTATAAAGGTGGAATTTTGCAAAAACATTTCCAACAAAGAGAAAACTGTCATCGAAGTTAATTTCTTTTTTGGTCTTCACAGTTTCTAGATTTTTTTGCTGCAGGTGCTTTTATTTTTAGTAGGGTTAAATGCTCTGTTTACCGTGTTTCAGATATACTTCAGCTTTCCTGGATTTAACTAGTGCTAGAAGGTGCTCTTAAGTGTCTTGCCAAAAGACACCTCCACAAAACCAGAAGTACCATTAGGGCTTCCAAGACCCCTAAGCTCTAAGACTTTCACCTTAAACTGGGCCACACAGGACAATTTCTAGTTAATAACAATTTCTTCTTTGTCCTAATGTTTAAACCCTCTACAGATAGTGTGTTACAATGGGCCTATAGAAAGTACCAAATTAAGACAACCATCTACCAACCTGGTGTGTTACAATGGGCCTATAGAAAGTACCAAATTAAGACAACCATCTACCAACCTGGTGTGTTACAATGGGCCTATAGAAAGTTCCAAATTAAGACAACCATCTACCAACCTGGTGTGTTACAATGGGCCTATAGAAAGTACCAAATTAAGACAACCATCTACCAACCTGGTGTGTTACAATGGGCCTATAGAAAGTACCCGTCTCATGACAACCATCTACCAACCTGGTGTGTTACAATGGGCCTATAGAAAGTTCCAAATTAAGACAACCATCTACCAACCTGGTGTGTTACAATGGGCCTATAGAAAGTACCAAATTAAGACAACCATCTACCAACCTGGTGTGTTACAATGGGCCTATAGAAAGTTCCAAATTAAGACAACCATCTACCAACCTGGTGTGTTACAATGGGCCTATAGAAAGTACCCGTCTCAAGACAACCCTCTACATATAGTGTGTTACAATGGGCCTATAGAAAGTACCCGTCTCAAGACAACCATCTACCAACCTGGTGTGTTACAATGGGCCTATAGAAAGTACCCGTCTCAAGACAACCATCTACCAACCTGCATGATATCAGGGTCAACAAAGTCTGCGATATTGTGTCCTTGCCAGATCTCCGGAATCACATCATACTTCTCATCAGGATTACTCAAATCCCACGTCTCTGAATAAAAGGTTAAATGATAGTTGTTAACCTATTTGATATCCAGTTTTATAGGGAAAGTTTCCTTAAAAAGGTAAACAATAGTCTTGTAAAAAGGGAGATGATAGGCATAAACCTTTTTTTAAAAATCTGTATGCAAAGGGAAAGTTTCTGAAAATAGTCATTTTTGATACCTCTTGGGAAAAAAAAATAAAATATGTCAATTAAGACCCCATTAGCAAAAGAATTATTTTTTAAAATAATCATGATCATTGTAAGAAAATTGTTAGCACCATCCTTTTCATGGCTATGTGACAACCAAAGTAGACTAACATTTTTCAGCACACAGAACCTGTTTGAAATCTTTAAGCAATGGATAACTGATACCTGCCTCTAGTGGGACAACAATATATTTTCCTGAGGTCCAAATAGCAATTGTCCAAAACTAATTATTTTGTTGATGACAAAAAAAGGTTTACAAGATCAATTCAAATATTCAATCACACTTACTTCTCAAATCTAAAGAATAATCATCACCTTCTTCCAACTCTATATCTCTTTCCTGTGAATGAATTAAACAAGTCATTCAGTCAACACTCTAACAAGGCAATGGTAAAACTTGTACAACAATAATTTTGTCATGAGAAAAGTTCAGTGATAAGATGAGATATTTGTATACAAAAGCTTTTTTAAAAGGAGTTCAGTGTTAGAAGTCTCTAAATGTATGATGCAATACAGCTGAAAAGCTCCTAAATCTGCTTGCTGAACATAATGAGACATTTTAAGTTTTGTTGTTCTTACTTCTTTTTATCAAAGTAACAGTCCATAAATTCTTGCTGCATGAATTTAACTAGAATAACATTTTCTGATCCTGAAGCTGGCCCTTCAGTCATTATAATATTGAGGCCATTAATGCAATCATTTTTGTTTATTTAGCTGGCCTTGTCTCACTTCTACAATCTTCAAAAACATGAGACAGGTAAATTAATTCTGTATCAAAGTTATCACTTAGAAGGATATTGATCCGAGAAATAACTTACTTTCCAGCTGAAAACAGCTTAAAAAAAAATATATCAAAAGTTTTAAGGACGTTTTTGGTAATTTAATCTGCGCACTTCATCTGCGCATCCAAGGGAGATAATAATATGTTACCGAAGAGATACTTGCATAGTAGTCGGATGAACTTTTTCTTTCGGATAAAATTTTCTGTATGTAATATTGTTCAAAGAATAATCATATTATCCATAGCACTTTAAAAGGTTATTGACATTTTTATATATTTGTCATGCATATTAAGCCCCAAGCTTGTATTTTTCAAATTCAAAGTTATTTTAATCGGTTTATAAATGTTTTTCAAATATGGTTACCATGGAAACTGTTATTTTACAGAAAAACTAACTCGTCAACATATACTTTTTTTGCATTTTGTATTTCAAGATTAAATTTTACTTCACATACTGAAAAATAAGAAAATTCTATGAAAGGAATTTTAAGATATCTTCATTTATTTGTAATATATATATCAATTTTCATTGTTTTTTGTAGAAGACAAAAATTTGAAAAACTGATTTGAATCACAATAAATGTTCAAATTGTAATAATTTGAAACAAGAGGACCCTGAGGGTCTTGGATCGCTCACCTGACACTTGTTAAGTGTTGGTTACAACAATGTTACACATGAGTAATGGACAAGATTTGTCTAAATTTGACAGTGATCTACTTTTGACCCCAAGTTACTCATAAACTGACTTGGTTGAGATATAACAGGTTGATCATTTTGAGCAAGTTTGATCAAATTTGGCTGAAAATGTAGCTTTCATTGCTTCTAGACTGTAAACAAGGTTTTTCAAAGATTTGACCTAGTGACCTACTTTTTGACCCCAAACTACCCATGTTCAAACTCGATCAAGATACCATCAAGGTTAACAGTCTGAGCAAGTTTGATCAAGATTGGTCAGAAAATGTGACTTCTAGAGTGTAAACAAGATTTTTCAAAGATTTGACCTAGTGACCTACTTTTTGACCCCACACCAACCATGATCAAACTCTATTGAGATATCATCAAGGTTATTATCCTGAGCAAGTTTGATCAAGATTAGGCAGAAAATGTGGCTTCTAGAGTGTAAACAAGATTTTACTAAGATTTGACCTAGTGACCTACTTTTTGACCCCACCCATGATCGAACTCGATCGAGATATCATCAAGGTAAACATCCTGAGCAAGTATCAGGAAGAATGGGCCAAAAATGTGGCTTCTAGAGTGTAAACGCTGAAATTGCTGACCATGCACACACGCACGACAGACGACGGACATTCAAGTATCCTAAAAGCTCACCCTGAGCAGAGCTCAGGTGAGCTAAAAAACATTGAATGATAAAGTATTGAATATATGAATTCATGTTTTTTGTGTAAATAAACCTTCCAGAAATTATTTTATTACCTTTGAAGATTTTATGGTCATTTTGACAGTTTTGCCCCAAACGGTTACCATGGAAACTGTCATTTTACGAAAAAACTAACTCATCGACCTGCATTTTTCTTTTCATTGTTTAATTCACAAAAAGAATTTTAAATAACATATGAAAAATTTAGAAAATTCAATGAAAGGATTATTTTCTTATAAAACTGTAGAACATGTCCTTAACACCATATGTGTCCTTAACAAGAAACATAAACAACCATTGTAAAAACAATGTATACAATTTCTTCCGTATTTCGAACAATAATTCAAACTCACCAGTTTACGCTTTTCCTCAGTTTCCATGACCTTCCGCTTCTTCATTACATTTTCTGGGATACATGGGGGTCGCTCCTATAATGAAAATCAATCAAAGTCAACATTATGGTTACATTATACAACCTATTAACACAATGTGTACCTATTCCTTTAACTAGACAACTATTTATCAATAAGTCTTCAGCAGCTATTCAATAAAACTTTCTCATTTAAAATAAGTTTACCAAAACAATTTAACCTTTTTAAAGTTTGTTAGACTCATAAGAGAAAGTGCTTGCGACAATCAACTAATACTTGTTGAATCGATTTCTAAAGCCCTCATCTATATGGTCAAGAATTTATGATCATGACTAAATCAAAATATGCTTCATTTTTTCCATCATGGAATTGGAGACTTTTCTCATAAAATGTGCATCATCATGACTGAATTCTTTGGTCACAATGATTTCTCATGTTTTTTATTTAATCGGCTAGTAATGTTTCAACTAAAAGTCCCTTGTGACTTATTGTATTGAATTTTTCACAACATTTCAACATACCTTGTGATCTCTTTTCTGTGGTACAGCAACATGGAGTCTGTTTGCAATGTCACCTACTTTCTTTGAATTTATTTTCTGTTCAACTCTGTGGGCAAGAAGTCTTTCACAAGCCTATCAAACAAAAGATAATTCATTAAGATTCATAACATGAGTTTAACTCATTCACAAACACTGAAAACATGAAAAAAGCAACTTCTAGCTACATGTCAAAAGTAATTATACAGTTTGTTTAACCAAAAGATTCTGTCTCATGTCTTGCAATAGTCAATTACTATTTTTCTCCAAAAATCCTTTCTTCCCTACCAGACATATATTCCATTTCCATTTGAATCTCAGTAATCCCTTGCAAAACCTTTCAGCTTATCATTTGCAAAAGATTTGTAATAAATGGCATTTTGAGGGTTCAATACAAGGCTAAAGTAACTGCTTCATGTGTGTGAAAGTCTTACAATAGTCTTCATCTACTATTGACCTAATTTCCATACATCTTTATGATAGTTAATATAGATAATACCCACCTCGTTTCTGACTTCAATAACTCCGTCCTCTGTTAATGTGCTCATCTGGAGTACTGGGATCTGGTCTTCCTCAAACTCTCGAACCAAATCCTGCGATAAAAAATAATGATTTCCTTATCTTGCACCATTCTAATATTTTATTGTTTAAAAAAATAATAATAATAATGGTCCTAGGAGTAATCCGTGAAAGTAACCTTGTAAAGCACATAAAGATTTCTACCAAAAATAGAAATATCTCAACTCTCTGAATGATCTTAGTTAATGGATCAAATGAAACAAAGATATGAATTAAGTTTATAACATATCAGAAATTATTTATCAAAAATAAGCATTGCTTGTTACAGAAAATAATAATCTTTGTTACAAGGTTTAATTGCTCCTAACCCAAAATAGTGCTTGCTGGAACCGACTTCATGCTTATGTAAACAGTAAACTGGCAGCTGGCCTGTGATCTAACCTGTTTGCTACTCTAAGTATCTTTCCGTATCAAAATTAAGCAAATATTTAAGGTTTTGAAATGCAGATTTTTTAGAAAATTACCAAGCATTCTAAGGGTTAACAAGGACTCTTCCTCTTGTGACGATTTTTCCTAGCTATATAGCAACTGCAGACACTCTTTATGGAGCGAGCACACATGGTTAACAGTATTTACACAAAACATTATCTTGGAGCAAGCACACATGGTTAACAGTATTTACACAAAACATTATCTTACTTGTTTGTCTTCCAGACACTCTTTATGGAGCCAGCACACATGGTTAACAGTATTTACACAAAACATTATCTTGGAGCGAGCACACATGGTTAACAGTATTTACACAAAACATTATCTTGGAGCGAGCACACATGGTTAACAGTATTTACACAAAACATTATCTTACTTGTTTGTCTTCCAGACACTCTCTATGGAGCCAGCACACATGGTTAACAGTATTTACACAAAACATTATCTTACTTGTTTGTCTTCTGAGACACTCTCTATGGAGCCAGCACACATGGTTAACAGTATTTACACAAAACATTATCTTACTTGTTTGTCTTCTGGCAGACCTTCTAGCTTAACGATGTCAATCTTGTTCATGCATACAATCAGTGGTTTCTTGGCAAACAACGGTTTTATGCTCTTGAATAGTGAAACCTGCAAAAGGAAAAAAGGTGAATAATTTATAGAGAAACACCGGGCAAATCAGCTTTAATAAAAAAAAAAACAGAGCTACCTGGATCATCATGTTTATATGCAATCATTTCAAGATAAAGGCACCAATTCTACAGTAGTGCTTCCATCTTTCATGATCATCTAAATTGGACATTGTAATAAGTGAATAATCATACTCTCAATACTTTGAACATAAGCATGCATCGTCAAATGTTTATTTCTTTTTTTCTTTATACAGAAATTTAGTTTATCTAACAATTATATCATTTGCTTACTAAATACACAAAGAGGTATATATAAGGTAGGGGTAATTGTATTGCAGAGTATCTAAAAACTATTTAGTTTTATCCAATTTCTTGTCAAGAAAATTCCTTTGAGTACCAGAACCAATTAAAGGTTAACACTTTTGACCTACCTGTTGTTCTATAGAGTGTCCACACTGCTCCGACAGATCCATCACATAGAGGACAACAGCTCGGAGATGGGCCAGTGCCGTGATGGCCTGCATCTCTATGGTGTTTCTGTCCTCTAACTGGTGATCAAGGATACCAGGCGTGTCCACAACCTGAAGCACAGATAAATGGAATCAAAATTAGCATCGCAGCTCTCAATACATTTATAAGTTATCTGAAAGATCTCTTTTAAAGAAACCAGGTATTTCTTCTATGTGTTACAAGTAGGCTTAGTTAAAAGGATATAATTAACATTTTTCTCCATACAGTGAAAAAAATTTAAACAGTCTTTCCCAAGTTATCATTAATGACCATAAGCTGCAACTTCAAACTTTCATCTCAAGGTACATCGTATATAGGTTTTCAAAAAAACTGCTCTCCAGTATCAAGTTAATATCTGATAATCATGATGTATCTAAGCAATTGACAACAAATACAGCAATGACCAGCTGTATGTCAAATTTCAGTATTTAGGAATCTATATATAAGCTCTTACTCATTTTCGGCTGCTTGACCAACAATATCTAAAGCAGAAGCAGTTGTTACGAGGAAACCATTCAAACAAAAGATGTTCAACTTCATAGACAGCAATGATATGAATTTGATAATGTAATATTACCTGCCATCTTAAGTATTTGTAATCTGTGTGTCCGACATAGAGGGACTTGGTTGTGAATGCGTATGGCTGAACTTCGACATCAGCTCTTGTGATCTGTAAAACAAAGAGCAACAAAGTGTTGGTATATATCTACTTACAAACAAACTAATGGTCACTTGTGTTAACCTACAACATGTTTTTGAAAAGATGGACCGTAAGAAAAATGTAATGGTAAAATTGCTTCAAAATATAATAGCAGTCTTAATAATTGTAAGAAAGACTCTCTTCAACTCTGGGTTAAATTCTGGTTTGCTAGCCCTTTATCATGTGGATTATTTATACAAACAAAATGTTTTCTGGTTATAAGTTATAAAAGTTACACCCATAATTTGGCTATGAAGATAAAAACAAATCAGTACCACATACCTTATTAATAAAACTTGATTTTCCCACATTAGGAAATCCACAGATAAGTAGTGTGCGTGTATTTGGGTCTATAGAAGGTAATCTGGACAAATGCTGTCTAACTTGCTCCAGGTACTCCAAACTCTGTTTCTGGTTCTTTATGATTGTGCACATCCTAGGGGAAGAGACAAACATGTTTTATGAAGTATCAGATGTTTGATATTGTTCACAGACGTGAGGAAATATGGAACTTAAAAAATAATTTCTCTAACACTGCACAACAGCTGTACTGATATAAAATACATACTGAAGAATAGTCATTGAAAACATATTAGATAATTTTTGATTCTTTAAAGTGTGTATGCAATGAATTGAATTATTAAAAGTATGTATGCAGTGAATTTACATGTAAATGCCATTGTCGCTTTTGAGATCATATAAACTGCACATACTTAGATAAATTGATCCTTCCTGAATTAAATATGCCTTCAATAGCTATTTTCAGCTGTATATCAAAAAACAAAAACAGAATTGTTTCAATGACACTTTATTTTGACTTCCAACTTTTCTCTTCTGTGAACAAGTACCTTATGAACTGTAAGAAATAAGATAAGCTTAAAGACTTTCAAAATGACTTTTTGGAAACTTTGTGCCTTAGGGAATGATTTGCACAATCCTTCTGCTTTGGGGTCTTCTTCAGGAAGAAAAATTGTAATTTTCAACACTTTCAACAAACATCAAATTGAATAATCAAAGAGTTCTGATTATGTCATATATTCACACTTGAAGGTTCTGTTAGGAGACCATATCAAATAACGATCATGAAAAAAATCATTTTTAACAAATATCTAGATTTTGTTGACAGAATTTGTTACCTACCTCCCAAGTGCTGCTTTCTTCAACTGTTTACATCTGTACAAACTGTCTGCATACTTCAACAAGCGTACATAATCTTTAGCAACACTGAAACAAAACGTACATTAGATAAATCTTGAGTATAGTGATAAACATTTAACATCTAAAGAAAAATGAAAACAGGTATTTGCAATTCATCCCTTCAATAAATGGAGATAAAATCATGTACTTTGAAAAGCTGTATGGAACAACACAATACAGTATTTAATTTTGTTTTCTCTCTACAATGATTGCTCTACATGGATTTCTGTACAAGTTTTTTTTTAAACTTGAACCAATCAGTCCTGAAACTGCTTCTTAAATATATAACAAATGAGTGCAGATTTGAAATAATCATCCTAGAGAACCTGTAACATGGACCATGAACATGACCTTCCCCTATCTAAGGAATGGGGACTAGTTATTATTCAAATCAAGGCATAAACAAAAGCTGTTACAAGGTTTTCTTTTGTGGCAATAAAAGATTGGTCTTAAGGTTAAATGATAATCAAAAAACAAGTCTTTTGATCTATTAAAAATTGTTTTTAAGGATTTGGAAACCCTCTACAAGTAATTAATAGCTTCTAGCCGAGTTCTTACTTGTCCACAAGATGTCTAGCAGTGTTAATTTGTCCCAGGGCCAATTTAAAATGGTCCTTGTCATACAAGACATTCATCAAGTCTGCATAAAATGGATGCACATCCTGAAATAATAAGGAAACCATTCTGATTCTTCTGCGAATATTCATAATTTTAGAACAATGTGTGTTAAAAAGTAAGTTAGCTGTTTTCTTAATAAATTATATCAAGACATCAGATGTAGTCATTGCAAGGAAAAATTCCAATCGTTTTCATCTTTTTTTCACAGGATTGAACACAATGTCATTAAATTTTCAGTCAAATTACTGTTTTCCTAATACTAGACTATGGCTCTAACATATATTACCAAAGGACACTCTCAGGACACTAACAGTGTGGGTGGGGCTCTAACCCAGGTTCCCAGCGTTACGGGTCAACCTTATTAACCACTGAGTCATGAAGGACCCAAAATTGTTTTTATGCTTTTATGTTTGTATCATAATCATAGAGAACATTTGTTGATTTTCTGTGAGGCATATGGTTATCTTACCACCAGCTTTATTTCAATAACATGTGTGCTTAATCTTTGGCATTAATTTGTTCATTTTGATAATTTGAAGTCATGAAAACTACTCATGATAATGATATCCATCACAAATTATTTATGCAGTTTGGTAGGTTTAGCCGATATCACCAACAATAAATAATACACTAAAACATTTTTACCTCTAGCTTCGGGAAGTCTGACAATATCTCTGAAAGTTTGTCATGAAAATTTTGTTGAGTATATTTCACTTTTCTGGTGTAAAACTGTCGAATCCTTGATATTTTATATTGTTTGTGTACGACTGTTGGAGTCTTTCTTTGGGTTTTGGACAGTACAATGTCGACAAAGTCCTGAAATAGCAAAAGAAAAGGTTTGGCCATTCAATAATAATCATTGCAACATTTCAGACCAATGGATGAATATGATAAATCCTTTTAGTTCAGTCCGACATAGGTTGATATGTATTTATACAGTACACTGTCTCACTGTCTCTTACACATCTAAATATAGCTCAGAAATGGCAATTTCCAAGTTCTTGCAATTCATTTCCTCTCAGAAAAAAAAGTATGTTTCAAAATTTCAAAACAGCTTCCCATCAGGTACAGTACTATAGCAGGGCTGTCATTATTTTTTGAAGTAAGAGACCAA
Source organism: Cerastoderma edule (assembly GCA_947846245.1). Classification (NCBI taxonomy): domain Eukaryota; kingdom Metazoa; phylum Mollusca; class Bivalvia; order Cardiida; family Cardiidae; genus Cerastoderma; species Cerastoderma edule. The sequence continues at coordinate 295,165 of OX401409.1, forward strand.
CTTTAAATTTGAGGAGGCCAATGAAGCAAACATCCAACAAAAATTAGGTACAGTTACTTATGATCACAGATCATATTTTTTGTTAATTGAGCCGACTAAATAGTCATTTGAAGCGGTCAAATTGGCCTGGAGCCGGCTCTTAATGACAACCTTGTTATAGAATTCAATCAAATGAATTAAATGTGTTTTAAGCTCCAACTCCTTTCCTGTGATGAAAATGTCCATCATCAGAGCCAATTAATGATATATATGAGCATCACTCCAAACTATAAATTAGGAATATAATAGGCACATTTGATAAGCCTCAGCACCATATTGGGTGTGCCGTCTCCATATATGTACCCCATATGTTCAGTTTTTTAAAATATGAAATGATCTAAAATTTGTTTTGTAATGTTCGTTGAAAGTTTTGTGCAAATTAGGAACCTAATGCATTGTTTGAGAGAACATGCTGGTATATGTAGAGACAACGCAACCGCTCAGTGAACAACAGTGTTTTTCACCTATCAGATGTCTTTGAGAGGTTCATTTACTCGGTTTGTTACATTGGTGGCAGCGGTTGAATTAACACTTCTCCTTCTATTGGAATTGCCTTCCCCACATGTTTCCCAAGGGCCAAGAATCGGGATGAGTCTTCTCGGAAGTGGGAGTTATGTACCGTTACGTTGAACGTTTAAGCAAATTAGGAACCTAATGCATTGTTTGAGAGAACATGCTGGTATATATAGAGACAACGCAACCGCTCCGTGAACGACAATGTTTTTCACTGATCGGATGTGTTTGGTCTTTGAGAGGTTCATTTGCTTGATTCATTACAGTTCCAGTGATATTTTTCTAAATTAAATCAATGGGTTTTTTCGACCAAAACTTAAAACTCAATGGGTTTTTCTTCAGAAAAATGATTAAAATGAATGAAAGTAATGAGTTTTGGGGAAATTAAATGAGATTTTAGGGGCCAAAAATTATCACTGCAGTTCAAAAGTTCCACACATGTTACACTTTCAATGTAAATATGCAGTAAAATGCTTTATCAACATTTTTTCATGCATTTCGTCTGCCCTCCATTTACCAGCACCAGGCTAGGGACCTGAAACGTCATGCAAAAAGAACCCTCCAATGAAAGCAGAGATGCCAGTGGGGTTCAAACCCTGGACCCCCGTTCTAAGCTCGCTTTCTTAATCACTTGGCCACGCCACAGCCAGTAAACGTGATAATTCCTTTACTTGATATCATCCCATGAAGCAAACCAAGAAGAAGATATGTAGAAAAATACCATAAGTAATTTGACTACTTTAACGCGAAAATTGATGACATTGTCAGAACAGAACGGATAACTAAACTCCAACCTACCTTCGCAGTCGGTACGACGGTAATCTTCTTGAAGTTATAATGTGACATCTTTGAGGATGTGTTTTGTTATAATCGTTAACGTTTTATGGTATCAGTCAAGGGAGAAATTCATAAATAAAAGTTAAGAAGCATTGCCCAATTTCTGACACCGGAAATAACAAACCCCACGTGGAATTCATTCGGATTTAATCGAATATGTTACTTTTCGATCGCTGAACTCGGTTGATGTGTATACATGAGTGCAGACGAGTCATTTTACAGAATCTGATTCTTTCGGTTTTGATGGGTCAACAGGTCCAAATAAGCTTTTACAACTTTTGGATTGATTTGATTTCTTCATTTAATGCAGACCTGCCTTACAAAGTGTTAAGAACTCATAGATAGAAACAAATCAAAATATTTGTCTACGTTATCATTTATCAGTGTACTGAAAGTTAACAGTTAGCTTGTAATGTTAGTTGTTACAGAGTTTCTTGCTTTTATTTTAAACTTTTATTCATGTTAATTGAATCATATCCACCCATCACTATTTACGGTATTTAGGATTTTTTTGAATTTTCATTTTCTGTCATTTCATGAAAGATTGTTTTTAAAAGATCATGCGAGTCTCAACTCATCATTACTGTCCAAGACCTAGCATCCAGTATGGACTCTGGTGAACAAATTGATGCTGTGCTTCTAGATTTCAGCAAAGCCTTTGACATGGTTCCCCACAAAAGACTCATGGTCAAACTCAAACACTATGGAGTCACTGGCACAACCTAAGATGGATCGAGAGTTTCCTTGCAGGCAGAAGTCAACAGGTTCTTGTTGAAGGCCATATATGTCACCTCCAGCCCCTGTAACTTCTGGCGTGCCCCAGGGTTCTGTTCTTGGACCCCTGCTATTCCTCCTGTACATAAACGACCTCCCAGATAGAGTGAGATCACCAACACGCCTCTTTGCAGACGACAGTCTCCTCTATCGAAGGATCAAGTCCCTCAATGACTCTGCCATTCTACAGGAGGATCTAGACAAACTACAAGAGTGGGAGCGTGATTGGCTCATGTCCTTCAACCCTACAAAGTGCGAAGTGATACGCTTTTCAAGGAAGAGGAAACCAATTCTGGCTGACTATACAATCCATGGCCACACTTTGAATATTGCAAGGACTGGAAAGTACCTGGGTGCCATGCTGTCAGATGATCTCTCTTGGAAGCCCCATATTGAAATGACTGCTAAAAAGGCAAATGGCAACCTGGCATTTATCCGGAGGAATCTGTCAAGCTGTCCAAGAGACACCAAAGCTCTCGCATACAAGACACTTGTAAGGGCAACACTGGAATACGCCTCCACAGTGTGGGATCCCCACACACAAGACTGTACAAACCAGCTAGAGGCAGTCCAGCAAAGAGCTGCACAGTTCGTCATGGGAGATTACCATACCACCAGCAGCACCTCCCAAATGATCGCAAAACTCGAATGGAAGACCCTACAAACAAGGAGACAACATGCCAAGCTGTTCATGATGTACAGAATTATCAATGATCACATCGCGATCCCAGGACATCAGTATCTCCACCATGCTACAACAGCCACTAGGGGACATACCCAGAGGTTCATTGTTCCATACTGCAGGTCAGACTACCTCAGATTCTCCTTCTTTCCATCCACAATACGGCTTTGGAACCAGTTACCAGTGCACCTTGCCTCAGCAGCCACACTAGAGGCCTTCAAGGGGAGCCTGGCGCAGCAGCACTAGATTCATCTCCATGTACATAGTTTTATTTTTAGCCTGCACCTGTTTGCGCCTCACCACGACCTTGTACAGCACTTTCATGTACGAAAATGCCCCAGAGTGGGCCAGGTACATTAATGGAAGAAGAAGAAGAAAGAGCAGACTATCTTGTTTTCACATTGTTTCTTTTTTATTTCAACCCTATTTTCAAAGTTGAATGTCATCCTTCTGACTGATTTGTTTTAGTTATGCTTGATATTTGAAATAACTTAAGGAGATACTATATTGACCCGATGACCTCATAAAACATTTATTAGGGCTTTGATTTACCGTATATATTTTTTTTATCCATGATATCATTAGATCTACTTCATTAACATACATTTGATGACAGATAATGCATACTCTTGTATTTTTCAGACTTTGCAATTATGGAGCAGCTTCATGTAATAGGCACAGACATCATTTATAAACTTCAGGACCAGTTTGGTGTATGTTTAATATTAAACCCTTAATAAACAAATTGGTTTACTTGGCCTTATTTTCGTTAGTATGGTTTAACATCATATCAACAGTATTTCAGTTATGTTGCAATACCTAACTCATAATGACGGAGGAGGATTTCCAACTTGACTACACAATCATATGGTTTGGCCAAGCCAGTTAGAACCGGCACTCTTTAAGTCATCCAAAAGACTGCCTCTCATGAAAATCAAATGTCATCAATGGGATTTGAACCCACATGAAGGGGCATGTGGTTTGAGTTCTGTGCTTTAACTACTCGGCCATGGAGACCATATATTCATATTGGATTTTATTCTTTAACTTTTGGGGCACAGACGCTCCTTAAGTTGACTTAAACCCTTTCCGCAACATGGGAATATGATATGACATTTCTTTTTGTTAATGGTATAACCATTGTGACAGGAGTTAATGCGATTTGTGAGCAATTTCTGCATTTGCCACATTGGTATCATAAGTTGTAAGTTTTGCTGGAGTGTCCTTTAGGAAGATCTTCAGACCCCGAGTGTTGTGCTTGGGAATTCCAGAAAAGTCACAAATAGAAATGAAAAATTGTTGAAACAGCATTAAACCAAATTACAAATAATCTTGAAAGAAGACCAAATGTTTACCTCTTATCTAGAGCATTATATATATACTAAACTTATTTATTATTAATTATACCATATTTTTCAGTACTATGAAGACCTGATGCTTGTTTTATCTCATCTTGGCGATCCAAGGAACGCATTTCTGTTGTACTTTCCAATATCTTATTGCCTACACAAACCCACCGGCAAGGCTGTTCTCTGGCTGGCCTGCTTATCAGAATGGATGAATGCAATACTGAAATGGTGAGCCTTCTTTTTTTTTGTAATCATAAGAGATGTCTAAATAATCAGGTATAGGTTGCGAGTACTTCATTGCTATTTAGATGCATCTGAATATCCATACATTACCTTTTTAATAATGATGCAGGAAGATGTATGCTTAAATTTAGCTTATTCCTTACATCTTGAAATTAGAAAAACGATTCTGCCATTCATATACATCCCAACTTGATGTACAGGGTTCACTCTGGGGCTTAATCATACATGATAATTGACTCATCCTCTTTAGAATTAACCACAGCAGACACACAGGGAGATATATCATAATAGACCTTTATTAACACTATATATACACAAGTGTATATATAGTGTTAATTAAGGTCTATTATGATATATCTCCCTGTGAGCAGACACCCACAAAAAGGGTAACTTCTGTGTTTTTAATCATAAGATTATCATGCAGAATCATTAAGTATGTTTCAATATAAAACTATTTTAGATAGGAAAGTCTTTTTGCCATTCATCATGAGAACAAATAGAATTAGATTTGGTAACAGGTTCCAAGCTCAAGTCAAAAAGCTATTATTACACAAATTGCTTTCGTTTATTCAAGAAGAGTGTTGCCCTGTGTACTTGTTAAATTCCACTTAATGTCAACCATATGGGATTTTAGTAAACTTTTCACAATTACCATGCATGTTTTAAGATTTGTATTTATTTCCAGTTTGATCTCAATGAATGACAAACCTATAAGTTTTATGAACTAAAATTCTTCAATTCAACTTACCCAAGGTTTTAGACAATAAAGAGTTCAACTTTCTCATCAAAAGAATCTTAACTTTATATCTGAAGACCACACACTTCCTTTGGACTAACAGTTCTCCCCTTGTGATTTCATTATTAATCTATTAAGTTCTTCGTGGCCCAGTGGTTAAGGTGGTGGACTACGGAGTTGGGGGTCTCGGGTTCTAGCCCCACCAATACATCTGGTTTCATGGGAGTGGGCTTTGGTAAGTCACTTCAGAGCCCTAGCCTGGTGCTGGTGAATTCAGAAAGCTGTAACATAACTGAAAACACAGTGTTAAAGACCATACAAATTTATATATTTATGGTTTAATGTCACATCAACACATTTTCAGATTTATCACAGCACAAGTTACTTACAGGTAACTCTATGACCAGCATATTTGCGAACAGGTTAATCTATGGCCAGTATATTTGTTTAAAGGTTCCTCTATGGCCAATGTATTTGTTTAAATGTTACTCTATGACCAGTATATTTGTTTACATGTTACTCTATATATTTGTTTACAGGTTACTCTATGACCAGTATATTTGTTTACATGTTACTCTATATATATTTGTTACCAGGTAACTCTATGGCCAGTATATTTGTTGACAGGTTACTCTATGACCAGTGTATTTGTTTACAGGTTACTCTATGACCAACATATTTGTTTACAGGTTACTCTTTGGACAGTATATTTGTTTACAGGTTACTTTATGGCCAACATATTTGTTTACAGGTTACTCTATGACCAGTATATTTTCATTACATGTAACTCTATGGCCAGTATATTTGTTTACAGGTTACTATATGGCCAACATAATGTTGACAGGTTACTCTATGACCAACATATTTGTTTACAGGTTACTCTCTATATATTTGTTCACATGTTTCTATATTGCCAGTATATCTGTTTACAGTTTACTCTATGGCCAACATATTGTTGACAGGTAACTCTATGGCCAGTATTTTCATTACATATTACTCTATGGCCAGTATATTTGTTTACAGATTTCTCTATGGCCAACATATTTGTTTACATGTAACTCTATGGCCAGTATATTTGTTTACAGGTTACTCTATGGCCAGCATATTTGTTTATAGGTTACTCTATGGCCAGCATATTTGTTTATAGGTTACTGTTGCCAGAGTCTTGTTTACAGGTTACTCTATGACCAGCATATTTGTTTACAGGTTACTTTATGGCCAGCATATTTGTTTACAGGTTACTCTATGGCCAGCATATTTGTTTATAGGTTACTCTTGCCAGATTCTTGTTAACAGGTTACTCTATGAACAGCATATTTGTTTACAGGTTACTTTATGGCCAGCATATTTGTTTACATGTAACTCTATGGCCAGTATATTTGTTTACAGGTTACTCTATGGCCAGCATATTTGTTTACAGGTTACTTTATGGCAAGCATATTTGTTTACAGGTTACTCTATGGCCAATATATTTGTTTATAGGTTACTCTTGCCAGATTCTTGTTTACAGGTTACTCTATGACCAGCATATTTGTTTACAGGTTACTTTATGGCCAGCATATTTGTTTACAGGTTACTCTATGGCCAACACTTTTGTTTACAGGTTACTCTATGTCCAACATATTTGTTGACAGGTTACTCTATGGCCAGTATATTTGTTGACATGTTACTATATGGCAAGCATATTTGTTTAAATGTTACTATATGGCCAGTATATTTGGTTACAGGTTATTCCTTTTATTTGTTTACAGGTTACTCTATGGCCAGTATATTTGTTTACAGGTTACTCTATGGCCAGTATATTTGTTGACATGTTACTATATGGCCAGTATATTTGTTTACATGTTACTATATGGCCAGTATATTTGTTTACATGTTACTATATGGCCAGTATATTTGGTTACAGGTTATTCTATTTATTTGTTTACAGATTACTCTATGACCAGTATATTTGTTGACAGGTTATTCTATATATTTTTTTACAGTTTACTCTATGGCCAGTGTATTTGTTTACAGGTTATTCTATATATTTGTTTACAGGTTACTACATGGCCAGTATATTTGTTTACAGGTTACTCTATGGCCAGTATATTTGTTGACATGTTACTATATGGCCAGTTTATTTGTTTACATGTTACTATATGGCCAGTATATTTAGTTACAGGTTATTCTATTTATTTGTTTACAGATTACTCTATGACCAGTATATTTGCTCTATAGTTGCTCTATATATTTGTTTACATGTTACTACATGGCCAGTATATTTGTTCACAGGTTGTTTTATATATTTTCTTACAGATTACTCTTTGGCCAGTATATTTGTTGACAGGTTACTCTATATATTTGTATACATGTTTCTACATGGCCAGTATATTTGTTTACATGTTACTATATGGCCAGTATATTTGTTTACATGTTACTATATGGCCAGTATATTTGTTTACATGTTACTATATGGCCAGTATATTTGGTTACAGGTTATTATATTTATTTGTTTACAGTTTACTCTATGGCCAGTGTATTTGTTCACAGGTTATTCTATATATTTCTTTACAGGTTACTATATGGTCAGTATATTTGTTTACAGGTTACTCTATATATTTGTTTACATGTAACTATATGGCCAGTTTATTTGTTTACAGGTTATTCTATATATTTGTTTACAGGTTACTGTATGGCCAGCGTCCCTACTGGTGGGTAAAAGAGTCAGGTCTTTACTCGGACTCGGCCAACTCAACACAAATAAAGCAGTTTTCATTAACCTGTGAGACAGGCCCAGGTATGATGTTTTTATTTTTCTTTCTGTCCATTTACTTACCCTTTTGATGTGTCTTACACACAACAAATTACTGGTTTTTAGGGCTGTGAATAATTTCACATATATTCTCCCATGATTATCATAAGCAAATTCCATTCTTAACCCTTTCCCAAACAACAGATTTTCGACTGTCCCAAATTGAAAGGGTTTGCAGATGACGTTTCAAAATGTGATGAAATTGGAATGTAATTTTCTGATAGAGGAGAAAACCTTGAGGGAAAAGGAGAAATTGCTTTTAGCAAGCAATTTCTCCTTTTTCCACAATGTTTTCAAGAGTCGCCTGCAACAAAGTGGTTAAATGGTGGCATTGATTGGTAATGGATTTAGGAAGATTTAATCTGTACATTTTTTATGTGATAATTTCAGGAAGTCCGTCTGGTCATGCTATGGTGACGGCTTGTGTGATTTATTGTATAACAACATCCCTCCTGAACTATCTAAAACCAAGGTAATTTATTCACTTATTTTTGTATAACACCATATCAAAAGTATTGATTTATTTCCAGCAACAATTTGGTTATTCATATACACGGGTAATCTCAAGTTCTAAGCTAGGGAATGGTGCCTTGACATTGAACACTCCAGTATGAAATAACGGCTTTGAACACAATTTGTCCCCAGATTTCCCAGTTCTAACCACTAGATTATTGTGTAAACTCTACTAATATCTGTATAACATTATTTAAGTTTATGTGAATTATTGATTATTATTTCCTATTCATGTGATTTCAGACTGTCTCTAAAATGTGTCGCCTGGTGTTTATACACAGTGTTTATGCTGGCGGTGACTTTATCAAGATGTTTTATTGCAACACATTTTCCACATCAAGTGCTTCTGGGCACATTGGCAGGTGAATGAAATCTGATGTTTTAATAAAGGGAGGTTTTCCAAGTCTTTGCATGAAGAGTATTTTTTTGCTAATATCATTGTTTCTTCATTAAAATCTATTTTCATGTAGTAAATAGATAAAAGAACCTAATTAAATAATATCTAATGATTTGTCGTCAATGCAATGCATGCAATTTGGAAAGAGGCTCTGTGTCTGGATCTCTCTTCTTTACCTTTGTCAGTCACCATCCAATTATTTTGTTGTTTCTGAATTGGTTCCTTTTAAACATCAAGTACAGACCTGAAAGAGTTGTTGATACGTAAAAAGTTTTGAAAGTTACTAAGGAAGCATGGGGAATATGATCCACCTTCTCAGTAATCAATCTGGTTGTATCACTCTATTTTCTGTTTATTGACTGACTAACAGAAAGATGTTTTATATACAAAGATGCTTGACTACATGTAAGTGAAGTCTTTTGCTATCTTTGTTAAATCAGGCATAGTGGTTTGATTGAAATACTGTTAAAAACCTTATATGATACAAAACCCTTATTTCAATATCAAGTACCTAAAAGCCAAGACAGACACATCAAGTATTCAATGAAAGACTATAGCAAGATCTTCACAAATGTGAAGCATTTGCTAAAGTATTGCATTGTACCTTAGACATGAGATTGGCATCATGCAAGACTATAGCAAGTTTTTTTTGTGAAGGACTTGCTATAGCCTTTTGATAAGCCCTTCACCAAATAATACATCATGATAGATAAATCAATAAGGATATTTCCACATCTTGGCACTTTTATTTAATTCCAGGAATAGTCCTATGTGTACAATTTAGCCGGATAAAGATGGAAAATCTGAAGGTCAGCCATCACATCTCCTGCTCATTGATGATCCCTGGATCTTGTCTGCTACTCTACACCACCATGAGTGTGTGTGGCCTTGACCCTGGATGGTCCATCACCTTGGCAACCAAATGGTGTCAAAGGTCAGAGTGGGTTCACCTTGACACCACACCCTTCAATGCGGTCATCCGAGACTCTGGGAGTATCTTGGGTGCAGTATTATTTATATTTCTACATAGCAATAAGGAAACAAGGATTGCTTCAAATTAAAGAGCTGAGGATGGCCACAGGGGTCTATAGATATACTCTGGGTCAGAAGTATGTTATATACTAGTATTACATAGTTCTGACCCCAGGATAACTATAGACCCCTGTGACAATGGCAGATGAATTTGTGCAAGGATTGCAAGCAATTACAATGCAAGGTTAAAACACATCTTTACAACTCTACTTTGTTATGTTTTTAAACAGCAGACATGTATTAAGATAGGAATAGTTTACTAAAGACTTGAACATTTTCAACATTTCTAAAAAAAAAGGTAGAGTTTATATTTTTTATAACATTCCAAACAATTCATTTACTAAACACTGAAACACACAAAAAACAGAGCTCATGATTTATCCTTTATAACTTTTCAGTCACATCTTATTCAAAAAGTAAACAGTTATATCATATTTTATTGATTTATTCTTTTTTTTTCTTGCAGGTTTTGGGTTGATTACTATGCTGTCAGAAAAGTACAAAGAAAAGAAAGAAGCTCCAGGTCTTTTTGTGAAATTTCTTCATATAGTTCTCACCATTTTGTTCTGTCAAGCTCTAGAAAGCTTGAAGCTGAACAATGTTGACTTGCTGGTGTATTATGGGTTCACATTTGTTAAATTCTGTCTTCTTTCTATTGGTGTCCATTTCATAACATTCCTTTATTTATCTGATAAACGTGAACATGCAGATAAAAGACTTTAACACTTTATTTGCTTATATTGTACAGAATAAAGAAATAAAAGGTAAAGTAATAACAATGAGAGAGTTTATGTTGTTTCTATGTTGCGAAGGAATTATCATCTAGTGGTGTTGAAATAAAAAATCATCATATGCACATGTACCAGATGCTGAAGTGTCATGATTCTAAATACACTTTCATTGATCTTGATTTCACACCAAGGAGACAGAGGATTACAGGGTCAGTCAATGGGGTAGTTACCTACAGAATATTGTTGAAAACGTCGCTGTAGATCGTTAAATATATCATTAACCATATATGTTCTCACTTTGACATGTATGTTGTACAAGTCTTATGAAAGTACTGTGAAAACTGACCCATTTAGCAGGGTATATCATTTTTGTCACAATGACTTCTTTCAGAAAACCAAAGTCCCGATAAATGTGTTTTCCTTTTCAATTTCATTAACTTTCTGAGACTACCATTGTGAACAAGGCAATTTTCTTAAGTGGGATTTCAAAGACTTGTACGTACACTTGCATGTATACAAACGTTAGAGTATTGGTTTATAAACGTCTTCGTCTGCCAGGAGAGGTCGTTTGACATGCCTCCACACAAGAACAACTAACCTAACCAGCAGAAATAACGCAGCAACCGACAGAAGCGTAGCGCAGAACACAGAATTACCATAGGCAGTGTCAAGGTCATAAATGTTGTCAAGGATACCAGCAGAGGCTACGGTCAGCGTAATGTACGGACTAAACACATATCGGGTGAACTTATCAAGGAAAAACACGTCCAACACAAACCAAGATACAAGCGCCAACGCGACCAAAGCTAAAACAACTGTACCGGAAATGTCCGGGTCAACTCCGACATCATTGACGTCACCTCCGGTTTTATACGTCATCACCAGTCCAATGTTGGTGGCGGTGGCAACTGTGACCCATGCTGCGTAAAACGCGATTCCGTTCTGTATCAACATTCTGATAAACCACAACTCCAAGACGAGACCGGACTTTGTAAGACTCCCGAGGTTATCATAGAGGCGTTTACATGCGAAGAATAAAGCTACACAGAGTGACAATGTCTGTACTACAATCACGGCAAGAGCTACAGCCGTTTCTTTACCGTTATAGGCAAACAACCAGGCAACGTTACAAACGTTAGAGAGACTAAAAGCTCCATATGTTGTAATTGAGAATACTGGCATTGTATAAAGGTATTTCCCGTCTTTGTATCGACATAGCGTACCGAGGCTGTAGATCAGCCAAAGTCCTTGCCAAGCGTAGATGAATTTCCAAATATTTAGCGTCCATCGGGCTGGCGTTACGGGAAGACTGTAATAGGCAGCTATCTCACCGGTCGAGTTCTGGAACAGTCCTGCAAAACCGAAGAACAAAATGGAGACACTGTATAGCGATTAGAAAATAATAATTCTACTCAAACTTGATTGACAATCATTAACTGTGCTCTATAGACGACTTGCATAATAACCCAGTGTCTCATGTTTTTTAACCGAAATTTACATACATAGTAGGTTGTATTGAACCTGTAACAAACATTTAAATAAATCACTAAAACAGAATGTGTGTGTGGAATAGAGATCCTTTCAAAACGAACCAGTAGCAAAATTGTTTTATGCCATTTTCTTATTAACATGGCCATTTTTTTTTTATGTCGTCTGCGTTAAAGCTACCATTCCAATCTCTAACATTGCTGCGTTTTGAACATTTCACCAGAGACATAGATATCTATGTCTCTGATTTCACTAGACAATCAGATAATTTTGTCTTGTCTTGGCAGGGGTGGCGAAATCCAATTTGATAAACTTGTCCATAAATGCCAAATCTTTTTCTTCACTTGTCCGTCCTGGTTAAATATAGAAAAGTTCAGTAAAAATCACTTTTCCGTTTATGCTTTTAGACAAGCTGAGCAATATGGTCAATGGATGTTGCCACCCTTGCTGAGGCTACCTCTTTTCTTTTTTTCTCATCCAATTTGTGTACTTTAATTTTCCTGCAACAATGATTTATCTATTTTCTTCGTTGTTTTCTACTAGAGGTTAACAAGAAAATTCTCACCTGACCCTTCCACTGGGAGAAAGTTGATGACAACAACAGGAATAAATAAGACGAATGTGAAAATGATCACCGCCATCTTGATTGGTTGGTGAGCTGCAATCTTCTGCTGTAAAAAAGTGAAGCTCGATTGATTGATTAATTGATCAGTCAGATTGTTTGTTCGGGATTTACATCGCACCATATGGGCCTAATGTTATGCTCTGCGTTTCCTGTTCGATTGTATAGCGCAGACCATCAGTCCACAGGTGTTCATTATTCAGACATCGTTGTAAAACCAATGATTTTTAGCAACGCTTTGATGAATTAATTTACTGCTGGCACTTTTTTAATTAGTCCTATTTTTCCTGAAATCTTAAATTGTAAGGGATGACAGTGTGTCAAACTTACACATCATAATGTCATTACGCCCGTCTTTAACCGTATGTAAATCGCGTCACTAATAGCTTCTTAATTTTCTTGAAAGGTAGACTCATGTATGAGTTACGGAATCACAACCCGGCTTAATTCGGTCCTTATAGAGGAAAAAGGCTTAAAGACACTTTAGTATAAGGTCTTTCCTTTATCACTTATCAGCCGCTCAGCGCAAGTCAATAGAAATCTTGTTCGTGCGACGTTTAAAATATTCCAACTAAAACATTCTAAGATTTAATGATTTTTCGCAAGTTGTATCATAATGTGCTATTTTGTCTGAATAATATCTAAAAAAAAAAAACCTAATGAATAAAAACGTTCTAAACGAATCATCTAAAATCGCGTACCTGTCCACTACAAATACACGCATAATGCATTACGAAATATGCCGAAATGCTACCTTTTAACTAAAGTTATCATGGGGGCCAATTCTATGTACTATCAGAGACACAGATAACGTATCTATGTCTTTGGTAATAATAGATTGTATGGACCCAAGGATAACTTTAGACTCCCGTGGTTGATATGAATAACTGGGATTTCATTGTGTTCGACAGGTGCTCTTTGCACTAACGTCTGTCGTTACTGATGACGTAGACCCCTGAACAGGATGGTGGGACTTAACAATCTATAGAATCATGTAGTGTTGAATCAGACATGACCGTACCTTGCCAACCAAAGGCTCCAATTCGTCTTTGTTCGGCATCGTCTCTGTAAATATATTAAAGGTAAATATTGATAACAAAGCAAAGGAGAATAAATAATCCGGGTAAGCTCAGTTAGAATGACATAATGCGCTTTCACGGTTTTATCATTCATTCATTCTACTGGTATAGTAGTTGCTTTCGTTCATGTCGGTCTAGGCAATTGACATTAGAAATAGGTCTGCAATTGCGAAGTCAGTTCGAAGTATATCGAGGTACTAACGATTGGAGTTGAGCATTGTGTTTGTTTAGTTTCTTAAATGAAAAACGTTGTGGAAATCACAAAGCCAGAGTTGAGAAGTTTGCATCCAAGTTAAGAAAGTTTCCAATGCTTGGATTGCTCGGCCAATATTCTTTCTGATGTTTATTGAAGTCATAGCGGCATAATTAAACCCTTCCTCGCCAATGAAAATCAGTAATGTTCTACTAATCACGCATGAAAGCAGCATAGTCTTTGTTTTTGACTGAGAAAAAACATGCATTTCTCGTGAAAAAAAAAACACGATGGTCATAGCTATATGTATGCTCTGATTAAGGGGATATAACTAATTCATTGTTGAAGGTGCATAACATGACAGGCACAACAAACTAATAAACGCTGGTAAGAATTCTTCACGTACTTACCAGGTCTAAGATTATTCTCTCTTGATCCGGATCCTTTCACAAATGACCTCTTGAGTTTTGGCAAATGTTAATGTGACAAATTACCATAACGAACATGCCCTTAAATATCACAAACTGTGCCGCCTTAAAACAAAATAACATTTATATAATTAGAATCTGGGACATGCCGAAATAACTAACGTATCTTTCGTTGCGAGCAGGTTATTAGTTCAACCTGTTCACCCTGGTGTTTGGACCTGTCCAATATAAAATAACGTATTTAAAGCATTATAAGATCGCTCTTGATGAGAACATGCTTTGGAACGGTGGTGAAAAGGGCAGATATCGTCATATGTTGTCAATAGCAATGTTTTGTTTCATCAATGTCATTTTCATAAGATCGGTATTGATCATACACTAGAATGGGTGTTATCATTCCTTGTTTAACCATTTACCAAACAATAACGACATTAAACCACGTTGTTGCATACGACTCTGGAAAACATTGTCGGAAAAGGAGAAATTGCTCATAACGAGTAATTTTTCCTTTTTCCACATTGTTTTCTGCCCAATCAGACGAATACTTTTTCAATTCCATCACATTTTGAGATTTCGTCTGCAACCTCTTTTAATTTGGTACAGCCAAAAAGTTGGCGTTTGGTAGGGTTGAATAAAAGATAAAAGCACCAGCACCCAATGATGAAGCATTGATTTCGAACTGCCAAACCACTGGGTCACGCAGGTACGCGATATTCCCATTTCGCTAAGCAAGAGCTAGAGGGGAAACCATTTTGCGTAGGTGATTTCTCGACTAATTGTAGCAGCATACATAAGGGAGCGAAATGAAAAGTGAGGGGAGAGGTTTCATACATGACGTCAAAGTATTTTACTCACTTAGCAACGTCTGAAACTTTCGCCAGAGTGCGACCCTTTACTTAATATAGACTATTGTTATATTGTACCGACAGCTAATCTTAGAAGATAACATTTGGACAAACTTTGCGCCAGGAACAAATGTCCATTTGTTCCAATCGTTTTTAACAATTACCACACTTATTGTTATTTTCTATTATTATCGTCTGCTATTGCTTTCAATTTCGGCCAACACATAGTTACAATCATTGTATTCCATATGGGACTACGGGATAACATTCATCTTATCTTTAACACACGTCTGGAGTGATTCATAAAACGGTGATGGAGAAGACATACTGCTTTAGACCATCAAAGCTATCAAACCATTAACCAATTTGGCCGTTTCCATTACCTTAGCCAAAGTTATTAATGGGTTCATCACCATAATTATCGTCTGCTATTCCTTTAATTTTGACCATTTTTTTAAGATTTCCAAACGGGTTTGAAGAAAAATACTCATAAGGGCAAGAGAATTTTACAGGAATCCTGTACAAGGGAGACTACCAATGAGATATTTTTAACAATTATGATAGGTTACCTCCCTTTGACCATTTTTTTTAGTATTTAGTATTCCACATGCCTTATCCTACACAAAACTTGCGTCCCCCTTATTGGATTAGCAACTACTTGGTCAGGGGTCTGAAAGGACACTGGCACGAAACCAAGTACATGTGGGACTCGTACCAAGGTCTGTGGAGTTCTAATCTTAACCACGCGGAAACGTTGTACAGGACCTCTAGATGATGCTATATAAAACTCAAGGCCATACAGTTCAAGTCGAGTACTTTTTTTCGAAAGGTTTCCATTGTACAAGTCAGTTCAAATTTGTGACCAAAAGGCGATACTTATCTCTGTATTAATCTTGTGATATAACGCCATGACAATCACAATTTTTCAGCGAGTTTTTGATTTAATGGGATTTTCAAGTACAGCGTTAAGGTTTAGATGCCCTGCCAAAGCACATCCCCATGAGACCAGTGTCACAGGTGAGGGATACCAATCTTTGTAGACGACCTCAAAGATGATGTAACATTTCAAACACTTCAGCTTTAGGACTACCAGTTTCAGGCGAGAACATTTTTGAAGCTTGCATTCCAAAAACTCCCCATTTTGGCCCGCCTGATACATAACCAATCAGTAAAAAGAATCATTTTACAATCTCTGTAGAGGACCTCTAAATTCCTGTGAAGTATGTTTCAACTCCGGTCGGTGATTATAAAGGTTGGGACCGAGAGACAGTTGGCTGGAATATCTATTCATATATGGGTTTTTAAATCGCATCAACACTATCTCAGTTATGTTGCGATGCAAAACTCGAAAGGATAGAGGAAGACCCCAAATGTAACTGCCTATCGGAGCTGATCAAATAGGACAGAACCATCGGCACTCCGTACGTTAGTCAGGAGACTGCCTCTTATGAAAATCCATAAGCCATCACTAGGAAGAAGTTATAATGGATGCCGTACCGAGATAGCCTGACCCAAAAGCAAGGTCTTCATATGAGAAATTTGCCTTCCCAAGTGCTTTCATATAAATGTTGTTGCCACTGGTTTTGTTTCCCCACTTACACTGAACATTTACGGGAAAAGGATATTATCCATAAACACAAGTAACATGTAAATTTCATTATTAGTTTTATTTCAATGTTTTTAGTTTTGTTTTAAATACCACTGTTGGATTGGAGCAGCTACACAGACAGACAACTTAAATGTACATATGGCATAGGACTTTGAAAAATTGACATTGCATTTGGCAGTTTAGAATTGATTTCACTTTGAGCTCAAATTGGTGTCGGCACTCTTTCAGTAATATTACAGCTTCTGGATTCACCAGGATTCTGATGAGTCTTACTAAAGGACCCCCCAAAGTAACCAGAAGTACCACTGGGGCTCAAACCCGGGACCCCTGCTCTCGAAGGTTGCCTTCAAATTTATTTCCTCCTAAACTGTTTATTGGTGTACAAAGTATTTATATACAAAGAATGTCTTAATCAAAAGAGAATGTCCTGTTAGCCACATGTACAAATTGAAATGCTTTTAAGAACTGATGCATTTATATGTAATGTCTGTGCAGAATAGCTCCAATCCAGTGACTAAGCCAACACAATATCCTGTAGCATGTTTCAATTTCGTTTTCAATTACAGAACACTTATCAGGTATCAAATCCTGCATCAAATTATAGTCTCACACAACTTTCTTATAATTATGATGTCTTTCAAAATTATTAAAATAAAAGAATACATTATTAAACATTGTCTTTACCAAACTAAAATATCTATTTATCAAAACATGATTTGTGTTACGATGACAAAAAGGTATAATTTGCACCGAAATTCATTCAACAGAGATTTCATACATTTAGATCATTCAAAAAATTGTCTTCAACCATTAATTCCCTCATATGATTTTACTGCTACAGGATATGGATGACACAAGAATTTTACTTAATTTTCAAAGACTTACATTTTCAGCAATTCTATAAACACAGATATGTCAAATTTTCCAAAATTAATCTAAATATGCTGGAAATGTAAAATAAACCACCCCAAAAAACATCCCTTCCCCCCAGGAAATTTACGCCACAATGTTAATACAGACACGTTGGTCCTGTCACACAGTTTACATGATCAGTCAGAAATGTATTGACTCTAGCAATCTCTTCACACGTCGGCACATTCTTGTTTATTCTTTTGCACTTGTTCAGTAATAAAGCTTTATTGGCTATCATACTTCAAGTTGAAAAATGTTAACAACATGAGTATTATATTAAATGGCAACAAGATGTGACAAGAAAAACTGAAAACGCCCATTACTTCAAAGGTGCAATGCAAACTATAGTCAGTCATTTAACTTTGTGAAGGACTTACTGAAGTCTAGTGCTGTACACTTTTACATCATAAGACATTCCTTAAAAAAAAATGCCATACTGCTTTGCAGCTCTTGGACCAATATATCATACCAGCAGCTTTCATTGCTTTAGAGATTTCTGCTAGAAAATACAAAACCCACTTCAAATACTGACACTGTCAGATAAATTTCACTTCACTGTAACTTATACCAATCTTGCAGGATTACTAATGTGTGTAAAAACATAGCGCTTGTGTAACATTTCCCCTTGATTTGGCCCTTTTATTTCCATCATTACCCATATCTTAATGATGAAGCAATACCTATGTTTGTTTAAAAACTCTTAAGACTAAATATATCTTTGCAACATATGCTTTTTATCAATGCGAGATTCAGAGAACTTGCAATGTTTTTGTTTTTTTCTAAAAAAATGCTAACAGTTTCAGCATTCATTCTACAAATATCTTTTTTTTTTTGTTTCATTAGACATCTTTTTTGATAATTTGTAAATGACTTTAGTATTCAAACACCTCATCAGAACAAGAAATGATTAATGCACGAACCAATCATTATAACAAGTTACTTATCACAGAAGATATGGGTAATCCACATATTACATTCCAAAACAAACCCTGAATGAAAGACATTGCCGGGCCAGTGTTTATCCCATAAACCTACAATGAACAACCTACTTGGTGTAAATTAGACAACAAAAATAATAATCCCCCAATAGAATAATTTGGTAATGTCTTTCACTCAGGCAATCTTGAACAAAAAAGACAAGCATTACATAACATTTAAAGTTTACCTCTTTAAAAGTTTGAACATAATTGATTATCTTTGGAAAAATGTTATCAAGCTCTGCCATCGAAACTCTTGCAATTCAATTTCAACATGAATTGTAGAACAGATTCCTCTCCTTTAACCTTAGTATGTCAATAAATAACATTTTCCATAGACCTCCATTCCATAGATACTTTAATGACTTGTCAATTTAATCCAAGAAAGGTACTCGGCTTCACTAAGATTACTCAGTAAACAACATGGAGCAAGTGTAGACTATATTAAACGGCTCTCGGCCCCAACCTGGTGGGGTTGCCGACCATAAAATACAGAACACAGTCACCATCCATGCAACTCAGGGTTGTAAATAAGGGCAGTAATTCCATTGTAAAATTGTTACTTCCTCCCTGTAAACCACCTTATATTGTGGGTAGTCTTATAATCGTCTTAAAGAGATTTTATCATGTACCCACAATATGGGATTTACCAATTTTTAATTCCGATATACTGTTATATAGGGCACGGATAAAGCCCCCTTATCTAAACCCCTGCACAAAGAGTCATATAATGGTTATCCATCCATCATCTATACATGGGAGAAATCATGCCTTTTCTGAAATATTAGCAACTTTTACAAAGAAAATCTCATTGAGATCATACTCATTTATAGCATGTTTATCTTTTTCTCTCTTTGATTATTTTTTCTGAAATAGCACATGAGCACCTACGAATAAACGAGGGACAGATAACCTTATCATTGAATATAAACAAAATGAACACCGGCAGAGGGGAGTAATATCTTATCAAACTAAGTTCAATCTTTTTACATGCTAACTCAATGGAATAGAAGTTGTCAAAATCCTAATAGCTTGTTGAATATTGTAGTCATGCAATGAATATTTCGTTTATGAATTCTACCCCTCTACCTGGATTCAAAATTAAAATTGGTTTGATGAACTAAAACACAAAATGATTTTTTAACACCCATCATCATTCTCTTCAGTGTTTGATCGGACCTCTCATATCTTTACTTCAAATTTCAAAACCTAAATTATTAACCATTTAAATTGTTCAGATGACTTTAAATGAGGATGAAACTAGACTTCCAAAAAACAAGTTGCGGATATCGCCATTTCAACTTCTAAATTTTAATCCAACATATTTTCTCATGAGGTTTTTGAAGTTGTGAAAGAACAAAGGTTCAACCCTTAAAACTATATAATTCCATTCCTTAACTGTCAGTCCCTTTGTAAGGCACACACAAGTTATTTTTCAAAATAAATAGGCCACAAGACAAATCTCCTTCAATTATTTTATCGAAGGTTCAATGCAATACTATTGCTAGTCCTTCATAAACATGAAAGACTGACTATAGCCTTGCATTGAATCCTCAAAATGTTCCTATTAATGGTGTGCCCTAGCTTATCATACACATACCAACAACACAATATTGATCGATCCGATAACTAACCATCAAACAGTAATCAAATTACCCAGAGTGATCTGTCACTCAAACTGAATGTCATCTATAAGGCTTGCCATTGTTGACCTACATTATATAGAATCATCAAAATTGTCCAAATCAAAAGACTTGAGTAGGCCATCGTTGTAGTAGAAAGTATATATTAGTAAAAAAAAAAAAAAAATTCTTTTAATGTTGAAACTGAGGCAGCAATATGCAAACTGAGGGTTCAATGCAAGACTAGTAAATCTATCACATACATGAAGCACTTACTTCAGGATTAAATTAAGGTCTGGAATGATGTTCTTTAGTCATGCTGTTTTTGTTATTATAGGGTTAGAATTGGGTCCTTACGAATTTGCAGCATTTTGGTAATTCTGCATGAACAAAAAAACAATGATATTGAGGCGCCTAAAGCTATTTGTTAAAAAGTGTTACAATAAGGGAGAAATACTCCTGTAAGTCAGCATTAATCTACTCATAAAGCATTTTGTATAGTAATTGGATGTAGCTTCTGCCATTTATCTATTTATCAAAATGTTCTCTCAAGATTTTACAATATATTAAGGAAAATAAATCTCTTAAAATGACCAGGTCGTTAAAGCATAACAAACTCTTTCAATTGATCCCTGCGGAGAGCCTGATGCAGGTCTTAGACAAATATGAAGGACTAAATGCTTGTTTTGAACCCTTCATATATAAGGCCCAGTAAACCATCTGCACTTTTTCACATGAGTAATATTAAATAGATGTGTGACCCACCCTTTATGCATCTACATGACCTCCTTCCAGCATGTTTAACATGCCTTTTCTTAGTAGTGTGTGCAGCCAATCAGTTGAAAGTGAGGCAAACAATTTCATGCTGAAAGATAAGTTATAATCAGCATATCAGCAATCAAACATCTTTAGGTGATAATGCAACAATTTATGCTTTCCATCATATGGATCTTTTTGAGTTACCTAAATTGAATACAATGTCAGATAACAGATTTAAGTACGGAAAGTGATATATTACCAAGAATCTATTGACAAATGGATTCCTCATCATGAGCAATTTCTGTTTTTCTCAAAGAGGTTTCATGAAGAATCATGCGCTTGATGCCAATTTATGAAGAAATGGGATTACGTAACAACAAATGATTCCGATTTGTTTGGGTGCTTAATGATCTTATGATAATAGATTGTGTTGAGATGCAAGAAATGCATTAGCCTGTATAGTTCATGATATAAACATTGTTGAAAAAGAAAAGTATTTGGCATAAATAAGTCTTTCACTACAATACAACATTTTCAAACCCCTTCATGATGAAACAGGTTGATTGACGGTAATTTTGAAGTTTGAAATTCATTTCTGTCTTCATCAAAACTTTATCAAAATGGAAATCCAAAGTATCTGGTTTGTCAACAAATCATTACTTCATCATGACCATTTTTTCCCCAGCATCTCAATAATGGATCAATCTAGAAAATTCTCACAAATTGAAAGTCAACTAAAATGTAAAGCATTACCATCTCTTTTCACACTTTTCTTATGGACCTTTCACATAGTTTTTAACACTTGAGTGCCTTCAAGTTCCTTTCATTTTGACAACTATATATCAAAAAGTCCTTTCATTTTGACAAATAACCATTATATAAAGACTTGCACCTCTGCGTGACGGTCAATCTGGAGCCCTGAATGGATGATATGATGTCCGTTATGAATCATGATTTACAAAAACAACACAAAACCACAGTCTGCATCACATGAAGGTAACTAGTACACAAGTTGAGATCAGCTGAAATATTGTATCCTTTTTTCCATCGCCACATTGTTTCTGGTTGTAGCAAACACTCAAACCTCTCTGCTCTAGATAAAAATGTACTGTGTTATTCAGTAAAACTCACTTTATACACAGATCAGAGCTTGAGATATGGTGGGTATTCCTGCAGTTATATTGACAATAGTTTGTCGTTGGCAATCATCAAAATGATCTAGTTGAGATAATAAAGATACCTACAACATAGTAGATGGTAAATAACTCGAGAAATATTTGTTTGGAGAGCCTCCATATGTGAACCACTGCATGTCTATCACTGTAAACAGTCTGTTCCATTTTGGCATTATATCAGATAGCAATAACTGTCTCTATCAGTCAGCCATCAAGGCATGTTGCATCAAATGAGAAACCATCGTTCCCTTCTCGAAATTGTAGAGTTGTCTCCCCCTTCTGAAGTTTTTTTCCAGCGTCCTGATTCGAGTAGATGCCACGACCAATAAGGCGATGTCTAACACAAACATCTTTCAACTTCCCTCCCTCCAACTCGTCTTGGCTTTGTTCTATCCTATAATAGCTGAGACAATCTTTTTTTCTTTTAACACAAACACTTTGACCAGTCACTGTCTGGCATTTCGCACACTTCAATCACTTTTCTTCTCTTAATTTGTAATCATCGGTAAAAACAAAACCCAACACATGTTCCTATGTTTCGGTAATAAAATGTCACTTAAAACAGCACAGAAGTAGTTCAAAGGCTTGAAAGCCCAGCTCTAACACATATTTTTTTTGTTTGTATCATCAATAGCTCCCAGCAATTACTTTACTATCGATCATCATTAATTCAAGCAGAAAAATCCTTGAATCCAAGTGAAGCATTTTTTAGTATTTTCTTTGTCTTCTTCATACATTGTTCAAGAACTACTTTGATGCTATTTCGGTCCCTCCCTAAGACTAGAGGATTGTTTGTACAGAATTGTGAAGTCTATATGAACAGTTTGTAGGTAGGTACACATTCAATGTTTGAACACATAATGGTCTATAGACAAGTCTATGACATCCTGGTTTCTTAATTGGCAATCTTGCTGTTAATCTTTTTGTTCTCGTTCACCAACTTATTCTTTTTATCTTTAAAACCTGACTTTAGTAGTCCTCCAAATTGTAAGACATTGAGAGAAAAGATGCTTCTTATAAACAAATTTCCCTTTCCTAAAGCTGTATGTGTCATGTATAAATCTGTTTTCTGCACATTCTAACAAAATCTTTCTTACTAAAGGTGTAACCAATTTGTTTTCCCAACATAAAGTAACCAATGCCATAGTTTTAAATCTCAAACCAGTACTAGATGATTGATGTGCATGCAACTTAAACGTAAAGGAGATGGTGAATTTTTCAATATGAGCACATTCATCATTTTCTTATGACAGTAAATATATTTCTAAACTTATAAAATTTTCAAACAACTGCTGATAGTAGGCGTTTATCATAAAATTTTGACACCCCAAAATATGGGATTTCAGATGTCTGTCATTTAAATTCCATTAAACTTTCATGTTTTGAAGTGCCCAAATTACAGACCATATACAAATAAAATAATTTACATAATTTACAAAATTAAGGATTTTCAGGTATAACATAGGCTTTTAGATTACTATTTCTCCAAAATTGTTTGAAAGGTTGTCTTAACTTGCAAAATAGGCAAATGTTTTTCATCTATTGATCAAATTATACAGTAAACTTAAAATACTCGAATGTAACTCCTTGCCACTAGTTCTTTGCCTCATGTATTCACTAATACAACACAGCCTTCAAAATATCACCTCAAAGTGTAACTGGTTTCATGTATAAACAGTATGAAAAACAAAGACAATAACAATGTGTGTCCCCTCTAAACAACAGAAAACTAAATCAACAGATACTTAAAATGTTTTGTTGCCTGCAATTCCAGTTTTTTTATCATTCTCTTAGAAAACTTGTAGCATTAAGCAACATCATGTCCCCCCTTTAGTTTATTTAGCATTAGGGAATCAAAAGTTTTTAATTACCAGAACGCTTAAAGGTCCTTTTCTATTGAGGAGTAAAACTTTGTGTTAAATAAGTCTCCAGATAGCACTTACTGATTAAGCATGGTAGTTTGTGCCAAATTACCCAAGTTTTCTAAGAGATTGACTTTTAGATAAAACAGGAATCCTAAACGCAAGCTCACTGACTTGCAATGCATCAGTTATTTACTATTACCATCTGTACAAAATGTCTCTAACATTAATATTTACATACCATCTCACTGAACTACTTTATCAGTTTTTATATATCAAAATCCAAAGAACTATTTACCTTTCCAATATCTAAATAGCCTTAATTAGAAGGTACATTTAAATGTTTTACATCAAGGCATCCTTAAATTCATTTGCACAATATCTACAACTTAGCATCAGATAAAGAGTTAGACATGTCAATTCTGCAAGAACTCATCATTTTTACTGGTATGAAACATTAAAGCATCTTATTGCGTCAATAAATCAACACGCATTTTGTTTTTGATTGTAATTCATATTCAATCATTTCCATATTTTACAAATGCACCAAACAATTTATCAGCAAGTCTCGCAACATTCTTGTCAAACTTCCCAAACATCCAGTGAAAATGATGAATCTTGTAGTAAATAGCTGCCAAATGCATTAAATTGTTTTACATAGGAATTTATGAACCATAATGTTTACAAATATGTCTTTGTTAGTCTGCAGAATGATTATAATTTGAAGAGGTTTACCCAAGAAGTCATTTACAGTAGTTCACAACATTTACGCCCTATAAAAAATGTGGTTCATTCTTAAATAGTCCTGTACCTCTATATCTATAGACTAGGTCAGAACAAAACGTTGAAGCATTTAATCTTGTTACAAACTGGAAATATTCATTGAATGAGTAAATGTGAGCAATTAAATTTTGGTAGTTAATCAGTGCCCATATAAAGGCATTGAAGCAAAAGAATTTGTAATGAGATAATGAATAAAGTAGATGATTGATTAGAGCATAAACCATATACTGCTATAAAATAGTCCCTTAAATTAACACCAATGCAACATCTATCATCACACCTAAACAGTGACCTTGTGTGAAATATCAATGGTTTGTAGTATATAATAACCTGATGTTGAGATACAATTCTAAATCTTAACAAGAGGTTACTTTATTTCAAGAACTTTTTTCAAAATATCAAGTTTAACTGCTATTATTGTTACAGCATTGGTCAAGCTACTAATTGTTAATTAAGTATAATTATGGGATATTCACTGAATTGATTAAGGGATAAAACTTTTGAAATGCACATTCATAGCATGCCCTTACAACTGTCCATTGCGCGAAACAATGGAAGAAGCTGGTTTAATCTATTAGTATATACATCTTATTTTCCCTCTTAATATATAAATTGTCTGCCAGTCCTAGGTTTCATACCATCACACAATATATCATGGGATAAATAGACATGCATCGTCTTGTACCATTGTAATTTTCAATCAAAAAATACTGTGATGGAATGAAACAAATGCACAGAGAGAATATAGACACTTTTGTTTGTTCATATTATTCAGACAAAATTTTAGATAAAATCTACAATGTGGTTTAACTTTACTTTGGTAATTCTTTTATTTTGGAGAGGCACCATTTTGTGTTTTAGAGGGAACGTACATTTGTAGAATGGATAATTTATCCTTTTGGGGCACCATTTGCTGTCTTTCTTGGGGGCTCATCGTCATCATCGGGGGCGGTGCAGTACTCAGCCACATATAGAGCCTTGTCAATGTTCTTTGGAATGGGTTTAATTTCTGTGCCCAATTCACTCTCAATCTTGTGGAGGGAGAACCTGGATAAAAAATAGTTATATGGGGTTTAACCAGTTATAACAGTATTTTTGTTTTTTATTGGCTTTCCTGGATTTAACCAGTTCTAGGAAGGCTTCAGCAGAGCATAAAAAAAGAAATGAAAATAAAATCAATAGACTATAATACACCAAAATCTGCATTTGCTCATCTCTTTATGGAGCTGAATTTACATGTCATTTATGAAAAATCCAAATTTGTGGGGGAGACATTTTCCATTTGTTAACATTTTCCCCAAAACATTTGCTAATGAGTTAATAATTTTGTAAAGGGAAAAGGTAGCCAGTAATACATGTCAACAGCCAGTAATACATGTCAACAGCCAGTAATACATGTCAACAGCCAGTAATACATGTCAACAGCCAGTAATACATGTCAACAGAAACGCTTAAATTTGCATATTATTTCATCATGGATAATCAGTGATCCAACAGGACACCAAAACACCTCAGTATAAACAGAAGTTACAAATTAGTGATCCAATAGGACACCAAAACACCTTAGTATAAACAGAAGTTACAAATCAGTGATCCAATAGGACACCAAAACTCCTCAGTATAAACAGAAGTTACAAATCAGTGATCCAACAGGACACCAAAACACCTCAGTATAAACAGAAGTTACAAATCAGTGATCCAACAGGACACCAAAACTCCTCAGTATAAACAGAAGTTACAAATCAGTGATCCAACAGGACACCAAAACTCCTCAGTATAAACAGAAGTTACAAATCAGTGATCCAATAGGACACCAAAACTCCTCAGTATAAACAGAAGTTACAAATCAGTGATCCAACAGGACACCAAAACACCTCAGTATAAACAAAAGTTACAAATCAGTGATCCAACAGGACACCAAAACACCTCAGTATAAACAGAAGTTACAAATCAGTGATCCAACAGGACATCAAAACACCTCAGTATAAACAGAAGTTACAAATCAGTGATCCAATAGGACACCAAAACACCTCAGTATAAACAGAAGTTACAAATCAGTGATCCAATAGTACACCAAAACACCTCAGTATAAACAGAAGTTACACGCTATCATGATAACTTAATTAGGGACAGAATTCAAGAAAAGAGCAAGTACTTAACAAAAGAAATGAAGGAGTCAACAGTAATTTTGTACTTAGCATGTTAAATGCAGTCAGTATGGAAAACTGTTAAACACTTAAAAAGTTATCTTAAAATGTAAAGAGGTTAACTGCAACACCAATTGTTGGTTGCTGTCCAAATAATGCGTCTTTGGTAGAATGGTAAAACCACATGATTGCTGCCAATACGACAGTTAGAGGGTCTGTGAAAGACTACAGTATGTCCTTCCCAATCAATAAGCACTTATTATCGCCTTGTATTTAACCCTCCTGTTAATAACACCCACCTGTCATCGTATGTAATGAGGTTAATGGCGACACCAAGGTGACCATATCTGCCTGATCTACCAATTCTATGGAGATAAGTCTCTGCATGCTTCGGGAAGTCGAAATTTATCACCACATTTACAGCCTGGATGTCAATACCTCTTGTAAATAAATCTGAACAAGTAAATAAAATATAAATTATTAACGAAGAAAATGTCAAGTAAGTCAAATATCCTTATTTCATGTCAATAATTGCGCCAACTTATCTAATTAAGACAATTAATGAAACTTATTCACAAAGTAAACTGATGGTGTCAAGTTTAAAATTCTTGAAAACCATCTTCAAAAAGAAATGAATATCTACACTTAGATAATATCAGTTTTTTACCTTTCAATTTATTGAGATATGTAACAAGAACACATTTTATCATTGACAGCCTATTTGAAGGATCTAGGCACAAATATTATCATTTTATGATCAAAGTTAAAATTTATAACAGGGAAAATCGTGTGATGGATCAAAATTGATATGCCTTCAAACAATAAAGAAGCATCTAATAGTTTGTTGACACTCTTTTTCAATTTCAGTACAATTTTATTTTGTTATACAAAGCAACACACAAAATACATTTTCTAAATTTTCATTGTTTACATCTAAGCTCAACATGCTTTTCTCGGCATGAGTAAGTATGAAGTATTCATATTTTTCAACCATACATCGTAACTCACCGGAACAGACAAGATTTCTACACAATCCCTGCCTAAAGTCATGGAACACTCTATTTCTGTGCTGCTGGTTCATTCTTGCGTGAATATAGAAACAGGAATAGCCAAGTTCTGTTATCTTCTTTGCCAGGAGTTCAACACGTTGAGTTGAGTTACAAAATATAATGGACTGATTGATTTGTAACTGTAAAACAAAGATAATTTGTAAAATAAGTTCTATAACATAACAAGGGTTAACTTTGTCAATTTAAAAAAAAAACATCTAAGGACACATGAATCAGAATGGACAATATGCTTTCAATAAATTGTCAGAAAGATGTGCATGGTGCTTGGGTTGTACATATTAAGCAATAGTTTCTCCTGGATCTCAAACAGAAAATCATGTCTTTTTGTTTTCTTACACCCTTTGTAAATGCTTGCAAGTTTAAATGATGTTACCCATATCAGGGAAGTAAACTCAATTGTCCCGATTGTCCAAATGCATTATCAGACAAGTATATTTTTACCAAAATCTACTAAGTAAGCATTATATGGACAAATGCAGAAAAGGATTTGGCTTTTACAGACAAGTTAATCAAAACCATATTTCGCCACCCCTGTATATTAAGACCTATAGTCAATTCCCCTAATCTCGTGGTATCCCTCATTCTGTGATATATGCATAATGTCATACTGCTTCCATAAACAAACGCACCAACCTGACCTACTTTCGCAGACCAGTGTAAGAACTCCAAAGAAGCAAGAATAAATGTTTTTCTGGTATAAAACCAATTAAATCCAATAAAATGCGCCTCTTATTACACAGAGCTCCAAAAATCCCCGAAATTTTCACACTTATTACTCAAATCTAAGCCCGAAACACTTCCTTTCAGTTCGTATGCAATTCTCAACCATTCTTTGGTCAGATACGACCAAATTGTTTCAGGATTCGTCCCTAGTATGTTTCACCCTAATTATTTTGGACTCTTACTAACAAATTGTGTTTTACTGAATACCACGGAATTAGGGTAGAACCTCAAAAATGCAAATGACTGCCAGTGACCTATTAATTTACGTTACGTAGAGCATTTCTGTGCTCCATTTAAAAATAATTACGAGCAGATAGTAAATGAAGAATGAAATATGTTAGGAAAGCTAAATGTTGACAGTTAAGTTCTCCTCCTCCTTTCTGTTATTCATGTAACCTTTAAGTACCACAAAATTAGGGTACACCAGTATACTATGGTTTGCGCTTCTACTAACAGTATATTAAGCCTTTTGTTTTGACACGTAACAAAGCTAGTTAGGTGATAAAGGTGGTGATCTTACCTTTGAGAAAAGGGTGTTTAAGCAGTGTACTTTCTGCTTTTCTTGTACAAATGCATAATACTGAGTAACACCTTTTAACGTCAATTCATCCATCAAATTAATCTCATAGGGACTATGCAAGTGTTTTTTCTGAAAGAAACAATAACGTTTAAATTACAACTCATGAAAAATGTACAATAATATATGATATTAAAATTTTGTGTTTTTGCATGGAACCTAGTTGCCAACGTAGTATATTTCTAACGCTGAATAAAATATATGTCAAGTTATGCAACTGTTCAAAACCATTACAATCATATTTCTTTACAGAGAAGCAAGTATCAACATAGCAAATGATTCTTTGCAAGGAAAACCAAATAAAACATAATTGCCCAATTTCTGCCACCCTCATTTGATAAAGTGAAAACAGGACAACATTAAACTGTAATATCATGATGCCTTCAATATGTTGATGATGCTTAGGATGAACATTTTCTGAATTAACATGTTAAGGTTTAAGTTCTTTTTCACACAATGTTAAGGTTTAAGTTCTTTTTCACACAATGTTAAGGTTTAAGTTCTTTTTCACACAGTTTTTTACAATTCATTCTTTTTTATGTGTACTCACATAAATCAAACTCATAATAATTGTTTATGTTTTCTCAACAAAAAAACAGAATAAGCATAGCAATGGTATCTTTTCTAGGATAACCAAACAAAACATTAACACAATTGTCGCAATTTCTGCCATTTCTGCTGATTCTAATGAGTACCAACAACATAGTTTTCAGAGAGAATAGAGAAATGAGCTAGGTGTATACAAATACCTATTTGTCTGATTCAACATTAATTGACTTATCTTAATCTATTACAAAATTGCTCACCATGAACTGCTCTACCGACAGTGGGAAAGTTGCAGAGTAAAGTAGAATCTGTCTATCAACGGGTAAATGACTAATGATGCTGTCTAACATCCCTTTAAAATCCTGAGATAATAACTTGTCTGCCTGTAAAGAATAAAAAACAAAAATATTGATCAATAATGTATCCGTCTGTAAAGGATTTTTCATGATTATTTTCTAATCTTAAGAGTAATTCCTGACAAAAAGTTAGTATTAGTTTTGACAAATTTGTAAGCATTGTATAAATGCTTTAGCTATTCTATGTTCAAATATCCTTTAAATAAAAGTTAATACATTCACTCATATAGCAGTTAACAATAGTTAATGAGATACAAACTTGCATGTAAAACCTTGGAATTTGAAAAGTCAAGCTATAAATGAGTGGGGGGTCAATGGCATGGGCCTGTCGTAATTCTGAAGCCCTGTTATTCTCCACAATATAGGATTAACACATTACCAAACAATAACGACATTTGACCACTTTATTGCAGACCAATATGGTAAACATTGTGGGAAAAGGAGAAAATGGTAAAGAGTTAACAGGGTAGCATTGTAAATGGGGCATACAAATGACTCTTAATACATAGATAGCTCTGATGCAGATAAAACTAATGAGAAACTCACCTCATCTAACACTAAGATACCACATTTGCCAATCTTCACTAGGTTTTTATTCATGAGATCCAAGATTCTGCCAGGTGTGGCTACTATAGCATGAACTGAAAAACAGAAAACATATTCATTGGCTTGGAAATTGTTTACATCTCGCAGATAATGCAATCATGGTGTATATTATTTCTTTCTAAAGTGTTTCGTTAATTTGTGCACATTTTTTTAGGGAAAGTTTGTTGGTCTTGGAATGACTAGGCAGTTAGTTAGAAAGAAGAACCAGTATTCATGAAACATTTCTGTCAACGTGTGAAGATGTTGTTTTTCAAAGAACAAATTATAGAAGTTTTGGACTTGTACAAAATGTTCTGTTATTCTCAACTTGAAAACCACAAAATATTATTACAGGGGTGTCAAAATCTGATTTTGACTTACTTATCCGTAAATGTTAAATCATTTTTCACTCTTGTCCGTAAAATGGATGTACAGTAAATTTCAGTTCATTTGTCAGTTATGGCCTTTGGTCAAGCTGAACAGTATGGACATTTGATATTGCCCACCTTGTTTTATAACTATAAGTGGATTCAAGGAGGATGGTTAAGCAATATGACAGAATCAGCTCCCTACCTGGTTCATACAATCTCATTATGTCATCTTTAAGGTTAGTTCCTCCAGTAGTAACCATCACTTTGGCCCCGATATGTTTGGACAATTCTATCAGAATTTGACTTGTCTGTAATGCCAATTCTCGTGTAGGTACTACACACATAGCTAAAACAATATATAATAGATGAGGTTATAATTGATATAAAGTATTGTTCCAGAGCCCACAAATAATGTTTGTTTCAGGATGCAGTCTTTATTAGAATTTCCAGAACTGAAAGGGAAAACTTGAAGCCATCATTGACCGTTGAGGGCTGCATAGCTGAAAAATGGGATACATTTCACTAAAGTAAGTCTCACCATTACAAAGGATTCAGACGAGTGTTGCTTTGCTCATATTGGGTTTAAGGCATAGTCAGCATTTTTTTCAGTAACTATGGCTTTCTTGAATTCACCAGTACAAGGCTAGGGCTCTGAAGAGTCCTGTCAGAGATACTACCACGAAACCAGGGGTACTGTTGGGGCTCAAACCCTAAAACAGCCAACCTAACCACATGAGTGATGCACTAAGTTAACTCCATAAATAGAATTCAAAACATGTCTTATATCTATCTTATCCAAATTCACAAATGTAAATATCATTCACCATTAACTACTTACCTTGAACTTCATCTTTGCTTGTATCAATCCGCTCCAGAATTGGGATAGCATATGCACCGGTTTTTCCTGTTCCATTCTTTGCTCTGGCCAAGACATCTCTACCAGTCAGGGCGATGGGTATACTAGCTTCCTGGATGGGGGAAGGGCTTTCCCAGCCCTTCTCAAATATGCCCATCAATAAATCTCGCTTCAGACAGAAATCCTCAAATTCATTTCCTTTTGTGTTTGTAACATCCTGAAATAAAATCAAAGTGTTATATTAAAGAGGGTTTCTTGGACAACACTTGATAGTCTGTGTCAAGTGATGTCCCCCCTCACCTTAATTTCACAAATACAGAAATTATCAAAGCCCCAATACTGCCCGACACAACATCATTACCCAAAGACCTATTAAAAGGCATGTTATCGTTCCATGAAAATGGTTTTATTTATTCATTTGGGTTTTACTGTGTCAACATTTCATTTATGTTGCAATGCGGACTTGTAATGATGGACAACCCCATACTCAACTGCCCATATGGGCTGGTAAAGCCGGGTAGAGCCAATGGCATTCAGTTAGTCATTGCTTTTCTTTTCACCTTGTAATAGTTCCTCCCCAGTATTGTTGTGTAGAACAAGTGAAAATAGAACTTACTGTAGTTCTGACCCGGTTATCCTTTGGGGGGATTTTCAATTTGGTCTTCCAGCCCTGGTCACTATGCAAAAAAGAAAACAAACAAATGAGCTACAAATCTAACTCTATCATATTTGTGTTGGATGCCACATCAACAAATGAGGCCACCATACTGTCATAAGAAAAGTATATGAACGATACTCCTACACACCCCTTAATCTGACCAGGTCTGCTTTGTGAAATGATAACATTACAATGAAGTGGTCTAGATTAAGGCACCTAAAGGTCTTTTACATGCAGTATTTTTTGTCTATTGGCCAAATTCTATTTTGTCAATTTGATTCTTTTTGCATACAATCACTGTGTTTGAAAGAGTTAATACTTATCTGTACCTCTGAAAGGCAAAGGCGTTCTATTGACTTAAGAGAAACATATTTCAATAATACATGCTATTAAAGCATTTTTTATAATAACAATGGATGTTATCATAAATAAATACAAAGGCATTTTTTTCATGATATTCATCAAAAACTTTAGTTTCACAGGATATTCTTCAAAACTACAGCAAATTATTCAGAACAGGAAAAAGTTGTTTAGCTCATTATCTTAAACAATTACTTTTGACACACTTTCAGCAAAAGACCTAAGACAAAGATAGAAATTGCCCATAACAAGTAATTTGACTTTTAGTACAAATGGTTCCTACCAGATATAAGAAAATCTTATTTTTCATGTTTTATATCTATCCTCTGCTGTTGCTTTCAATCTTGACAAGCGACAAAATCTCATGGGTTCTATAAATATACATATACTTACATGCCATCAGACTTGAGATCGTTTTGAGCAGGATTTTTATGATTAGCGACATCCATCTTTGCTGTAGACATGACTACCAACTGGTAACTGCCACAATAAGCCTGTCAGGCTTTTGAGTCTATTGAATTATTTCCACAATTCTTAAAAAGTTTCAAATCTGGAACAATTCACTATAATTCACTCAGAAATCTGATAGCTATCCGCAGACAAACTAAATGTTTGATTTATGTAAATCGTTTTTCTAATACAAATATTTCAACAATTGAAAATCACATTAACACAGAAACCAATGGAACGACTGAAGATCTTCCTGAAAAAGAAAAGATAAAAAAATCATTCTAATAAGTAGTAGTCTCCTGGTCTGTTTATATGGGATTTAACACTGTATCAACAATTTTTCATTATGTTACGGCTTTCCTAGCCTTGCTTGTACTGGGTTAGGGATAAGAATCATGCAAAGAGTCACTAAAACGAAACCAGACGTTACTGTGGGTCTCTTGAAACTGTACAATATCATACCACACCTTTATTATGCCCAGGGATGGAGAAATCAAATTTATATTTACTTGTCCCTAAATGCAAAACCTTTTTCTGCACTTGTCCGTAAATTTCAGTGAAGATTTACTGTCAATCTAGGCGTTTAGACCAGTTGGGCAATACAGACAATTGACTTCATCAACCCCTGATACTAGTCATCAACTATGTATCAGCAGCCTGGGACCCAATCTCACCATTTTCACTTTTTCTTAAAATAATTTCACAGGGGAGGCCCCCAAAGGGGTTGCACCACCTCCCATACCCTCCCCTTTAGTGTGTAACATTGATTTGAGGCTTGACAAGGTTCTAAGACATTGAGCAAGGTTTTGGACCACGACGATAGGGCACCAGGTTGCAGCACAAAAAATGGATAACAAACTTGGCTGGTTACCTTTCGAAGACCAAGGGAGGATTCACAGATCTATTGTACCACGGCGCTAATCAAATAAAGCTCCAAGAAATAGACATAAATCCTGTACAACTTCAATGTTCAACTGGCTCCCCGACAAGACGAAGGGGACACATCAAACAAATAGTTACCATGTCCACCTATCACCAATGTGCTATTGGAACCAGCTTCCTACCACCATCATTGATATTATTGAAGGAAAATCTTTCTTAGTGGCACTTGTGGATCTGATCAGATGCGATTCTTTTATATTCAAAGCTTAATCAGCCAATAAAATGTAAATTATTTAAAATGGGTTTAATTGTCTTTTATCAAGGAGAAATGGCTGTCTTCCCCTTTTTCAACTGGTCCTATCTACAGTCTGTCAACGATTCCTGACCATTGACTGGAAGAAGAATGGGTGGAGAAAGTGACAGCTGAAACCGATTGTCAGTTTCGCCATACAGACCATAAAATGACAGTCAGTGTTGTAAACGGGAATATAAACACACAAATATGAAATGCTCAACAACTGTCGTAGTTTTGAATTCTCTGAAAATACAGTCAATATTCTGTATTCGAGTCGACAGACAATCTGTGACAAAAAATTGTTAGCTATTGTTAAACCTATCAAAATACATGGTTGGGATTGATTTTCTGAAACTACAAATTTCAAACAAATAAGCAAAATGGATGATTTGTTTAAAACGATGAGAAAAGGATAATGAACATCTTCAAAAGAGCGGATGTTACAAGATTGTTTACAGAAAAATTTTAAGCTTACCAAATACGATTTCAAACATGGACGATTGGCCACTAGGTGGCGCTCTTGGTGTAAACTAAAAAAAGAATAATAACAAATAAAGATTGATCACCAAGCTTCTTTTAATCAAAACAGATACAGCCTTCACCTGGAAATATACTTAAGTCCTAATTATCATGAAATACAGCTTTATAATTGTATATTCACTCTATAAATCAATTATAATAAGGTCATGACCTCTTAACACATTAGGGTCAAAGGTCACTCAGTGAAACGTAAACAAACAAAAGCATTCCCGATTGTCGGTGCGAGTAAAGAGGTAAAATTTCATGTTATATGTACAAGTCAATCGTGAATTGCAATTGCAAAGCTATTAAAGGACTTCGTTGAAAAATCGCAAAGTTTTAAACGGCTAGATTTATTAAAGATATATATACATGAAGCACATTTATGTTGCAAATGCGGGGCGATGAACTTTCTTCTTTACCCCACCCTTCATATTTACAGGTGTAGGGTTGACTCGGCCTGTTTCCAACTCGGCTCGTTCGTTGACTAAGACATTGGTAACCCAGTCTGGTATATTAGTACTTTAGAAGCCTTGTTAAAATAATTTGACTTGAAGATTGCCTTTTATTTTCTGGTGGGAGATATTGCGTTTTACAGTCGTTTCCCCGAACGACCGTTTCCCCACAGTTGATTTATATAGTAATCGAGGTGTCGTTTCCCCACAATCATTTTTTATAGTATTTATTATATAAACTGCTTAATCAGACATCATTAACGTACATAAGTGGTACCGAAGGATGTGTTTTGTGTTTGTTGACACATAATTACGCTAGATGTCATATTAATAACCAGGATGTTAATTTGATTAGTCGGCACATTAAAACATATAAAGGGATTATTTTAATTAATATCTATCTTTAAAAAAAACACAAATGAATGATGTTAAATTCTTAATCGGGCACCTTTAAGTAACATGAATGGTGGTTATTAATTTGTTTATATTAATATTTAGCAGTTTAGTTTAAACCTCGTAAGATATATACTATATAAAATGATTGCGGGGAAACGACTCCTCAATTACTATATAAATCAACTGCAGGGAAACAGTCGTTCGGGGGGAAACGACCGTCACCCGATATAGCTTGATGCAAAAATTGCTCAATATTTCATGATCGTGTTAAAATTTGCTTCTAGGATGCATAACCAGTAGTATTGCAGAGTGAATATGATAAATGGAATGTCGCAAATGGGACCCTGCAACCCCTGGGATTCAAGCTAAAGACTCTTGTGTCCTGAGACCAATGCACTACACCTTAACCATTTACTAAACATTAATTTTCATCTGTCCTAAATTGAAAGAGTTTGAAGGCGACATTTCAAAATGTGACGAAATTGGAAAATCATCTTCTGATAGTATAGTCCAGATAACTGGTCTCGAAGGCTATTGCTATTTGAGTGACGCCTTCGAAGGGAAGCACGATAAATGTCCAAATTATGAAAAAGCTTCGTTTACGGATCATTATTGAGACTACTGATAGCGCGGAAAACATTGTGGGAAAAGGAGAAAATTGCTTTTTACAAACAATTTCTCCTTTTCCCACAATGATTTCCATAGTGGGCTGCAACAAAGTGCTGAAATGTCGTTATTGTTGGGTAATGGGTTTACCCCTCTCATCCACAAGAGGCTTTTTCCTTTGCTCTTACTTATGAGCAATCAAGCTTGGGGTCTTCCTGCACTATAAAACTGAAATACTTGTGATGCTACAGTTAATTTTAGAAATGAAAGTTATCCTGTCCTTTTGGACACACATCTTTTGAAACTATGTGTCCAAGGGTAAAACTATGGGTCCGAGTACCAATGATCCTAGCTATAAGATCATGTCAAATAGTATACCACTTGTTATTAATGATAATCTTAGCTTAAATGACTCAAAACAATGTAGATTTGATAGAAAGAAAGCATCAGACTGCATGCTTTATGATGTTTACTACATTGTAAACATTACTTGTGCTGATGAGAATGCTCCCGGCTGGACACATATCTTTTGAAATGATGTGTCCCCAGAAAATTTTATGTGTTTATGACGCGGGATGCAGAGGTAAAATTATCACTGATGCTATATAACAACCCTATTAATTTATGAACAAACATTTATTCATTTTCAGCAGTGTGTGGCACCATTAACACAATGAGTAAGAAAGAGGCAGAGAAGGCCAACCAAGAGTTGATATCCAGTCTAAAGTTCAGGGTCAAAGAGGTAAGGTCAAGGTCATTCAAAGAGGTTCATTAACCTGTTACTTCATAAAACCTCACTTTGATGCTTCTGTTATAAAGGATAAACTGCTCCTGAAGAGTTATCTAACCCTCCAAGAAATTAATCTTATTGACAAAATGATTTCTACACTATATCTTAGGATTTTTTTTTTCTTCAAGCTGATGCTTCCAATTTAGACCACCCACAAAGTCCCATCTTTGGGAATCGGATAAACGATTTTTGTTTCTAGTTTAATAAAAAGAGAGGTTCTAAAGATTGATTACTCTAAATGAAAAAAGTGTTATTTTCAAACTTAAGATTTATTATCTGCTTTTGCTTTCAATTTGGACCATCTAGAAAATCAAATGATTAACTGCTTTTGTTCTAACTAAACTGTATTTTCCCAGCTTGAACATGAAGTTGGCACTTTGAAAGGAAGACTTGATGACCTTCGGAAGGCCAAAAATACGACCATTACAAAACGTGAGAGAGAGGTGGTAGAGGTTGGTTTCAAAAGGTAAGAATACTTTTTATACCAGTTTTTCCTACTTATTCTGTTATGGTGTAACGTAATAGCAGTTATTTAATTAACCCTCTTATACCAGTAAGTGATATGATATTTTACACCAATTAAGCAATTCAATTTGGCAATGTTGTTTTGATTGGATGTTGTTCTAAAAATGGAAACGAAATTTTGATACCAGCACAGGGGTAGTTCTTTTAAATTCTTTTATCTGACTTTGACTTAATTAACTTCTAATATATACCAGTAAAAATCATTGATGTATATTTAACACCAAAACATTATTTTTTGCTACTGAGTAATAATGGAGTCTTTTGAATGGAGAATTTTATTGTTCATATACGCAATCTGATTTTATTTTGAACAGTAAATAAAGTTTTTTTTGGAATAGAAATGAATATAGAAATCTGTGATGGTCAAATAAACGATAAACATTTATATAGGATTTTTTGTATATTTGATACAGATAAACAGAGGTTTTTGTGACTGGTGAGATTATGCTGTTGTTTTACCCTGTACCAAGAAAGATACATTTCTGAATTATCATAGAGCAGCAGTGATTGCTAATCAATATACATTGTTTCTCATATGAAAATTTTTTCCTTTTTCTACAATGCATTTTATTTCAATTTTCATTTACTGTCTCTTTCAATTTGGAAACATAATGAATTTTGACAAACTTGTAAAGTAATGTAAAGTGTGGGTTTATTATTAAATAAAATTGTGTGCACTGGTATTGTCATATTTCACTAATGTTCATGTTTGTATCACTCAATCAATAGCACCCTTAATATATCAAGTGGATGTTTTTCAGACTTTTTTTTTAATTTAGGAGAAAGGATTGATAAAGAAGGAAATATTGCATGTACCAAATACCATTATTTCTCCTTTTGCAATGTTGAATCTTAAGTCTTCTTCTGTAAATGTGGGAAATAAATTTATTGGGTTTGAAATCTTCAGATGACTTTTAATGACACACTCAAGGATTGCCTTATGCTGATATTTAGAATTTTAGCAAATCATGAAAGTCATGCATGTACATCATGATGTATTAGAATGAGATTTTAATGGATAAAATTGCATGCAAATATAATAGTGTGACTCACAGCTGATATGCATGGTTTTGTTTTCAGGATTATTCAGAAAAGTTGATAACTTACATTTTTTTTTTAAAGTATCCACAATTTTATTGTTAAATAAAAGATATGAAAAGGTTCAAAATATAAAGAGAGGAGAGTCCATTTAGGACACTTGTTTGATTAAAAATTTATTGTTTCTTCTGCAGGCAAGTTTTGCAACACTTTAAGTAAACTTAAAAAACAAATCTTTGAAAACAAAATCATCAAAACCAGTCACTTTGCCCTTGTGATCGCATAAAAGCGTTAATCAAACTATTTTCATTCTTTTGAATTGTTTTCAGTATTTCATTGAGTGATATAAGTGACTTTATTCTGAGACTTATTTTTGGCACCCAAGTGCTCTTTATTTTGTCAGTGCAAGAACTGAATTCCAAGTCACTAAAAAGATGCATCACCAACTTATCTTGAATAAAACCGTTAAAAGACATATCAAGGATTCAAAACAAGACTTAAGGAAGTGCTTCATGTTTGTGGATAGTCTTGGATAGAACCCACGAAATAAGTCTTGTTTATATGCACTGATTTTTGTTTTCAATGCAATGTTTGATATGTGTGTGTATATTTAGAGACCCAAGATATGAAGCCCAGCTTGCCGAACTCGAAAAGAAGGTCCAAGAGGTAACAAGTGCCAAAAACAGAGAGATTGAAGATCTGAAGAAAAAACATGCAGCTGAAATTGATGACCTCAAGAAAAAGCACTCTGCGGAACTCCAAACAGCATCGCAGAAGGAAATGGACATGCGTAAAGAACTGGCCGAGCTTCGGAATAAACTTGTGGCGGATATGAAGCAGATGGAACAGAGACTTTCCAAGGTGTGTTTGGTTGTTGATTGTCCATAGCCAAAGACCATTCTCTGAATATAACAAAAAAAAAAAATTTTCTCGTGTTTGCATGGTACTTGGTATCTTTGTTACTGAAGCTAACAGATATTATTTTCATACTTCTATCTTGTACTTCTCTTAGCTTTTGGTACTGTAAATCCTTTTATTTTCACGAAAAAAATAGCTAATCTTGATTAAAACACTATTGGTGCATTTTGAAATTATTTGTATTTGGGAGCAGAATAGCTTTATGAATTTCTAATCTATGAATTCCAGCAAAACAAAGACAATGCCTGTAACCATGAAGGAGAACTCTACCAGATGAAGATTAGAATACAAGAACTAGAGGGGGACAACGGGGCTCTCAAGTTGGAGAACTCTGAGTTACGAGAGAGAGTCAACTCCCTTGTCACAGAGCTCAGTGTGAAAGAGGCAAAATGGTGTGAGGCGGAGGAGCAATATAAACTGAAGGTTTGCTTAATTAAAGTATATTTTATAATTTTCTGTGAATTCATTGTCATAGAATAATCGCAGCAAACAACATTTAGTTTGAACTTATTTATTTTGCAGGTAAAGGGTTAAAAAGCTTGGCTAATAAGTTATAGATAATAGACGCTACTTTGATATGATATGATCTTGTACTGCTGAAAGATGTTCTGAAAAGCAGATGATCTTGCATGTAGTAGTAGTGGCAGCATAGATGTATATGTATTATCTAGGGATCATACATGGACCAGTGGTTGAGGTGGTGGTCTAAGTGGTCCTGGTATAGCAAGCACCTCTAGTTAACCCATTACCAAACAAAATCGACATTTGACCAGTTTGTTGCAGATCAGAAGATAATTTTTCAATTTCATCATATATTGAAATGTAGTCTGCAAACTCTTTCAATTTGGGACAGTTAAAAATTTGGCGTTTTGTAAAGGGGTTAAATGGGAGTCTCATTTGGCAATGTTCATCAGAGCCCTAGCCTTGTATGTACTGGTGGTTACAGGAAAACTTAAAATAACTGAAAAATTATTGACATGGTGTTGAACCTATATAAAACACGTTATATCTGTATTGTATTTTCTTGTATTTTGAAGATGAAACAAAACCTGGGTGACAAATATGCAGAATGGATGGCAGAAACAGAGCAAAAGATTCATGATTTACAAGAGGCCAACACTTTATTGTAAGATTGAGTTATCAATGATATTTTAGTTTTTTAAGTTTATTTGTTTTACATTGATTATGACGGAAGCCTAAGGCCTATTACAGCTTACCTTGATGACTGTTTCTTTGATACATGACCAGTACTTGCACCTATTTCTGTGTATGTTTTGGTATTTTCACCCTCTAGGATTGAATCCAGAGGCTTAGTCTCTGCCACTTCACAACTATAGCCTTAAAAACTTTGCTAACAAAAATATTAGAAACCTCTTTTGGTTCTAGTGTTTGCTGGTGAAAACAAGATATGCAAATTTTCCTTTTGTCACAATATTCCTAGGTCATTTCTTTAAATGTGTATTTACCTTTCTTCAGACCGTAATAGATAGGTATGTAGGAAGCTGACCTGGAATTATGAGGTCTAAAGTTCAAAACTTGATTTGGCCATATTTAGTTGTCGTTGCAACAAGATTTATTTTTCGTTCACCTCTGAAAAATATACTTCATATTGTTTATATTATCTGTACCTTGGAGAGAATATTTTGATAACTGATCTCAGAATCTCAGACGCTTCCAGAGAAAGTACTATGAGCGTGAATAGGTGCTATGACTGCTTTGCTTAAACTTTTAACATTAATTCAAACAATCTCCAATTAACCTCTACCAACTACAACTGTGGCTGAATTTTATTTATTTATTCTTGTTACAGACGGACCTACTTAAGCAGAGAAAGGCAGGGAATACCTCCAGAAACTAACAGATAATAGTGAACCCTTCATTTACTTAATCCAACAACACTGGAGGTCCTGATGAGAGACATATTCCTCTAGCAAACCTCTTTATAACTTCTCCAAAGGGTTATCCCTTTCCCAAACGACAAATTTTCGACTGTCCCAAATTCAGAATTTGCAGACGACATTTCAAAATGTGATGGAATTGAAAAAAAATCTTCAGATAGAGCAGAAAACCTTGTGGGAAAAGGAGAATTGCTCTTAGCGAGCAATTTTTCCTTTTCCCACAATGTTTTCTAGAGTCGTCTGCAACAAAGTGATTAAATGTTGTCATTGTTTGGCAATGGGTTTAACTATTAGTATGCATTTGAATTTTCTTGGCAAGATGATTCTATTATTCTAATGAGTACCAACAAAAAAGGATTTGAGTTCCATCAAACAAAGGACTTGTCTTTCTGCTATTGAAATACTGCTTGCAAAGAACTTAAATCTGGCGTCTTTTCTAGGTCACTTACTTAAACAATTATCCCATTATAAAACATCAAAATTAGAATTTTATAAGACAAAAAATGAAAGATTCAATTTTTGGTTGTCGTCTAATACAAACCTGTTAAATTGGAAATAACGTCATAAAAGGAAGATATTTCTCCGGTATAGCGGTGAATAAAAATAAAGATTTCTTATACTGGCAGTGTTTTCCTTTCCCTACATTTACTTAAAAATTTCCCTGAAGCAAATGCATGACATCACAGTATTATTTTGATAACCCTTAGAATGCTGGGTAATTTTCTAAAAATAGTGTTTTGTGTCATCTGCTTTCCAAACCCTTAAATATCTGCTTAATTTTGATGAGGAAAGATACTCAGAGTAGCAAACAGGTTAGATCACAGGCCAGCAGCCAATTTACTTGGCGGCTGGCCTGTGATTTGACCTGTTTGCATAAGCATGAAGTCGGTTCCAGTACTATAAGGGTTAAGGATAAAGAGGATAATGATTTGTTTAATGGTATTGTTAAGAATAAAGACGGGGATATTTTTATGTGTGTTCAGATAGAGTTCAGCACTATCCTTTTATTTTGTTTATTCCACTACTTATCATTGATAGTTCATTGAAATGTTTTCTTTAGATCTGTCTTCATATCTTTGATCGTTTTTTTTCTCATTATGCCAGTTGTTGTATGAATCTCTTTGTTACAACACAGTGCTTAGTTATGTGATAGAGATATGTGATATGGTCAATTCCTTACATTTACATTCAAGAGATTTGTCCAAGTTGTTATCTTTTATTTATTCCTTCCTCACCTCACCGTCCCTCTTTATCAAACAGCAATTAACTAGAAAAGGGACGGTAGGTTAGAATGATTGCACTTTTATTGATTTTATTGTGTGAGTAGTCAATTATTCATTCCTAGCTTGCCTATTAACATTTTTGCCAATGAATTTTCTTTTTTTTTCAGCCATCAAATTTACAAACAAACAAAATATGCAGATAAAAATGGAAATGGAATATGAATCTTGTTCTCTAGCAGAAAAGAAATTGATGTTGTAGAACTAAATGAAAATTAACTACCTGAGCATTTTCTTCTTTTCCTACTTTAAGTTTCATTCCTTTTTGTTTTTGTAACATTCATAGTTAATGTCAAATCTCAAGTTTGTTTATATAAAACTGATAAGCATTACCTTTTGTTTGGGTTACTCGTAAGAATCGCC
Source organism: Cerastoderma edule (assembly GCA_947846245.1). Taxonomy (NCBI): domain Eukaryota; kingdom Metazoa; phylum Mollusca; class Bivalvia; order Cardiida; family Cardiidae; genus Cerastoderma; species Cerastoderma edule. The sequence goes on from OX401409.1 coordinate 338,823, forward strand.
TCATTATAAAGATTCCGCCAACCACCTACAATAATGGATTATTTGTGATGAGTAACTGTGTTATTGTCTGGAAAATTGTTTGTTAGGTTCTTTATTAGATTTTTGCTCATACATGTATATTCACCACCACATTATTCTTATTTTGTATTGATGTTAATTTTTATTGTATACAATTGCCACTGAATGTAGACAAAATTTGACACCACCATATTATTCTTATTTTATATTTATGTTTTCTTTTACCTTATGCATTCTCCACTGAATGCAGACAACATTTACAGCTTTGCAGCAGATGAGTTTACCTCAAATATTAGATTTTGAATCTGGTCCAAATATAAGTCAATAAGGGAAGACTGTTTAGAAGAATGAACGATACAACTTTATATGGAATACTAAGTAAAACATTCTGACAAAAAGAGAAATGATTTATTGAAAATGTTTCTTTTGACACTGTATTTTCTAAAATTTAATGATCCAAGCACTATTAAGTTAGTATATTTATATACATGCAGCATTATACCAAATAATATGACAATATGAAGAAAATAAAAAGATATTGTTCATAAGATATTCAAATGTTTATTTCACTGGTATTTTTCTGGTTGCTTTTTGCTTTCTTCAGCTATTTGCTTCAAAGGCTATAGATATTTGCTGTATTAGGTAGAGCCAAGAGGGTCAAAAACGAATGAAATTCATGTTATGGTATTATATTGTGATTAAGACTCTGTGATACATTCATTAGTTAGATAAAAACTTTTAGTCAATACAGACTTGCCAGAGTACACATTTAGTAGAAGACTTGGGAAAAAAACATTTTGACAAAATATTGGCAATGCTTCTTACAAGCAGTTTTTCCTTTGTGTTGCACTGATTTTTGTTGTTTGGCTCACAAAATATTATGTATGTCATTTAACCCAAACAATAACGACATTTGACCGGTTTGTTGCAGACGACTCTGCAAAACATTGTGGGAAAAGGAGAAATTGCTCTTAATGAGCAATTTCTCAATTTCCCACAATGTTTTCTGCCCTAACAGAAGATAATTTTTCAATTTCATCCCATTTTGAAATGTTATCGGCAAACTTTTTCAATTTGGGACAGTCGGAAATTTGGCGTTTGGTAAAGGGTAAATAAGTCACTGCAACATTATTTGTTAGTCTCTCAACACTGATCATTGGTGTTATTTTGGGAAAGCAGTCAGCTCCTTGAAAAGAATAGTATACATTACTTGAGATGAAATACCTGGAAGATGAAAATGTGCACTGTCCACTGGGAATTTATTGAAATTTTGTTGAAAATGTTATCTTCTCCCAAACAAACCTGCCAACCAAAGTGATCTTATCTCAAAATTGAAATATCGCATATAAGTCCTTTATATAATTAAGGGTTCAATACAAGACTGTAGTATATGTATGCCAAATACTTTTATTTAGGACTTCCTATAGTCTTGCATAAATCCTCAAATTGTTTTAAGCAGACGCTTGCAATTGTGATCCATCAAAATCTTTTTATATGTGTTAAAAGGTAAAGGTATTTTTCTCACTCTATGACTAGATTATAATATCTGTGATATTAAAGAATTGTTTACACTTTTTTTGTTTTTTATATTTTTTTTATGCACATCACTGTGTGAAATTAGAAATAAATGAAAAATCTGATAACTTTAGTTTGTTTTTATTTTTAACATTTGCCCCATTGCCTCATATTGTGGTGTTGGCAAGACATTTCCTGTTAGCTAAACTGTTTAGGCTAGACAAATGCATGTGTATTACCCAAAAAACATTGATTGGTGGACCTACTGCTGTAACAAAATTGAATTATTGAAAACAGAGTTCAAGGCCTTTTGATTAAATTAATATTTTATCTCATAATCATGATTAGGCAACTTAGGTCCAGCTGCCTTTTAGTACTGTTTATTGTACTCAAGGTATTTGGAGATAGAGTGAATTTTCTATACATTGTGGGAAAAGGGAAATTTTGTTCTACCCAAATGCTTGATCAAGTCCTAATCAGCAGTAAACAGTGACTCCTGTTTTTTGCACATTAGTAAAGGGACATTGTTTGCATAATAATCAGACAGTTTGTTGTTAAATAGTTAAAGTTGTGCTCCTAAAATGTTGGGGTCCTGGGTTTGAGACCAACCAAAACCTTTGGTTTCGTGGGACTGTCCTTCAACAAGACACTTCAGAGCCCCAGCCTTGTACTGTTGAATCCAATGAAGTTGTAATGCAATTGAACAATTGTTGAAATGGTTTTAACCCATGTAAACCCATATGCTTTACTGGTGCCTTGAACTGATTCAACATGAAGTGACAAGTTGATTTGCTATTGTAAATCTCTTCAGACGACAAATAAAAGCACATCTAGTAAAAGAAATTATGAGTGCTTATGTAATATGCAGTTGATGAGGTAAAAAATATTAAAACCAACACAGTTGTTTATGATTGACCAAACCATCTTAGTCTCTATAAAAAAGGGGGGGGGGGTCTTTTATATTTAGCACTCTCGATACTTTGATTTCTATTTGAAGTCGCTTAGATCATGTCTAAAACAAATTGACTTCCGTGTTGACATACTTTCGTTGTAAACATTTCACTGGTGCGAGTAAGTATGGAATAATCAGGATTCCCAGAACTTTCTGTTTCAAAATGACTGATCAAATAGCGATTGTATCAAACGTTGAATAATGGGTTCCCACAGATAATTGCTATTTAGATTATGACATAGATTCCCGTCTTTCGCAATCAAGTTTGGCTTTGTTTTTGTTTGATGTCAAAATCAGGTGTAGCTTACTCATATGCTTTTCTGTCAATAATCAGGACTTAGGTTTATAAATAGTCACCAAACTTATATCTTATCGTGCCTTATTGTATAAACTTGGTATACTTATAATGTTTACATCAGTGTTCACATATTTGAACTGGAGATTACAACTCGGAAGACACAATTTAAAGTGAAACTACATTTAATATTTTTTTTCTATTTTGGATTTGTTTTGGTGAGTGAGAATTTTCTTCTTTTTTTAACAACAGAAAATGGAATGGATCATTGTGACAAAAGGGGAAAATTACCATATATATATACTGGATCTTTTACAATTTACCACAGGGATAAATATCATAATACCTTTATTAACACTATATATACACCTTGTGTATACAGGGTGATCCAGAATATCTGATACGGTTTTAAGGTTTAATATATAAGCGTGTGTTGATGTCATAACTAAATGTTACATACCATTTGAAAGAGAATTGTCAGAAGTTTTTATCTCAAGAAAACTACGGGTCAACGTCATGACGTCCTTCATGATGTTAAAAAGTGACAGTTGTTTCTAAAGACGGCGACGTCAAAACAGAAGGTTGCGGAAGTAGTAAAACTTTATCATGAGACTTAATCTCCGTTAACTGTTATACATGATGCAGAAAATCATCCAGACGATAATAAACTTGCACGTCTTCAAGTTCATCAACTTGTTAAATTATTTCAACATACATGATCAATTCTAGATGGCCGACACGCTGACAGTGGAAGACCAAAATCAAGCCGCAGCTCTGAAAATGTTGCAAAGATTATGGAAATTATTCAGGAGACCCCACAAAAGTTAATGAGAAAAGTTCTAGGGGACATTACAAATAAGTCCAGCTTTAGAAGTGTGTACAGAGCATTACGGTTTGATTTGAAACTGTTTCCATACTCTGTGTCTGTTATGCAACATTTGAAAGAGACTGATATAAACAGTAGAATAGAGTTTGCTACATGGATGCTTGCTAAAATTTACATGGTTGGGAAAATATGGTTTTCAGATGAATCACATCCTTATCTAAACGGTGCTGTTAATAAGAAGAACTGTCGAGTTTGGAGCAAGGAGAAGCCAGACTTCTATTTAGAGAAGCCTCTTCATGATGAAAAAATAACGGTATGGACAGCACTGAGCTCTTCGGGTGTAATCGGACCATTCTTCTTTGAATCGGACGGGGAAAGAATGACAGTTAACAGCAAACGATAAATTTCTACATTCCTTACGAAGAAAAGGGATTGAGATCAAAGATGTTTGGTTCCAGCAATATGGTGCAGCACCTCACACGGCTAAAAATGTGTTGGAATGGTTGCGAGAAATGTTTGGCAACAATTTCATCTCGTTAAAAACTGCTCGGATCTGGCCACCACATTCACCAGACCTAAATCCGTTGGATTACTTTTTATGGGGACACGTAATAGGCAATGTTTAAGTTCCAAAACCAGACAATATCCAGTAATTAAAATCAGCAATACGCCGAGAGATGAAGAAAATCAACCCTGAGATGTGTGTTAATGTCATTGAAAATTTTAAAAAGAGACTCGACGTCGTTATTTCACAAAAAGGACGTCAAGTCGAACATTTGATGTAGTTATGTATGCATGGTTATAAAAGACAGTTTCTTTCAAACAAGAATAACCCTGTTATCAAATAAAACTTGAAAATATCTAGTTTTAGAAGGTGATTTGATATATTAAATAATGTAACGCATGTAAGAACTACAAGACGCTGAAAGCGTATCAGATATTCTGGATCACCCTGTATATAGTGTTAAAAAAGGTATTATGATATTTATCCCTGTGCAATTTACATATGAGATGGATAGTGTGATTAATGTTTCACATGGTAAAAGGAATGTGATTTCTTGGTGGCGCTCAATGTTAAGTGGCATAGGTTGAATATAACTAAGGTGTATATATTGATAATAAAGGTATGTCATGACATTGGTCTCTTTGGTACATGTCTTGTAAATGAAAACACAATGACAGCAGCATACACATGTTTTACGGTTAGTGAGCCTTTTTGTTTTTACTGGGAGACTGTGATTTATATGGTGTGCTTGTTTTTCAGAATTCTTCAGATTAGCTTCTACCTACCAATCCAAGATGGCCAATTACCCCAGACAGCCAGCACCCCAGTTGTACCCCACCCAGCAGTATCCTCAATACTCGTATCCCACAGGACAACCATTTCAACAATGTATGTATTAAACCTCGAACCATCCCTCAATGCATTGTTTACAAGTCTTCATCGTTATCACATCATTTCATTTTAACTCACCTGAAGCAGAAGATAGTGTATTATAGAGTAAGATGATAACCCTATAATGAAGGTAGTTATAGTTATAAGAAACATCTCATTGAGACAATGCTAATGAAAACTAATGAAATAGGATTTATCTGAAAGCTTTGAAGATTTGTGATACTACATGATCAATACTTCTAGTTTGCATGTAGACCTATGACTTTATTTGCATGAGAAAATTAAGGTCTTCACTTTATTTGCATTAGTACATTAAGGTCTTCCTGCCACTTTTGACAAGTCAGACATAAGTTATTATGCTAAGTAACCTTGAGCTTTGTTTGTGACTTATTTCAGATCAACAGCCCATGGGACAAGTACCAAGTGCACCGCCCATATATAATGAACCTCCACCACCCTATACACAGGTAAATTAATTTGTCTCCCTGTGCATTTAAATCTTTACTCCTATCATTGCCACATCTTCTACAGAAGACTTACAAACCACCTAATGAGCAATTTATCCCTTTTCTTACTATGGTTTCTACCAAATAATATTCATTATCATTTAGGAAATCTTGTTTTCGATACATTTTGTCATTTAGTGCAATTTTCAATTTGAACCAGCCAACAATTCCCAAATACCTGGCCTGCTGCAGACAACTTTGGAGTCAATCAAGAAAAAGGGAAATTCTTATATGAGCAAATTATTTATTTCCCAACAATAATTTCCATCATACAAGAGGAATTATTGAAACAACTTCAGTTATCCTTTTTAAAAGCTTTGCACTATCATTAGAAAGACAAACATGTTTTAATATCAGAAATATTGTTTGTTCAAGGTAAAAACATAAAGAACTTGGTATGTTGCTACATCTTAGCAATGACTAGTTCATCTGACTTTATTTTTTTGCAAAATTTTGTGAAACTCTAATATTTTTTTTCTAGAAAAATCACTCATAATTTATTTCTTCAATCCTTGGTTTGCTATACAATCACTTTGGTCTCTCAAGTTCTGCTACTGGATTATAATACTATGTAAATGTGTTATGTATAAATGGTGATTTTAAATTTTGCTTTCCATTGTTGTATAGTATCCAACCCAGACCGCTGCTCCACCCCCTCAACCCATGATGCATCCTGGTCAGTACCCGCCCGCCCAATATCCAGTACAACAGACGATTGTCGCCCCTGGATTGTTCGACTCGGGCGCCAGATTTGACGGGGCCTCACAACCCAGGATACCAGTAAGTGCTTCTTTGCTTTTTGTAAAAGGCCTTATCATATTGACTCATTTTTGACTCACCTGACTTCAGAATTCATTGTGACAAACGGAGAAATTGTTGGTATGAAGAATATTTTCATATATCACAGTTTATTCTATGATAATATTACAGGTGCATAGAAACAAAGTCATTATAAGGAAATGTGGATAACCATGTAGCATATACCATGAAGCATAACTATGATCCATACATCATGAAGCTTAAATCATTAACCATGAACCATAATCCATGAGGCCCGATTATGTTAATCAACTACAAAGTTACAAAACTATTGACCCTAGATGTTGCAAGAAAGGAAAGCTTCAGATTTGTTTCCATGCAGCACTCAAATGAATCTAATTTTTTGGAACCCATATCCATAAGAATGGCCCTTATAATTCATTTTGAATGCTGTTGAGGCAATTGAGATAAAAACTTACCAAACGTGTATTTTGTTAAGACATCTATGCCCTTAATCTATACCTTATGTGACAGTAATAGGGTTTATGTATAAATACTTCTTCTACAGTCTCACTGTGGAAGCCGGCTTTTAATGGGTGATTCGGTAGAGTGGTTGGCTTTCTCTCGAAGTTTAGCAACATACTAAGTGGTTAGTACCTGGATGGGTGACCCACGTCGGCTTTACTCTGAGAGGGACCCGATACACGTTACAAAATTGGTGGCAGCGGTGGGATTTGGTTTGATATCACCATCATTCCCATACCCTTAGTAAATTGTCACATTTTCTCGATCCTTGTTTCTGCTATGTAGCAGTGATGGTAATGGCAGTGACGCTGGTTAGTCCGGTTTTGGGTATGCGGCTATATATCAGTGGAACTTCCACATACTTGCAGCTTCGGCTCATACTTGCTGGGTTTTCGGACGGTGTATACACAAAGCCTGGATCGAACTGACCAAGTGTCAGTGACTGCCCATGTACGTCTTCGTGACATTTGTGACTTCGGGACGAAGTCAAAAGAAAGGAGGGAGAAATGTGACGGTAATAGGGTTTATGTATAAATACTACTTCTACAGTCTTGCTGTGGAAGCCCGCTTCTATGGGTGATTTGGTAGAGTGGTTGGCTTCCTCTTGAAGTTAAGCAACATACTAAGTGGTTAGTACCTGGATGGGTGACCCGCGTTGGCTTTGCTCCGAGAGGGACCCGATACACGTTACACTTACAATGACACACGGTTAAACCTTAAAAGTTATGTTTATAAATTTACAAGTTGAGGCTGTTTTAAACAATAATGCATTCATTTAGCTAGGGTTGGCAACAAGAAACCTTATAATCAGGTACTTGATCTGTGGACTAAGTATCGGTTATCAAATCAAATACGTATTTTTTTTATATTTCAAGTAAATTGCTGGTTTTGGTATAAAAAGAGTTGAAATTTTAAATGAATATTAATTTAAACCTCTTGACATTCATTTTCAGCCCCCACCCCCTGGTGTCACGCCAAACGCAGCACAAATGGCGTCAATGCATGGTCACAGGGTTATTGGTACTCAACAGAGCGAAAACTTCTTCTCAGGAAATAGAAATGATGGTGGCTACACATTCTGGTGATAGAGTCAGTAATCTAGCCTTAGATCAGAGGGCAAGGTGAGGGTATAGTCTAGATTTTTGGTCTTGAATGCTATTGCTATATTGACTGAATCACGATAAATGTCCAAATGATGCAAAAAGCTTTATTCACGGATCATTATTGAGACTAGATGAGGGAAGTATTATTACCCTTGCTTATTTCTTTTGTTTGTTTGTCTATACACTGCAGCCTCATTATAACGCGGTCGTCGGGAGCCATGATGCTAGATCCGCGTTAATAGTGGGGTTGACAAATATAACGCGGGGTCCCTTACGCGCTATATGCCAGACCATAACCACATAGGAAACAATCAGATTCAAGAAGTAGTCTGTTCATATTTCAAGATTGTGTTGAGTTACGGACTTATCATTGAATTTATTGTGAATAAAAGAAAAGCAAATAAAAAACATAATCAAAACTTACATGTTTAACTATATATTCCTTTTTATTTGTTTCATTACGATTCAAGTTAAGGATCATTGATAGAGGCACGTGCAGTTTAAATACACACTACAGAAAAAGGAGGGTGGACTCAGTTAACCAATGTTCTATTTATAGATTTAAACTCCAAGTAAGGAGTGAGTAAATTTTATCGATAGTTCTCCCAGCATGTGTACCTAATGCTTTACCATTTAGTGTTTAACCTACATTTTCATCCAATGAGAATGCGTCAATTTGAATTTTTTTGTTGGTTTATTTTCCATAAACTACTATTCGAGTGTTCTATCTGGGCTCTATGAGACTATTACTCTGGTATCACGCATGCGCATAAATGTGTAGTTTTAGGCTCCACCTCCAAATCAATGACACGTGTAAGCCTAGCCTACGGTAGCGATTGAAAGATCGCTGTGACGTCGCGGGGAGAAATAAACACAGAAATAAATAAAAAGGAATTACAATTAACTGGGTATCCTAACATCGTTGAGAAAAAAAGAAACTGAACTATATTAACCTTTTACCCCATTAGGAATAATGTGACGGGTACAAATTGAAAGCATCAACAGACAAAAGAAGACAATTTCTTCTTTTGTCACAAGGGCTTCTCAAGTTTTCTGCTGTAGGTGAGGAATAAATTATGGAGTAACGGGTTAAACTCAAAACTACATTGCAATCTACATCACTGGGTAGTGGAGTTTTCTTCTTCCAAATATGGTATGGCAGATTCTTGGCATGCAATTGACAGCCGCGGAAGGCGTGGTTTATGTCGAATTTCAAAATACTGAGCAGCAGTTTTATGCCATTCGCAGATCATACCCGTAGAGGCGTGGTTTGCCAGCGTCAAATAGAGCGCTCTATGGAAATGTAGGTTAAACACTAAATTGTTTAGAGGCTATATAGTGAAATTTAAACGACATAGAAACCCCGTCAGTCGCTATCGCTCCTTCCTTGGGGTTTCTATATCGTTTAAATTTCACTATCTAGCCTCTAACCTATATTTAAACTAGGTGAGTGTATACATATGATGGAAACAAAGGAGTTAAAACTCCATGTGTTATTATGTAATTTATCAACACTATGCACACATAGATTTGAATCTTCCCTCGGGTCACGGATTGTGTACGTATAAAGGCCACGCGCTTTGTTTAAAAGACCGTGACAAACAATGGGGATTACCCAGGGAGTTATTGATTTTCACGCCTTTGGAGTGCAATTTGTAGGTAGACTTTCTATTTAGGATGCCGACCGCGTCATTTTGCAGAAAGGGGGAGATTTAGGCTATTGTTTAAGCCCTAATGTGCTTGAAATTTTGGGAGCCATAGGAGACCCGCGTTATAATGAGTATCGCGATATAACGGGTCGCGGTATAATGAGTCTGCAGTGTATTTGGTTTAATGCTGTGTCAACAGTATTTAAGATATTTCACAGCTTTCCTGGATTTCGCTAGTTTATTATTGCTTTTCTTAACCCTGTATTGTGGATACTCAGAGGATCAGATAAGTATCATATTCCAGAAACCAACTTTGTTTATATGGGTTTTACATCACATCAACATTATTTCAGTTTTGTTGCAATGCTCGACTCATAATGATGAAGGAACCCACTATACATAACTGCCCTGACAAATGCATTGTTTCTTCAGGAGTCTTTAGAAAAGCAAGCAACTCAATAAAGATATCCTGAACTTAATGTAAATAAGAGTTTTGTTTATAGACATCTTACAACAAATCTGCAGCAGACTGCTTCTAAAATAATGTGATGGCAGAAGGAGAATTTGTTGAGTAAAATTCACTTTCCCACATCCCTATATGCAAGTTTTTCTTTGTTTATCACAATAGTATACAAAGTCTCAAAAGTATAATGATTCAAACATGGAAATGTTCCCTTAGTACAAATCGCTAATTTTTTGTTTGTTTCTACTTTCAGAAACGCAGCTGGAGTTTGTTTATATCAAAAAGGACTGTGATGATAGGACTCTAATATATTAATCAAACCATGTTTCAAAATCAGAGCAGTGAATGTTAATCTCAAAAACCTATGGACGAAAGAATAATATTTTTTTGATGATGTTATCCCACCTAAAAGAATTGTGTTCAAAGATTGAATGTAAATTTTTGTTTTAAAAAAATTGTCTAGAAACTGTCAATCTTTGTCTCATTTCTGTGAAAATAAGTTATGTTAGATGTATGTTTGAGAATCAAAACAAGTTACTCTGTATGATTGTAATGATAGATATGTATTTGTGAATATAGTTATTGTTATTATTTAGATTAAAACGATGAGTATATTCAATATCTTTGCTTTATTTGAAATTCCGTATTAGATGAAGTAAAGGGACCCAGGGTCTTTTCCTTTACACACAGATGCCTTTAATTGTGTTTATTTACTGGGATTTTAACATCTTGTTAATAATCTATCTGTGATATTGCAGTGCCTGGCTCTCTTTAACCCTTTCCCAACTTTCCCAACAACAAATTTTGGACTGTCCCAAATTGAAAGAGTTTGCAGACGACATTTCAAAAGGTGATGAAATTGGAAAATAATCTTCTGATAGGGCAGAAAACATTGTGGGAAAAGGAGAAATTGCTCGTGACGAGCAGTTTTTTTTTCCACAATATTTTCGAATGTCGTCTGCAACAAAGTGGTCAAATGTCGATATTGTTTGGGAAAGGGTTAAATGACTTGAAGACCCATTATTTAACTTTCCATAAGGGCTGTAGAACCATTCCTTTGGTCAGGTGGATGCTAACCCTCAATAAAATCCAAATCTTTCTATGCTGTGACTTAAAATCATATGGAAAGGGGGCCCATGTGATTTCAGGTTTTTTTGTACTCAAATCACTCGGGCACTTTTGTGTCCTGCAGGGCTCAGTGGTTAAAGAAGCAGACTTAGAACATAGGGGTGCCAGATTTAAGCCCAACCAGCACCTCTGGTTTGTGGGAGTGACCAGTCGTATTTTCCTGTTTTTGCATTCATGAATAAAACAAGTCTACCAGATTCATACTGAAAGAGAACATATAACTTTTTTTAACACAACTCTAAAAAGAACCATTTATTTAATCTGTAACATGATAACCTCATAATAAATATTTAATGACAACAATTTCACCATCAACATTACATGAGATAGCAACAACAAAATACAGTAGATATCTTCCTTTCCCACATACACCTGTCTTTAACCATTTTCTTGTATATGATTTCGAAACCTCCAAAATTGATATGAAACATAATTTCTAGTGTAGTTGGTATCAACTTGCTTGTTTTGAGCGATCTCTTCTTTTGTCACTGTTATTTAAGTGTTGTCCAATATGTGTGTTGAAATGGAATTAAATGGGGGAAAATGTCGACCGTAACATAATTCGTAAGTAAATCTTTCTTGACATGTTTTAACAAAAAGTTATTCAAAATTAAAGTAGATTAACATTGTGACAAAAGAAAGATCGCTTATTTTTAGTAGATACAGTTTAGGTTCATTCTTTGACTGAAGATAGGTGATCAATTATCTTAAAAAATTGAGATAACTACAAATCTGTATGTTTTGAAAAATGAGAAGAGGAATTGAAGTGTGCATAAAATCATTTCTGATTGTTAAGCAGTACACTAAACAAATAATCATTATCAAAACTTAATTCAACACTTTCAATTGATTATTTACAATTCTGTGAAACAATTGATATACGAATTATCAATTGTACACAGTTTATATTATTGTCTGACGTTTTGAGGGATTAAACTCTTCTCCTTCAAGGACTTTTCATAAAACCTTCGTCTTCATATAGACATGAAAAAAGGGGTTTAACCCCTTTAAATGTTGTACAAAATACAAATTGTGCACAATCAATAATTCAATTGATTATTTAAAATCAGAATACTTGAAATATTGTCTTAATCTTGTATATGCATTGAAATCATTGTAACAAATGGAGAAATTATAATACATCATGAGGCAATTCTCCTATTGTTGCAATACTTTTCATCTGATCATTTAATACGATAGTGGTTATGGAAAGCCAATAAAGGTCCAAATCACTGTATTGATAACTAAAATACAACAAATTTAACAGTTATAAACTTTGAATATTTGCACATAGTTCCAAACAGCCACATCACAAAACTAAAAATAATATACCAATATCATCTATTAACAGATCGCAAAACAAACCAATTATGCATTGTCGCAAGAGTGAAATAAAAATGCTCTAATTTGATAGTTTACTGTGGGAGTGTGGAAAATTTCTCATCACAAGCAATATATTGTTGTTGTTTTTTTTTCAAAATAAATTCCATAATGTTCAGCAGCAAACCCAAAAAATTAAAATGAAAACAGGCTGGTGAAAAAAGACTGCATTTTATAAGCAAATCAATCACATAAAAGTAATATTTACTGCTTGAGATCGATATTGTAAGTGTTTTGTCAATGATCTAGTTCGTTTGCCATCAGTATTACAAGGTAGAACACAAACAATCAACCCTTTTGAATTTTTTTCTTTTATTGGATTACTTTGGTCGTTCACAGTATAATTCCGTTGGGATTTTACACCGAATAGTTCCGACCATGACTCATGTATATAGAGCACAACAAAATTAATTCAACAAAAGAATGAGTTTCAAAATGGCGGATTATGGGTATTCTACCTTAAATACACAATGGGAGTGACAGATTTATAAACCTTCCCTCAAATACACTCATTTTAACACCCTTCAGAGCATAAGAAGCTCTATTGTGTAAAAAATAAAAGCAGTTCTTATCTCCTTTTTTTACAATGAATTATTCTGTAAATGGGAAGTAAAATATAGCTTTCTTCATGATAACTGCTATAGCAATGCTCAATAATACCCATTTAGTAATGTGTTAATTCATTTTGTGATTAAAGAAAAATACCAATAATCTGCCATTTTGAAACTAATTCTTTTGTTGGATTATTTCTTTCTTTGTCAGTATACAGGGCCAAAACTATTTGCTTTACACTGATTAGTTCTGGCCCCGTCCGATGTATACCGAGAAAGACCGAATTAATCCGACAATAGAGTGAGTTTCAAATTGGTGGATTATGTGTATTCTACCTTAACTAAAATGGACAGTAATAGCAGGTGACACTTCTAGAGTAAGAGAGATGATATTTTCCTGGTGATGAATGGAGTAGTTGCTGACCTTACGCAATCTTATATACATATATATTGAAATAAGTATATTTGAGAGAAAGGTTTAAAGAGAGGGAGATCACTCTTATTCAATCTTTTAACTTCCACTGCCTGGTTCCCCATCTGAATTGTATTCCGGTTCCACTTTTACACTTTTGGGAACAAACTGGTTTCCATCACCATTCTCTGTCACGGTACCCTGCATCCCACCATGTTCAGTCTTCACGAAAGCACTGGTTCCATTCAAAGACAATTTCTGTCTTTTAGTTTGACTTCCCTGAGGGGAACCGGTGAATAGACTAGCCATAGATACATGCGGTTCATCCGGATCTATCTCTTTTAACGTTTGGAGTTCCTCTGCAAAATCTCCCAGGCCATATTGCTGGGCTATACGAAGACCCTCGTCAAATAAAGTGTTTTTCATTGGTCCCCCTTTCATGTTCTTTGTATCTTGGACGCCGGAAAACAGAGCACGGAGAACAGCATGTGGCGCTGTGATCTCTTGTTTATCACTTTGAGCCGGTGACGATGATCCACTTCCGCCAAAATTTGAATCTGAAATAAAAGGTTACAATACTAGTACAAATAGGTCAAAACAAGAGGTGCATTCACCTAGCTATATCCTTTTACTGATTTTTATAACCCTGTTATATTGCTGAGAGTTTCTAATGAGTACACACCCAATAGGATTTGTTCCGTTAAGTTTAGAAAAAAAACCTGCATTTAAAGACTCTTAAAACACCAACTTATATAGGTCACTGTACAACATGAATATCAGCTGTTGTGATGCTCCTGTGATTCACCAAATTTCTACTTTTTATTTATTAACATTCTTGTGAGGAACAATGTACCCTTTTGCATGTAGTTTCTTTTAAAAGTTTCTTCTTAAAGGTCTTCTGTAGCAGATTCCGCAAAGTGACGAAGTATCTTGTAGGGGATAAAGTATTTATAATTCTAGTAAGCTTATACATTCTGCCTAGTAAAATATGACACATAAAGAATAGCTCTAGTTTAGTGAGAATAAAAACAGTATAAACCACTCTAGTTTAGTGAGAATAAAAACAGTATAAACCATTACCGTCCCTATCAAAAGAGGCATCGTTCTCATCGTAAATGTCAATACTGGAAATAGACAAAATGAAAACAGTATAAGTTTGTGCACAGGCATTCTCATACATATGTGTTTTACATCACATCAACATTATTTCAGTTATGTTGCGATGGGGACTCTAAATGATCGAAGAACACATTCTCAACTGCCCATACGGGCTGGTCAAGCCGGGTAGAACCATCGGCATTCCATTTGTAAGTCGGGAGAAGGCATTCTCATATTTTAATCATACTTTCCATCAAATATATAAACCAGGAATATGCAATATCATCTAACAGAATGAAATAAAATGTACTATGTGTCATAAAAGATGAACTTTTAAAGTTCTTTTGTTTAATTATGTTTTTAAACTGCATCAACAGTATATAAGTTATATTTGATGCCTGGTCAATAATAGAGGGCAGAATACCTCAAGCATATCCGCCCTTTAACCCTTTACCAAACCCCAAATTTTCGACTGTCCTAAATGGAAAAAGTTTGCAGACAACATTTCAAAGTGTGATGAAATTGAAAAACAATCTTCTGTTAGGGCAGAAACATTGTGGGAAAAAGACAAAATTGCTCGTTACGAGCAATTTCTCCTTTTCCCAATGTTTTCTAAAGTTTTCTAAAACAAAATGTTCAAATGTTGTTATTGTTTGGTAAAGGGTTAAGACCTTATGCAAAAACTGGTGCTACAATATTTCATCAATACAGCAAAAAATATCTTCATTCCTCTAAAAAAATGAACACAAAATACCTCTGCTTCCTAAGGAGTTCACTCTGTTCAGTGAGCAGCTGTAAATGTTTGTTTGTAATCTTTTCCAGGGAAGTCTGAAGGCTCTCTATTCTCTCCATATCACTGCCTTCTTTGGCAATCTCCAGATCCCCCAATATCCTCTCTTGAAATTCTGAGATCTGTGATAACTCTTTGGTGATCTGCCCCAACCGTTCCTGTAACAAAGTTGTAGTGACGCATTTAATTTGTTACATTTTATAGTGGGGTTTTTTTTTTGTACTTCGATTCCAGTTAATTTAAAGCAAGTAATTTTGTGTTGAAAATATCTCAGTCTAAATTTCAACAAAACCCATCAATAATGAACCTACAGAGAATCTTGTTTTAAGCCACCATTCTTAAATAGTGTGTGAACGGTTATTATTCTAAGGCTGTCTTAATTTAGTTAATATGATACTGTTAAAAACAACTGAAACCTTTATCCAATCTAACTTACCTCCCTTTGACTTCTATCCATCCCATCCTGACTAGAATTACCGCCGTCCAAAAAGAACTCAAGCTTGGCCTTTTTGCTTGGATTGAGTGGGCACACATCAGAAGATCTGTGTGTGTATAAAAATATCATAGTTATAACCTTTACCAAATAAGTTAACCTGTTTTCATTTGATATGGAAGTTTTTCAACCTGAATGAATGGGTAAACAATAGTAAGAGAGTATTGAAAATCTTATTTTCAAATCCCAAACTAAAATAATAAGTAAGCAATAGTAAGATAGTAATGAAAATTTAATTTTGGTTGGTTTAAGGATTTGTTGCTTGATGAAATGATCTGTACAGATAATTCAAGCGATTGCCTACAAAATAGGATTTATCATATAGAGTTCCAAATAGAAGGCATATTGACCTTGCTTTCTTATTGCAGCTCTAACACCTTTATTATTGGCACTGATTCAAATCGTCTTGATAAGGTGATTCTAATTGGTATCCACAAAATAGGATTCATCTGTTTTTGAAATAAGCTTCAGGGTTTTCCTTTGACCCATTGGTTTACACCGATTGGGGAGGACTTCTGAACCTTCATAATTATTTGGAATTGCGAATGGAGAATAATGATCTTCAGGGGACGTGTCAAGGAATTGGAATCATGTACTACATAATATAAGTTGGGGATCCAAGAAAACTTAGATGCATGTAAATGAGCTGTATACATCTCTTGTATGGATCTCATATTTAGAGATGACAAATCAACACCAAAGAGCTTATTTCCTCAATATTACGTCAAAATAACGACAAAATCTATTTCATAAGACTAAAGAGAAAGTTAACCTGGAATGTCCTTTGGAATACTGATATCCACTGTCTTTAACCACCTGTCTAGCCAGAGGAAATAAATCCTCCCGTCGCGTTAACAAGGTCGGAATATGAAAACATAACTGTGCTGCCGCTTCGTTTACACATACCTGTTAATATAAAAAAAATGATGTGAAAAGAATGGTACTCAGTAACCCACTATCTTTTCCACAAACGTCTTAATTTGTCACTGGTCCGAATTAAAAACATCAGCAGATGACACCAAAAATGTCAAGAACAAAATCAATTTTCTCAATTTTATTTGGTAGAGGGCATTATGACAAAAAGATAATTTTTCAATTGGAGATATTATAACTGTAATCCAATGTCAACATTGTTTCTCCAGAATTCTGCAGCTGATAAGTCAAAGTCAGACATTATGAAGTAAAGTAATGGTTGAAAGTTTTCATCTATATCATAGCTCATACCTATGGGTTAATACATGTATTTTTCATACATTTTTTAAAAATCAAATCATCTATAGAAAGTGAGTACCTCATGCAATGACATTGACTTTTCATACACTCTTTGGGAATCAAATCGTCTGTAAATAGCACCATATTTTCTCATCAATTCCAATCTGTCAGGATGGTCCGTGGATAAACTCATTAATTCCTGTAAGCACAAATGACATAATTTAGACAAATTCAACAATTCCTCTTATTGTAAATTACATAAAAATTTATACAAATTCAACAATTCTTGGAATTGAGTAGAACTTAAATTTCAGACAAATTCATCAATTCCAGGAACAGCATACAACTTAAAACTGATTAACCAGTTATGCTTTGTCAATTTTTGGGTCTCATTTGGCCACATCGTTGTAATTTCTAGAGATACGTGAAGCACAAAACTGTTCTAGTCTATCCACAAAGACAGATGACAAATTTAAGCTTATGGGTTGAACTTATGCCTCAAAAATATCACAAATCAAGATTTTCATATCCCAAAATAAAATGTCTTCTTCTGTTTAATTGACAATACATATCTTTAATGTTGCATAAAACTAAATTATAACTTCCCAACCCTGATCATAAGTGTTGGGTAAAAAATGAAGCGTTTTTGTCTTGTTAATAGAATAAACTGTTGGAACAATTTATTTTGTAAACATTTCTCTGTTATTACGCTCCTTCAAAACCATCCAAGATGATAAGGGAGTCTGGGACAAAGACTTCGAAAAAGATCGACAAACCAATCATCTGTCACTAGCAAAATGTGTCAGAGAGGGATCATATAACTATTTAAAGGCTGAAGTTTCTCTTAAATTTATTGCATGGTTCCACTTTATCCTGACGAGATTTAGCAATAACTGAAAACTTACAAATATCTGTTTATTGACATCCTTCTTCATGTTAAGTGGCTTGATATCAAACGGTGGCAGGGTTTTGGCAAGTTGTGTGGCAATTTTAGCAATCTCACTAATCTGGTTCTCCAGTAGTACAGGAGGTGGGTGTGGGGAACCGGGTCTCTTTTTACCCTGGCTCCCAGGCTGCTGAAAAATGTATGCATAAACTGATGAAGTTTCATAGCTAATTGAGAACAAAGTTTAAAATTGGCACAAATACATCAGGGCCCATATCCTTGAAATGTATTTCAGTATCATATCTTGTTTGAACTCGAAATTCTTGCTCAACTTTGAGTATAAGTAAAACTATAAAAGTTAAACTGTGATCTAAAGATGAACTATACTCAATTGCTTCGCTCAAACTTAACTTAATGCATGATTTTTTCAAGCAAAAGGCTGGCTCAAGGAACGTCATAAATGCATATCAAAACAAAGTCCAGAGCATGGCTCATCTATCATACTCAGCTGAGTATAATAACCGTACTTAAGTATAATAAGTAAGGGTTTAAGTTTAATTACAAAGTTCATTTTCTGAGTAAATTATTTACTTTCAAACTTTCTTGCAGCATGGCCTGTACATCAGTTGATCTGTTGTTTAACAGCAAGCTGACTGGACTGACACTCTTAACGGGTGTGGAGCTGCCCAGGGAATTCCAAGAAGTATCCTGGGCGTCGATAGACGTTGTTATGGGGATGGAATATACCTGTGTTGGGGGCTCCCTGACATGTGGACTACCTCCATTGCCTTGAAATGCGGCTATAAATAGATTTTTTATAAGGGATTTAATGCAACCCTGTGTCAACCGAATTTCAGTTCCTTTACCGCTTTCCTTGATATCACTATAACTAGGCAGGGCTCTGAAGTGTCTTGCCAAAGGACACTCCCACGAAAAATATGAATAGATGAACCATTTACTCCAATATACCTCACTAAATCTACTACATACACCTATTATCTTAACGCTATTTAAACTATATACATGTACTATTTCAAAATCTCTTTTTGATTCTTTTTGTTATAGATAGGAATGGAGGTTTTTTGTATCATTTCAACAGGTGAGTACCCACAAGTAGAACTTACTCTATTTTCCATTAATAATTCTACATCTAAGGTTTTTATTAGGGGGTGCATAAGCATCTTAAACATGCAAACTTTCAAAAATAATTTGACAATACATAGTTTGTTAGCACTCATTACAATTGACAAGACAAATCTTATAAGTATCCACAATCTAGGTTTAAACAAAGAGACAAAGCAAGAGGAATCAAGTGGCATAGCCAATTGTCCGTATTGCCCAGCTTGTCAAAAAGCCTAAACAGACAAGTGCATTTCTAATGAAGTTGAGTACATTACCATATTACAGACAAGTGCAGAAAAGGATTTGGCATATACAGGCAAGTTAATCAAAATCAGATTTCGCCACATTTGGGAATGCGCCTCAAATCTCAAACTCTGAGTACCCACAATATAGGGTCTTAAGAAGTTGAATACACCCGTAACTTGAACCTTAGTATGTGCCAAAGATCCTGTACATTTCCTGATTTTAGATCTCTGAGTAGAAAGTTGTGATATTTACCTGGATTAGCGACCCACTCCTGCAGAGCTTTCTGTAGACGTCGGACATGTAGCGGCTTGCTGGCCATTCCCACAAGAGCCATGATCTCAAGAAACTCTTCCTCGCCTGCTTCACATAATTGGGGTACATCATCCCCACCTGTAGAAATATCAAAAACTCCATGATTATATATCTTTGGTAGATTATACCTAACTGTAGAAATGTGAATAACTCCGTGATTATATACATGTATCTAAATTAATCTTTCCCACATATAAAAATGGATTTAACTCAATGATCATATATCTAGGTTACAGAATCATTTGAAATAAACTTGAAACTAAAGAGGTATGGGGTAGTTATATAAATGACTGGAAAAAGTCTAGCATTGTTTATCTTTGTGTATTTTACTCTGTCAGTTAAAATGACAGTTTATCTTCTTGAGGGTTCAATGCAAAACTATGGCAAGTTCTTCACTTCTTTTCAGGCATTTCTATAGTCTTGCAATGAACCCTCCATAAAGGGGTCAAGTCTTTTAAAAAAAATTGTGAGGGTAACCAACTCTGACTTTGATTTATTTGTCCGTAAATGCCAAATTTTCTTCTGCATTTGTCCATATAATGATATTTCAGTAAATTTCAATAAAAAATTTGCTTGTCCGTAAAGGCTTTTAGACAAGCTGGGCAATACAGACAATTGACTTTGCCACCCCTAAGCTGAAGGGGATGAAGAAATCATAGCATGAACAATTTACTGGATATGCTGTTGGATGGATCATGAGCAGTTTGCCCTTTTGTTCACAGTGGTTTCTGGAATTAGATTTGGGTTCAACTTCTGTATTCATACCTTGAGCTACAAACGTGTCATAATATTGGAGAAGATTTGCCCGTTGTAAGACCCTGTATAGCTGCCATTCTGATGTATTTGTAGGCTGTGTTGTAGTCATCACAATGACAACATTTACTGAAAGGGAAATAAACACATTATCTTAACCCATACTTACTAAATTCCAGAGTTCAATGGATCACTACAGTAAGTCCTACACAAACATTTTTCATTAAATACATTATGTTAGCACATACTTTTACATCAAGGGTTTAATGTAGTAAGACAATACTACATCCTTCACAACCATGAAATACTTACAACAGTCAGTATATCATTGAAACTTTGATAAGAAATTGTCTAATAATTTTGCAATAATATTCACTTATTGATACATGTATAAGGTAGGGAGTTACTACTGTGACAATGGAAGGCATTTATTCTATAAAACAATTTCTCTTTTTCTCAGAATATTTCAACAAAATTTTAAAATTGACGGCCTTCAAAAATCATTGAAGCCAGTATGATATAGATAAATATACATAAAGAATTCTGTGAATAATCAAAGCATCAGCAAATGATAATTCAAAAGGAAGGAAAAGAGCATTAAAATGGATATAGGTTTCTAATAAGTTGAAATAAACAAATTCAATTAAGTCTGCAGAAATTTACTGTAGATGGGTCATCTCATTCTCCTATGTAATTTTGTGACTGGTTCCAATAAAATAAGATAACATTTGCAAATGTTAACTTGAAACATATGTGTGGCACATAATTGAAATCATGTAACAGGGGAAATGGCTTGATACTTCTAAACCAACTCTCAAATTGTCCCACTTATTTGAGCAACATCTCATTAATACAATAAGCAAAATTTCTAAAAATAACGGTTAAATATTTCCACTATTGAACCGTCATTCAGTTTTTTCAACTTTCTTCTTCTTAACTCTCAGAAGGCATGACTTATTTTTTTTTAAAATAAATAAATAAGTGACTTCAAACTATTTTTAGATTTGTGAGATTTAGTAATTGTTGCATGTTTATTTGTTAACAAATCTCGCAGGCCTATAAATTTATAGAAATAAGCAGAGCATATATCTCTCCTCTAGTAAAACATATTTTCTACTTTCGGTTTCTAAATTGACAGCTCTATATGACACGCCACCTAGCGGAAGCTATAAAAGACAATTCGTTTTGATGTAGAACACCTGTTAGAGCGTATCAATTGAGCGGCGAACAGCTGATTGTAGCAGACGACATTCAAAATTAAAGAATAAAAGGAATTTGTTCTATGAAATTCGTGAATTGTTTAAAGTAAGACGTGGCCAAATTCCTGTCACTATCAAACATGGCGGCCAAAGGGGGAGGCATTTCCCGGCTCCCCCACCCACAAGATTTTTGGTCCCCCTGATTTCGTGGCACGTTACTAGATGTAAACAAATTCGACACCCAAAATCGAACACCACCGGAACACACACGATATTTAGTGAATAATTAACGAATACATTACCTTAAAGTCACTGACAGAGACCCCTGACTATTCCCCCCGATCCGTCAAGTGGTCGTCTCAATGATATTTTCCTCGACCCCAGGGGATGGGCCTTAATGAAACCGACTCGTGATCCACAAACTGTCGCGGTTTGACAGACGGGGATTTCCCCGTTCGGAAAATAGTCGGTGGAAATTAGATCGTCTGCAAATTAACGACAAGTTGAATGAACAGGGATTTCAAAACTTACAAGTTTGAGAGACGGATTCACTGGCTACACACAATCGTACGCACTAAGCGATCCCCGACCCCTGGCAAGAGGAAAATGGGTGGGGAGCGGATTTCCATATTTGGAAGATGGTAATGACGTCACAGAATCCATGCGGGAAACCCCCGGCCACGATTGGGTTAACGTACCCACGTGAATTCGCCTCTCTGTGGGTAAGGCCGACACGGAATGTGACGTTCTAACCTCGGAGGGGCGTTAACTGAATTTCAGTCGTGTTACACAGTGCAAAAAACGTTTTAATCGCGTAAATATATGGGCGGCTTGAAACTTGGTTTTTATATGTGCAGCGTTTTGATCTTTTTTACCGAAAAGAATGAAAACATTCATGCATATTCCCGTTTATACGCACTTGTAGACGACCACAGAAATCATGTTGTGATTAAAAGAGAACTTATATAAAGAGCAGTTTCAGCTGTTTTCACACAGTTTTTCTATCAAAATTGATTGATGTTTTATACCTATTTCATTTCGAAACGACGTTCCTCTTCTTTCTTACTAATTGTTGTCTATCAATTTCAGCTTTGATTCTGGATCAGTCACTCATTTTCATTTGGGGGAAAGCATAAACGAGTCAATTATTAATTTCAAGCGTACAGAACCCAACAAGGTGGTTTCTGAAGAGACTAGCTAGTCTTTCTTCCTCTGGCCTGTTCGAAATGTATTATTGAGTCGTTAGATGTTTTGTGAGAGTCACAGCTGACTTACAGAATGCTGATTGTTCTAAATCCTATCTGGTTTGAACAACGTCTATGGACGGTCAAACTTGAGGTTCTCATCCATCGATTATAATACAGGGCAATGTGATATATATTCGAAATTCTGTTGACGCGATGTAAGACCTAAACAAACAAAACATCTACATGTATATGAAAAAGTAAAGGGTTTCTTACTCTTTTCAAGTACTTTATACAAAGATGTGTAAGCTAGGATTCTGGTTGCCTATCGGGTAAATATATGCGCAGCGTTTTGATCTTTTTTACCGAAAAGAAGGAAAACATTCATGCATATTCCCGTTTATACGCATTTGTAGACGACCACAGAAATCATGTTGTGAATAAAGGAGAACTTATATAAAGAGCAGTTTCAGCTGTTTTCACACAGTTTTTCTATCAAAATTGATTGATTGATTGATATATTCGAAATTCTGTTGACGCGATGGTAAAACCTAGACAAACAAAACATCTACATGTATATGAAAAAGTAAAGGGTTTCTTACTCTTTTCAAGTACTTTATACAAAGATGTGTAAGCTAGGATTCTGGTTGCCTATCGGGTAAATATATGCGCAGCGTTTTGATCTTTTTTACCGAAAAGAAGGAAAACATTCATGCATATTCCCGTTTATACGCATTTGTAGACGACCACAGAAATCATGTTGTGAATAAAGGAGAACTTATATAAAGAGCAGTTTCAGCTGTTTTCACACAGTTTTTCTATCAAAATTGATTGATTGATTGATATATTCGAAATTCTGTTGACGCGATGGTAAAACCTAGACAAACAAAACATCTACATGTATATGAAAAAGTAAAGGGTTTCTTACTCTTTTCAAGTACTTTATACAAAGATGTGTAAGCTAGGATCCTGGTTGCAGACGACATGCGAATAGACCGAGAAATGCAGACAAATTTCCATTACCACACAGGACAAAGTGGTATAACCGAAAATTTAACCGAAATACTGTTGACGCGATTTTAACCCAAGCAATCAAGAAATCTATATGTAGACGTTAAGGGTTTTTTACCCTTTTCATGTCGTTTATACTTGTAATGCGTTAGGGTCCTAGCATCAGACGGCATGCGCAATTAGACCAAGAAATGCAGACAAATACCGATTACCACACAGGACAAAGTGGTATAACCAAAAATTTAACCGAAATACTGTTGACGAGATTTTAACCCAATCAATCAAGAAATCTATATGGAGATGTTAAGGGTTTTTACCCTTTTCATGACGTTTATACTTGTAATGTGTCAGGGTCCTAGCATCAGACGACATACGAAAATAGACTGAGAAGTGCTGACATGGACACACTTTCATTTTTAATGGTCAAAGCAATATGTTTTACTTCATGTATGGATTTTCTTTGTTTGTCTTTGATATCTTGTTTCAGAACAGGAAAAAGAAACTTATATCCAAAATTTTGAGACCGTTCTCATCTGGATCTAATTACAGTACTACAAGCTGAAGATAACAATAATTTGCTTTTCTCCAAGAAGTCATCTAAAAATTATGTTCTTTCCAACAAAGTCCTTTAACTTGCCAGATAGGTTTCATTTCAGTCATCGGATGGTCAGAAGTGTGCGACTTTATTTCAAAATGAGTTAATTCGTTTTTATTATTAAAATCATGCCAGGTTCTACTTTTGACATCCTCTTGACTCTAGACAACACAGATTTCAACGTACTCTTTATTTCGTTTTAACTGATTTTATTTATAACTATTATAAATCCTAAGCATCAGCTCATAACAAGTTTGGCAAATGTAGAATAAAATCCTCGAAGTGTAGAAATAATTATGCCGATATGAGAAATTGCCCAAGATGAGAAATTAATCCGTTTGTCCAATATTTTCCTCGTTTCGTCTGGTGCAGATGCGTTCAATAATATATATTTCAACAAAGGCATGAAATATCTGGAAACATTTTGATACATTGGTATTCAGCGCAGTAGCAGCCAGATGGGATTGGGTCATAAAGATGGGAGTAGCGGTCGGTAATCGTGCATTGACACACAAGGATATGCTGAATCAGTCGTTTCTACTCGGGTATTTCCGTAACCTGAGAAATACATTGTTTTCATTGGATAAACCCAATGAGTTCAGATTGAGGCTAATTATGGACTAACAAGCCTTTGCCACAGCTTTTACTCAAATCTGCTTGTCATAATCGACGTTTGCTTTTAAGTTAGTTATAAAATTGTACATTGATTGAGACAGAAGCTTGAAGGTTATTCTCCATGACTGCTTCCTGGAAACTAATATCAGAACTAGCTCTGTATTGTGGGCAAGTCCCGGCATTGACACCTGACGCGAAACGTTGGTCCACACGAAGGTCCATTTCATATTTATTCATTTACCGGGTAAGTGGGTTTTACATCACATCAGATTTATTTCAGTTATCTTTTCATGACAGACTCTTGATGATGGAGGAAGACCCCTATACATTATTGCTGGTCAAGACCGACAAAACCATCACATTTTGTAAGTCAGTCGGTGACTCTCGTAAAAATGCCGTCATTCTAATTTGAACCAATGCGGAGATGTCCCATGTGATTGCAAGTTCCGTACTCTAATCATTAGGCCACATATACGCAGACCGCAATCGGATTATAGTAATACTGGACACTATTTATATGATGGGTAAGAAGTTGTTGGAAGAGAAGCAACGGCATGTACACACATTGGCCAGGATTCTGAGTTCAATCCCCATTCACAGATAATCATTTCCTTTGGAATGTCATTAAGCACAGAACTATTTTTCTGGCCGTGTCGCGTTTGCCGATAACATGAATGGAAGCAAGACAAAGTGAGCATGGCTCAATAACTCCTAGCCGTGAGAACACCTACTAAATGGCTTAGCTTCAACTCTGACATCCAATCCAAATTTACAACATTGGAAAACCCAATCAAAGATCAACCTTTAATTCAGAGAAGGGAATATCAAATTATGTTAATAGAGAAACTATATGCAATAACTCTTGCTTAATTTGAGCTAGAAATAAGTCTAGAAATAATAAAATGTTGATCAAATGTTATTTCCAATGAACAGGTCTATCCTTTACTAGGCAAGAGTGCTGGTATGTAAAGTATGAAGCAGAAGACATGCATCAAACTATCAAATTAAGTAACATACATATGTATGTATACAAATACAGAACTGCACTTCTACAATTTAAGAACTGTAACAAAGGTTTCTTTTTATGCATTATTTTTTGTCCTAATCTTTTGAAATAGCATCGTTCAAACTTCCAAAGGTCTTAAAGTCCATCTGTTACAAAGGTTCTTAAGGTCACGAGGATTGGGGAGGTGGTTATCACATATGGAATACAAACACAGTGTTAATCATGTTGAATCCATGACAAAATGTCAGACAGATACTGATAATAGTAAATTACCATCAATGAGCAGTTCCTTTTTGAAAATTAAATAGAAATTGTCAGAAAGAGGGGATTTTACAAAGAATTCCCTAAACCCCTAACCAAACAAGAACGACATTTGACTGGTTGGTTGTTTGTCTCTCTAGAAGACATTGTGGGAAAAGGAGAAAGTGCTCTTAACGAACAATTTTTCCTCTTCCCACAATTAACTGCCTTGTCAGAAGATTATTTTTCAATTTCATCACATTTGAAATGTTGTCTAAAAACTCTTTAGATTTTGGAAAGTCGAAAATTTGGTGTTTGGTAAAGGGTTAAGAATTTGTTAGTCATGGAATATTGTAGAGTGCAATTCATACCCTTTCACTGGATTTTACATTGCCTGACCGTATTTCAGTGAGTGTGATGGAACAAAGTGCTATGCTAAACAAGCAAAATCCCTGTGCTAAAATGAGTTGGACCAACAACCAACAGATATTTTGAAGTTATCATCAATCATTTATTAATTGTATATACATCATACGCTTAACCCTTTATTTAACATATGATTTGGTGAATAATTGCTCCTTAACTGAGTGTTTGCAAGCCAACTTTAGCCCAGTCTTTTGCATTGTAGCATTGTTCAATTTGCATGCTTTTCATTTTCTCATTTACAAATGATACGACTTGAAAACGGACACAAAAATAGTTGTGATATAATAATTGCTCATAACATTCTCAGGCTAGAAGTTTTTCCTATCAAAGCATTTACACAAGAAAATTACAACAGCAATTCACAAGATGGTCAAACTGTTAATATTTCTTGGATAACCCAACTCTTGAGAAAATTGTTCTTGATAGGTGATATTTTGGATTTTCTTAGTAAACAGTTAACCTGTTATGGTTATGTCATATACAGTTACTTGTCAATTGTTCTTGCATTGACACATTTGTCATCAAAAGATATCCTCACTTATTAGTTTTGATAAGTAGTAGATTTCCTTGTTGATAACAGCCCAACCGATGTCATTATAAATACTAAAGGGTTTAACCATACATCAAACACTACGTCCTTCATATACACATTAAGGAAAACCGTCAAAGTCCTCATCAGCAATCTCTTTAGCACTTTCTAGTTCCTGCTGCTCCCTTTCTCTCCTTTCCTCTGCTGACTCCAAATCTTTGTTATAGGATTTGGGTGGGAATCTCATCGCCTGAAATAAGGTAGTTTTTGGTGTATATTAGAAACAAATAATTAAAATCTTCATTTAGTTAGATTAAGGTTTTACCTGCTAACCCAAGAAAATAATCAAGCTTCATTCAAAGCAATAAAAGGAGGCTAAGCATTCTAAAAAAAATCTTTTATCAAAATTAAAGCTTACTCTTGTTTTCAATTAATTTTATCTCATAAAGCGAATTGATTAATCACATAATTATGGTGGGTTATGAATTAATCAAAGATGTCAGAAAAGATGATTGAAAGCTTATGAGGCTTGGCAATTGCTCAGTCTCCAGGGAATACTAACAACAAATCAAATAGTGATGAAATATCATAATAAGAATGAGAAACTTTTTGTATTTTTTCCTCAGAGGTTCAAACTTACCTTGACAGAGTTATTATGAATATCCAGACAGAAGGTTATACGTTGATGGAAGGCTGCCATTGGCTCTCTTGTTGTATAGATGTCTCCTGTCTCCTTTGACTTGACATAACCTTTCTCGTGGTCAATTGTTGCCTCAATAACACCATCTCTAATAGCCTTTAAGTAAACAATATATATTGTATCCCATTTAATGCCTTCATAAAAGAAGATTTTTGCAGACATGATAACTGTCCAGTGAAAAAATAAGAGTAAATTCTGGCCCTTACTATCACAGTGTTCCAATTTGTATTACTCTTTACAGACTGAAGCAATTAAATTTTGGATAAAAAAAGGAATTCCTAAATCATTGTGCAGGTTTTCATGGACATCCATTTAGTTTGGATCCTGTCATTCTAAACCTTTAAAACTCCAAAATAATCCCTTTGCTCAAATGCATATGTCAATGTGAAGTCTCCCAAAGTTGCCAATTAACAACTTCTAATTCTGTTAAAATGTTGAGGCAACACAACAGTCAACAGAGAAACACACACAAAGTCTGGACTAGAGCTAACCATCATTTCTCTCCTCAAAACACTTTTGAAGTTGGTTTTACCAAAGCAACATAAACAAGTTACAAACCTTTGCTACAATGTACTCCGCATCTTCTGGACTGTCAAGCCCCAGTTTCTGAGCGATGTCTGACAGAGAAATCCGAGAATAAGACAGATTGATCATTCGTACGCCAGTTTTGATCACATTATGTCGCAGACGGATGATAAGTGTGTATGTTTCTTCCCTCTGGAACTTGGAGCCAAATTCTGACAGCACTTCATTAAAACGGGGTAGATTTCCAGTCCTCACAGCTGAAAAAATGTTCACTCTAGTTCTTAGCATACTCTCTCATATGGAATACTGTGACTTGTCTTAATTAAAAGCAAATGAGGTGCAAAGTTCATATTTCAAATCGGAAGGACAGCCTACATTTTCTTAATGACATTGAATAGAAAGTACTACAAGAAAGGGAGAAATTGCAAGTTACAAGCAGATAATAATCATGAAGTATTGGTTAAAACCCTTTATGTAATACAGATAACTTAATACTTATTAAATGCAAAAACAATATAGAAACAAATGTAACACATGGATAACATGCTCATCGTAAACTTATCACAATCATATCAACGGTAATAGATCCCTATTGCAATATAACAAAAGATTTTTTTCTCTTTAGAAAAGCTTCAACAATAAGTTTTAAAAAGATTGTATGACATAAAAGTGCCTATGAAAATATGGGTTACTTTTTAAAACCTAGCCCATATTATGCAGCTTTATCTGTTATCAAGTTTTAACAACATTAAAGGTTCATTTGAAAGCAGATGAATGGATGTCATATAAACAGATGTCAAAACAAAATAGATTTCACTAGATTAAAGCTAATTTTATAAAATTTCTGATTTGTTTGACAATAAATCCTTATATCGGGCATTATATGAGAAGTCTTTATTACAAACAAGGTCCGCAACATAAATGAAAATAAACTCAGCAAAGGAATTTCCCAACAACACCATATGGTATTGGTATTTTTGCCTGACTGATTGCAATTATTTCAACTTGTACAAACCTTGTGTCAATTGGAAATAAGGAGCCAGGGTCTTTCTCATGGTAGGAGTTCTAAACATGGATCTGTCTGGTATGTCTCCAAGGAGCAGCTCCACCACAATGGCCAATCTGTTTACCTACAAGAAAAGGAAATAGATGTTCTTAACAAAAGACCTGGTAAGTAGGAAATAAGTTGGAGAGTATACTAAATTGTCTTGCTAATGTAGTTTGAGAAAGAACCATGTTTATTAAATCATACAATGAAAACTATCTATAATTCAAACCAACATTTTTATTGAGAAATCTTAAGTAAAAAAAATGTGATAAAAAGAGAAACAACCCATGAACGTGATTTCTTTTTTGTCCAATAATTTTCTTAACACATTTACTGTTGTAAAAGTTAACATTAAAGGAAAGTGGCATTAACTAGCAACCAAACCAAATGGCTCCAGGATTGCCCTTTGCTTAAACATATCTCAGTCAATACCTATTTCTAGTGCTACATTTTCAGTAATCAAAATTTGAAACTATTATGATAAAGGAGATTTTATTCTTGATCAAAAGTTTGATCTGAAATTTTGCAGATTCTCAAGGATACCTCCTTAAAATCAAATTAAGTTAATGAAGTCTATTTAAAATCCCTTGGAAAA
The DNA here is from genome assembly GCA_947846245.1 of Cerastoderma edule. NCBI lineage: Eukaryota > Metazoa > Mollusca > Bivalvia > Cardiida > Cardiidae > Cerastoderma > Cerastoderma edule. The sequence continues at coordinate 368,886 of OX401409.1, forward strand.
GGGGAAAAAAATAAGGTAGGTTGTATCCTTAGATACTCCCCAATTTGCGATTATTTCATTTAAACACCTATATCACCATATGTCTGCTACAATCAGACATACTTACTGTTTGTTTAAAGCCAACTGCTGCATGCTGTGGGGCCTTCCTAAGTGCCTGGAGTAAATGCTTGTGTGCTTCAGAATATTCTAACTGGGCAGCTTTTATAACACCTGAAGTATACAAGAGCATATTCATAAAAACATCATTTTGTGTCAAATTGTCAATTCAAAACCATTTTCAACTACATACCTTCATTTAGATAACATTATGAGAGGGAAAGTCTGTCTGTATACATGCATGTGTTGAAGAGAAAAGCACATTTACCCAATAAATGAAAGAACTATTTGTGTTAATAATTTCAAATAACTTCAAACGAAAAATATAAATCAGGTTGGAATTTTTTATTATGCAAAGGTATTTAAATTCAAAACCTATAAAACACTGGTGATTGGTTTTACTATATAAACACTAAAAAATATCTAACTATGAACAAGAACAAACAAATTGGTTTCCAAGAAAAACAAAGCCATTTATTATTGCATAGTTTGTTTTCAATCTGTAGTAAAAACCGTTACAAATTACAATTTTAGATTTTGATAAATAACATGTTTGATCTAAGTAAGGAATCAAAGTAGGAAAGAAAACTTGAATCCTAAGGCAAACTTAGTTTTTTGTGAACAGGAAAATATTTGTTGAAGATACATTGCAGTAAAAGTAAATTGGAGGACGTACCAGAGAGGTTTCTGTCCGTCTCCAAGAGCGATCGTGATTGGAGATTTCCTGATCCCTGATTCTAGAAATAATGACTTAAAATAAGAAATCATATAATTACCTAAGTAATACAAGAATCTGGCCCAATCATTATTTGAAGAGGTTTCTGGAAACGTAGATTTTGAGACGAGTTTGTCTGCCTGCTCTATTAAGTTGTAGTGGAGATAATTCCTGAGAAGGAGGTTTAATAGTGCAGCCTGTCCGTATGTGTCTGTTCGTAATACAGAAGTTTGTAGTCGTGTGTGGAAGAACCTGTGATAATGGTAAAGGGGAGTTAATCATTCTCTCTGGATCAAAGAACAACAAGTTAAGTATTCTCTTTTGATCAAACTAAAACAACGGATATTGTTTTTAAGAAGTAGGTTTTTTCTCTCTTGATTCATGTTCTATACATTGATAAAATGATCACAAAAGTCAATGCTTTGAAAAGCAATGATTGGTTTATCTGTTTTACTATCTTGAGTACATCTTTTGGCAAAATCAGACTTATAATCATGATGGCATTGTGATAGCAAAATAGCTTTTACCAATCTCGGTGATGGAAATGTCATTTTCTATACACAGTGTTTTTCCATGTTCATACTTTTGGGTTTGGAACTCAAAACACTGTAAAGGACAATGAGGTCTTAATGTGTCAACAATCACTCACCCTCTAACTTTTTCCATTTGATTTGTCAGTTCATATGCTCGTGAGTGATAGAAATAACACTTGGCAGCCATTATGTCCATGGTCCTTCGGCTCTGGTTGGTCAGTTTTTGCATGAGGCGGTCAGAGCAAATCACAGCCTGTTGATTAAATGTAGGAAAAATACATTAATGCCTTTTAAAAACAATTGCTTTGTTATGAATCAAGTTAAAGATAGATGTTTTACAAAAGCTTCATAGTATTCAAAATGAGAACATGGCAACATTCTATTTTTCTTAGACAAGTTTACCTAAGGTGACTTTGGTCATTTCAAAGGTACATCAAATAGTTACATTAAGTACTTTAGTATATGACTTAGAATTGTTTCAAACCTAAAACTGTGTCCAAGCAATCATATGTTTAGTCAATTAGAAAAACTCACCTCATTCAGTTTTTTCTGATCAATCAGGTGAATTAACACAAGGAGATGTAGGTAGGCTTCAACTTCAGGGTTAATGGATACTGCAGTTAGTTTTGCAGATTTAGGTCGGAAGGGACTTAACCCATTCACTTCTTTTGGCTGAAACTATAAATGTGAAGTAGTTTAGCAACCAAGAAAGTTAAATCCTTTTTTTTTCTATCACACCAGAGACATAGATAACAGAGATTGGCAACTCCGGAATTATCGCCAAACTCTCGCGTGCCGCGAGGTTCTGCGAGATAAGGAAAGTGCGTACCTGTTTATCCGTTGCCACGGGAGATGTCAAGCGAAATTGATACTTCTTTATTATAGTAAAATAGCTATGTTTTGGTTATCTGATTGGTTATCTGAAACAACTTCTGGACATTTTGTTTTATTTTCATTTTATTAAATTGATTTTATGTTAAAAACAAAACAAAAAGTTCCAGTAGGCCTTCTTTTTCAATGAAAGGCTTGATTAGGCTTACCATGCAATTCAGAATTGTACTCATAACGACAATGTCTTTCAAGCAAAGGTTTGAATAATATTTTGTAATAAATCAAGTGACTCTATTTTGTTGCAGTTAATAACCAAAGCATGAACTTTCCACTAAGACATGATACTTTTTGTCAATATTAAAAGATTGCTATCTCACTTCATTTCATTTATTCTGTGTCGCAAAACTGTTTACAGTGCTAATTTTGTAAAAAAAAAACACATACATCATGACAATATTTCAAGCCAAATGTTTCAATTTAAGAATATTAAAAGTATTTTATGATGTTAAAATGCATGTGATGAGAATTTTTGTAAAGGTGGTTTTAGTAAACGAAAGGACACGTAAGAAAAAACTGACGTGCTAGGTTTTTCCATACACCTTTTACCGCAGATTCCTCTAATATTGATTGCAAATCAATTAGTACATACTTATTCTAAAACACGTAAGGGTCTGGTCTTATCATGATGCTGACCGAAATGATTTTAGAAAAAAGAAATGTGAGCTTTTTGAATGTTAAGCTAAAGCAAATAGTGTGTCTTGCACCTTCGTTTTTATTATCATTTCTCAACGAGAAATTAAGTCAAAGCACACTACTTTTAAAACCAGACAGACGCTTTAAACAGAACAAATCCTCCCTATTTTGTTTTCGGGACCTTTAGGTCATTAAATTTGAATGAGGTGTCATAGAGTGGACACAGGGTTAGCGCCACATGCTCCTTGTGTAATCGCCCTAGCATCAAAAGGTTTTATGACATCAAACTACATATTTTATGGGGTGGCAATTTACAATCATAGCCTGTAATGTCCACTACCGTGATTGACTCCATCACCCTTCGTTCTTCAAATGACACATTTCACTTGACATATTTGCAAGCGATCGGAATTAAGAAGTATGATGAAAAAGAAAATATCGTGGTGTTTCTGATTAAGAAGATCTATCCATTCCCTTTGTCCATTAATTGAATGGATTTTCTTCTTCTTATATAGGAATATCACTTTGAAAATACGGGAAACTATAAAACTTAGCATTTAATACGGGATCAATTCAAACTCATTCAGACGTTTTCAGTAATAACACGTTTGATAAAATCCAAGTCACACAATTTAAGTTTTAATTGATGCAAAAATGAAAGATTTTGATTGAAATAAAATGCCTGAAATCATGATTATGCTTGTGTGGTAAAGTAAACCTGGTATAACTTCGTTATAAACTCGACAATCACCATAAAAAAAGCGGGTAACTATAAAACAAAAATAACACTCCAGGAAAATGTTAAGTATGATATGATCCAGTGCATAGTTTTTTAGTTTTACTTGCTACAACTTTGTTATATTTTGGTTGGAAATCAAGATGGCTGAACTCATTAAGGTAGTAAATGGGACATATTTAGTACGCAATAACTTCTAAATAACAAAGAATAACAGACTGAAAATTTGGAAATACATAAAATCATATTATCCCATTAAAATGGACATAAATTAGAAATGTTTGAATGAATCCTCTGTTAAAACGTTTTACTTTGTACAAGTATGAAATATTTTCGTTGAAAATAAAATGGCCGAAATCACGATCATGCTTGTGTGGTTAAGTAAACCTGGTATAACTTCGTTATGGAAGCGAAGATAACTTTAAAAATGCGGGCAACCATAAAACAAAAATAACACTTCAGGAAAATGCCAAGTATGATATGATCCAGTGCATAGTTTTTTAGTTTTACTGTGCACAACTTTGTTAATTTTTTGTTGGAAATCAAGATGGCTGATCTCATTAAGGTAGTAAATGGGATATATTTAGTACGCAATAACTTCTAAATGACAAAGAATATCAGACTGAAAATTTGGAAATCGACAAAATCATATTAACCCATTAAAATGGACATAAATTAGAAATGTTTGAATAAACCTCCATTAAAACATTTTACTTTGTACAAGTATGAAATATTTTGGTTGAAAATGAAATGGCCGAAATCATGATCATGCTTGTGTGGTTAAGTAAACCTGGCATAACTTCGTTATGGAAGCGAAGATTACTTTAAAAATGCGGGCAACCATAAAACAAAAATAACACTTCAGGAAAATGTCAAGCATGATATGATCCAATGCATAGTTTTTTAGTTTTACTGTGCACAACTTTGTTAATTTTTGCTTGTAAATCAAGATGGTTAAACTCATTAGGGTCGTAAAAGGGACATATTCAGTACGGAATAACTTCTAAATGACAAGGAATATCAAACTGAAAATTTGGAAATGTAGAAAAACAAACCCTTTCTTTAAAATGGACTTGAATTGGAAATGTTTGAAAAACTCTCCTTTAGAACAGTTTGAATCTAAAACTACTCAATTAACACGTTCATCGCACCCAACCACGAAATTGCGAACAATTCAATCAAGTTTGTCGCAGTATGCCATGTTTATTTCTTTGATAATCGCTTGCTGATCGGTCTTGTTGGATGGAGAAACTTTCTAACAATAACAATATAGTAAATTCGGTAAGAAAATAATTTAAGTATGACTTAAAACACGCTTAAATGTGTGTTGCCTATTTCGCGTTTAGTTGAAAATTGCGTCGATAAACAGATCTCGCAAGGTCTCGCTAAATAACGCGTCATGCGAGATGTCGCAGAAACCGGCTATAGGTAAAGAAGGAGTTGCCAATCTCTGTTATCTATGTCTCTGATCACACTATTTCAATGTTTTAATTATTCCTTATCAAAGTTATGTATCATTTGCTCTCACAATAATTGATTTACTTTTAAGACAGAAATTACAATAAAACTTTACAGAAATTTGAACTTGTAGTGAGGGAGACATTGTTCTTAAGGATCAATCATATGGGTTTTTTCCCTAATTTTGTTATGATATTTATATTTTGGACACATTCCAAAAAATTGTAAAAGGGGTTTTAACAGTTAACTAATAACAAACAGTAGTTAGCTTAAAGCTACATTTCCCCTCAAAACCAAGATATTTTCCCTGATATAGCCACTTTTTCTTGATTTCAATGTACTTTGCAAACTACATCATACAAGAAAGGAGTTAACAAAAACAAAATCATGTTATGCTCACTGCTTCAAGGTATGTCAGTAACTCATCTCTGATTGACACTTGGACTGGAGCTTGTATATATCCCTGGACGAGTCTCCTCAATATGTTAATGTTAAGTCTGTGTCGAACACTCCCAATGCCTCTAGTGACCCTTGTCATGTAACGGGGCTCTTTTGTATTGACAGACTTGTCTACATACTTCACAAACTCTCTCACATCTGAAATATATCATAGACAAATATTGTACATTAGACTGATTAATTAACACTAGGTGATGATTTTTGACTCCCAATAATTTTTCTGCGCATGCGTACTGAACTGTGAAAAATCTAATAAGCGTTTTTTAATTGTTTAACGGCAACTGATGCAATTATTTTGTGGTATATAAGTTTACTTTACATATCTTGTCTTAATAATTGATTTTTGATGGCTATTTTGTGCTCTAAATTTGAAAATCAGAATTCGAAAGTATGACATTAGTTGGATCCTTCAAAATTTTGATGTAAGAAAAAGATTGCCCCAACAGAGATAAAAAGCAATCTTCACTTCAAATTATTTTGACTAGGACTAATTGGTTAACTAATCATTATGACAACATGTCAATGGGAATACTGCGGGGTATATGGATGATGAAATTCGCGCAGCAGTCAACAAACATGATCATTGGGAAACTTCTGAGCTTTTATCTACAAAGTTTCACTTTCTGTGCATCACTGGACTTGCTTTCCAAGAACTCCAAGAATCTCTTCTGGATCTGGATGATAATACGCTACAGGGCCTTTCAGCATTCGCATAGCGGGGAGAGAGGGCAATGTTAGTCCCACTCTTGGAGAGCTGATTGGAAGCTCTGAACTGACTTTGCGCTCACAACCGAAAATTCTAGATTGTTACACTCAATGATTGTCTTTGGAAAGAAGGAATGTCTGAGAGTGTCACTTTTACACTGTATTTGTTTATAGCACTTCTGGTTGTTTAAAGCTGATCTTGTTACTAAGTTTACACTGGTATGGTCACTGAACTGTTTTGGCCTTATAAGTCTCTTGCCACAAATTGGGACCAGATAGGTATCTGCAGGCATTGCTGGCACCAGCCCCTCAGCCACCTTGTAGAAGCATGTCAGGCGCGCCATCTTTCTTCTGTCCTGTAGGGTTGGAAGCTCTAGTTGCCTCAGCATTCTTGTGATGCAGCCTGGGTCCCTTGATTTATAGTCACCTGTAGTGAATCTGGTTGCTTTGCGCTGAACGCTTTCCAATTTGTTGATTTCGCCCTGAAGGTGTGGATCCCATACAATGGCACTATATTCGAGTGTTGATCTGACTAATGAGAGGTATGCGGTTTTTCTGCATGATGCTGGACAATGCTTGAGGTTTCTTTTCAAGAATCCAAGGGTTGAACTGGCTTTGTTGGTGATTTTGTCAATATGTTTGTTGAATTTAAGATCATCAGAAAGTTGGACTCCTAAATATGGATTTTCTTGGACTTGTTTCATGATATGATTGTTTAGTTGATAGAAGTTGGATGACTTGTTATTGATACTCATTATGTAGCATTTCTTGGTGTTGAATCGCATTCCCCATGTCCCTGCCCATTTCTCCAAAGCGTTGAGGTCAGACTGGAGGTTTAAGTGGTCTTGCCTGAACTTGATGGGTCTGCATAACAGACAGTCATCAGCAAAGAGACGTACAGAGGACTTGACACACTCTGGTCATTTATGTGGCAGAGGAAGGCTAATGGTCCGAGCACAGTACCCTGAGGAACGCCAGAGTCTACTGGGACGGCTTCGGATGCTTCTCCTTCTACTACTTCTTTCATGGTCCTCTTCGTTAGAAAGTTTCTCAGCCAGTCATTGATGTTGCTGTCTATGCCGTATTGCTGCATTTTGTAAAGGAGGCTCTCATGAGGGACCGTGTCGAATGCTTTCTAGAAATCAAGTATGACTATGTCAATCTGGGGACCTTCATCATGGATTTGTAGGAGGTGGTGTACTATTGTTAAGAGTTGTGTTTCGCAGGAGTATCCGGATCTAAAACCATGATTTAGTGAAGTTAGGATGTTGTTTTTCTCAAGATGGTCTAGTATATGTTTGGCGATGATGTGTTCTAAGAGCTTGCAGGTCACACAGGTCAAGGATACCGGTCTGTAGTTTTCTGGTAGGTGGGATTCCCCTTTCTTGAAAACAGGCGAGATGTTTGCACTTAACCAGTCTGTTGGTAGTGTCCCAGTGTTTATAGATGTTTGGAATATATGCTGGAGGGCAGGAGCTATTGTTTTTGCACAGTTTTTCAGTAAAATGTTAGGGATGTTGTCTGGTCCTCTAGCTTTGTTAGTGTTGATGTTAGATAAGAGTTTTTCGACACCTTTTGTAGTTATTTCCAAGGGCTTGAGGGGAGATTTCGGTCTCTTGTTTGTCTCTGGGCGGCTGTCATTCTGCTTGGTAAACACGGACTTGAACTGGTCAACCAGAATCTGGGCTTTCTCTTTACTGGTGTTGGACAGTTGGCCTTTTTGTTTAAGAGGTTGTACCCCGACGTTATCTTGTCTTCGTGTTTTTACATACAGTCAACTCGACAGTTCCGGATCACTAATAGATAAAAGGTCGTTTTTTCTTGTATTTACCAATTTACTGTAGAAATCAACATATGAATTTAAAGAAAAAATCTTCCTCTGTCTATTCATACCAATGATTTACCGCTTTTATTTACCATTTTTCAGTTTTTGAAGAAAACAAGATCGGGGTCATCGCGACAGTTTCGGATCAAATGTGACAGTTCCGAATCACGTTATTTGTCATATCATTTATTGTAAAAAGGGTTATTTTCACAAAGAGACAATTAGAACAGAAAATAATATCATCAATTTCATGGGTGAAAGTTGAAGAATTTCAAAAACCTGAAATCTTGTTCATTATCCTGAAAAGGCATGTTTGCTATAGCATTATATAGGGACAAAAAGTCTCAAAAACCTGAAATTCAGGAATATTCCTGAACACTTTCACCCATGCTGAATTTATACTTTATTTTCATCAAACACATGCCTTGTGCGATTTCCCTTTAAAGAATCATTTTACTTTTTCCTTTTAAGAGCGTACGAAAATGACCGGAAGTAATGTTGAGACGACCCCTATAAATCAAAGAGGTGATCCGAAACTGTCAAGTTCACCTGCCTTCATTCATCATGCAGTTATACAATTCCAGACCCGTTTTAGCGTGAAAGTTTTGCATAAATACATTCTATTATAATTCTTCTTACAAATGATATCAAGGTTGAGTGCACATTATCTTTTTGAATGAGCGTCTAAATCGCCGAAAAAAAATATCGTTGAAATTAGGTCAACTTCCGGTGACTTGTCTCGTCTTAATTAACTGTTCCAAATTGATTCTGATCGCTTTACCAGAATTTGAAATGTTATCCTGGTTTTGTCAAGAGCTAATTGAATATGCTAAATGACTGTTAAGTTTTTAAGGCCAGAGTTTCTTCGCATTCATAGAAATTTGACAACAAACATAAGATGATCCGGAACTGTCGATGATCCGAAACTGTCGAGTTGACTGTATCTCCAGAATGGTTTGGAGTCCTTGGTTCTTCTTTCAAAAATATGGTCGTGGCTCGTCACAGAATACAATAATGACCTGTGGATATATAAGCAAGAAACTGCTTCATCGGACTCAATAGAAAATATGTGTATTGGGCTGATAGAAAGTACAGACCTTCCAAAGTGAGAAGATCGGGATCTTTTGGTGGGTCTTCGGTAACGCCGTTCTGTTTTTCTGTTGGTTTCGCAGGACTGGCGTCTTTCATTTCGACGTCATTACCGACAGCCATGACTCTTTATCAAAGGGTGTCTTTTGTAATGATTAAAGACAAAAACTGTATGAGTTTTACGGGTTTTGACAAAGGTTAATGTTCCGGCTGCATGATTTGCAAAATGCGATTTGAGTACCGGAAATACAGTTCCGCAGCGAATAATTGGCTTTTTGACTATAAGAAAGTTTTAGTCGGAGTGTCTACTTATACCCTTTTCGGTTAGTAAACTCGCTTAAATCTTAATCAGTTTTTGAAAATGCTTTTGCATTGAGTTCTTATTTCATGTTAACACATGATTGGTGAAAAAATCTTTTTATAAAATGATTTAAAACAATCTTATTTCGATTTAATCAATAATCATAGAGTTTTTATTAGCTTTGATATTAATTTATCTTACTCGGATTTTACACCACAGCAAATCAGCTTCCGATTAACATTTTCCATTTGACAAACCGGAAGCTCTTACACGTTGACCGGTGTTACGATTGTAATTTGTCAGATTTTCCCAAACATTTTGCTGAAATTAGAGGTTGACATTAGCCTGATGCGTCAAAAATGTTGACTAAATTCGAGACAAAGTCAGCTAGAGTAAAAGGTACGACTTAATCGTTCACACAGATATTCTGACAACTGTCACAAAAGCAATATCAATTTTGACAAGGACTCAAAAAGGGACAAATTCAGAAATTGGTTGTCACATAGCACAACATTACATTGTAGGATATTTGCATTCTTAATGCGATAGCCAACTATATTGATCTTTCGTTCATAAAAGCATCATCTAAATGTCTGAGTGAGTTGAACAAATATTCGAAAGTGTGATTTTGTTGTTGCACTTGGTATGATGGAAGTGGTCTCGATGGCCCAGTGATATAGAGTACTGAACTTGATATCACAAAGCCGCTCTCAAGTTGGGATTGAATTGTGGTGGCAGAAGAATTAAGATTCCATTAAAATCTCAGTGCAGCAGACAATGAAGATGATCTTATTTGTTTACAGTCAAGTTGTGGTCTTCCTTCATGAGTCGGGCTTAAATGAAAAAGTGTTAATCATGTGTTAGAATACAATTAACAATCCAGATGATATTTCCCCATGTAACTCAACATCTGTAATCTCATTACTAAAGCTGTGCTGTATGTTTTCCAATGAGCTTTAAGAAATGAATATTGTCTGAAAAGCACAGATGACATTTTTGTTAATCTATTGATCAGATGCATAAAACAAGTAAGCACCAGCAAAGAAAGAATGCTATGGTTGAGATAAACTCAAATACAAAATGTTCTTAAACATTTAGATTGAAACATTGTTCATTTCCATGAATGGCATAATTATTGAAGGAAGATATTTTCTTAAATGCAGTACATTTTTTAAGTTTTTAAAATGAAAAATGAAATCTCAAAAACTTAGTTGAAGTGTATTTGTATTATTGACTATCAATGAAAGCTTTAATTATTCTGTTTGTATATGCTGATAGATAAGCCACATTTGCAACCACTACATAGTTATAAGTATTGCATGTAAAAACTATTATTTAAAGTATCTTGATGTTTTTGCAGGTTTGTCTTTTCACCCGAAAAGACCATGGGTATTGACAAGTTTGTTCAACGGTGTGATTCAGTTATGGGACTATCGTATGTGTACACTGATAGACAAGTTTGACGAACATGATGGTATGTAGAATCAATAATCTATCTTTGATATCCTCTTTATGTAAAAAATTAGCAAGCTTGGCAAAAGATGATGGTTATTAAGACCATTGCAGTGTGATATGTTCCTTTATTCTGAAGGAATGTGATCATGTGGGAAAGAAGTAATGAACAGTTGGGAAGGAATATAGTGTGGTTTCGGTCAACACATTCCAAAAGCATGGATAGGTGGGAAATTACCACTGAAATGCTCAAAGTCAAAATATGGACATTGACTTGCCAAATCTTCTAAGATCAGAAAGTTACAACTTCAACCTAGACTAAGATATGACATTTGATAATAGAAACATACTAAGACTTTTAGATTTTTGTCCCACAGGGCTTATCAATTTCGTTTATATATATATAGGAAAGCAGTCTGTTGCTTTGAAAGAATATTGTTCAAGGCTGGTAGGGATGGACATGTTTGCTTTCCTGATTGTACTGGTAGACTTGAAAACTGCTTGAAATTTTAGTTACATTAACAAAGGTTATACTAGCAAGTCATTGATATCTATAAATCTGATTTATCTGCTTGAAGATCAACAACTGCATGAAGGGTGGTGGAGAGGACATGCTACTCTTTTCTTCTATAAACCAATTACTGTTGATTCTTACAAGAGTTTGCTCATCAGTTATGATGAGGACCCATATGATGAGAAAGAGCAGATATTCTTTGAAGCAGCGCATGAAAAAGATCCGATTACATCAGCCTGCTTGGATCACTGATGTCCTTAAAAAAATCCTTTTTTATATCCTCCATACAGGACCTGTGAGAGGAATTTGTTTCCATTTCCAACAGCCGCTGTTTGTATCAGGAGGAGATGACTATAAGATTAAGGTAATACAACATGTTATTTGAGTAGATATCATTTATAGTATATTTTGTATGTCTATAAAATATTAACACATTATGACAAAAGGAGAAACAGCTCTTCTGGAGCAGATTCTCCTAGATATTTTCATAAAGTTCATTTAGACCAAGGAATATGTTTGAACCTTTGCAAAATTTCACATTATAACAAGTAGGAACTTGCATGTTAATGTAGCAATCGTCCATATATTATACATGAATTGGGTAGTTCTCAAAAACTGTGTATATAGAAAGATCATGATGTCTGTCAGATTAGATTAACTGTTTCATTTAAACATGTTTAAAATCTAAAATGATGATAATAGAGAATGATGGTATATCCATGTGTTGCCAACCTAGGTCTTTAGTTAATATCTCTATACTTTTCTGCAGGTTTGGAACTACAAACAGAGGAAATGTTTGTTTACTTTACTGGGACATCAGGACTATATCAGAACTACAACCTTTCATCATGTAAGTATCCTGAAGGTGTAGGGTAGGTCATGAGAGAAAGTCATTTAACTGACTAACTGAATGCTGACAGTTCTACCCGGCTTAACCAATTCTTCTCGGAAGCTGATTTTGGGGTCTTCCTTTATTGATAAGAGTCGGGCGTTGTAACATAACTTAAATAATGTTGACATGATGTAAAAACCTATATGAATGATAAAAAAGTACTGTAGGAAATGGTTCATATGAGCATTTTAAGATCATGATTGAAAACACTTCAGAGCCTTGTGATTCCAGAAAAGAGTAACAAAGGGGAAAAGTTGTTAGGATGTATTATACCAAATAAATATTAGCCATATGACATATTTAGCATTTGTCTCAAACCATTGTATGGTTTATTTGATACAAACCTTTTGTATTGCAGGAATACCCCTGGGTGTTGAGTTCGTCCGATGATCAGACCATCAGAATATGGAACTGGCAGTCTCGAAACTGTATTTGGTAAGACATCTTCTGTATTCTATATTTTATCTTGATTAATCTATTACTTTTAGATCATCAGAACTTGGTATGTCAGACAAGTCACAGGTTGTCCTGATTTGATTGCCATGGCTTTATATGCTTGGTCTTTTCTTTATACTGATGATACCGTTTCACAACTTCAACTGTTACACTGTTTGGGTTGTCAGCTTGAATATTATTAATATTTGGTGACAGTAGTTTAGACAAAGTAAATCAACAATTTCTCTACTTTCTTGCCAGCATTTGATTATTATATCAGATGAGATAAAATTTTCTTAGATGAAAACATTTTTTGTTATGAGACTAATCCATTTAACACCAGAACGAATATTCACAAAGCCAGGGTCAAGCCCTTTTTCCCTGCATGAACACCGACCATTGTTTGGTCTTTAGATCATATCTTGGAACATATAAATCATGTCATGTGAACCTCAGCAAACATCAACAAGACTACTGGCCAAGCCAGGGATTGAACTTAGGGTTTCTGGATTCCATGGCTTGCTACAGACTGGATCTGTCAGTTTTAATTTGCATGAGAAATATTGTTGATCTTAGTATATCAACAAATATATTTTATATCATTCTAAAGGTTTGGCAATATCTGGTTTTGATTTACTTTTCTGTAAATGACATTTTTTCCTGCACTTGTCCATAGTTTCAGCAAATTCCTGGAAAAAAATCACATGACAATTGATTTCACCAACCCTGTAGAATATTTATACAGTCTAATGGTGGTGGTATGAGGACAGTTATTGGTCTCAACAAATTAACATTTAATTTTATTTTACAGTGTCATGGCGGGTCACAGTCACTTTGTGATGTGTGCCATGTTTCACCCCTCTGAAGATCTGGTTGTTTCTGCCTCCCTGGACCAGACAGTCCGAGTTTGGGACATCTCTGGACTGCGCAAGAAGAATGTTTCCCCAGGTGAGTGGTGATCTATCTGTCTTCTTAACTTCAGCTTAAACCTTACACTCTAATCAAAAGAGTTGTTGGTGATTACAGGTGTTAAGTATAATATACCAATAAATTATTGTAGTTGGTTTAAGTTTTATGTTTGAGAACCAGTAGCTTAAGGGTTCAGTGCAATACTATAGTGTGTGCTTCATGTTTATGAAGCACTTACTATAGTATTGCATTGAACTCTCCAGCTGAGTGTTTACATGGGAAAAACTGAGTTAGCCTTCAGCAAATATATTGTTGTTGCTTCTCAATTGAATTGTCGTCATGTTACAATTAATATAAACCACTGTGCACTTAACTAGCCCATTTGTTTTTGGTACCCATAATTGTTGTCTTGGGGAGATTATTCTATGGAGTACATATACCTTCGAAAGTTTAGAATTGTTTGTGGGATATTGCTAAAAGAAGACCTTCATAACCTTTTATAGACTACTTCTTTAGTTGTTTGAAGATTCTGTTAATTTTGCTTGGTCAAATGATAAAAGGATATTGAAACATTTTTATAGATCACTGAGGTTTACACTGTGATTACTGATAGCCTTCTAGATATAAGCATAAATTATATCTCAGCTGTCTGTACCCCTAACTTATGCCCCAGACAGTGATATAACAGGCGCCTACAAAGGGCACCTTCTCAACTGGAACTTTTTATAAAATCATGCAATTTTCCCTAAAATTCAAAGTCACACCAGGTTTTCAATTTCAGCGATTAAACTTCACAAAAGTAACAGGTATAGGCATATTCTCAATTCTAAGAAAAAACTCTTTGCATTTCCCTTTACCAGCATTTCAAGACATTTTTGAAATAAGCACAATTTTTTAATATTGAGAGATGTATAAATCAATTTATATTAACTTTTTAAGAACCGTAGGACATTATATTATTTTCTCCTATTTATGTTGGACTATATAAGCAGTATACCGGCTTTAACCCCTTATTTAGACTGTAACAGCATGTATATATCTGAACCAGATTAAACTTAATCAAGAGTTTTTAATCTATGAATCTTTGAAAGCTTCCAGTAACATTTTCAACTTTTTCTGCTTGTTCTGCTATAGCTGACATTGCAGGTTTGTTTAATGGCTTATTAAGGTGTTGGGAATGAGCTCAACTATTGTCTCCTGTATATCTATCTCTTTGGCTGGACTAAATGGAAACTATTATGTGGCTGGTCAAAATTAATAGTGACTTAAAGAAAAGCGAAAGGCAAATGGAGGCATTTTTTTTTTAACAACATGTTATGAAATCATTATAGCATACTGCACAGGGAGGAAATGTGTATTTTAAAGAATTGCCTTTGACAAAATTGCCTGTTGGTATTTTCAATCTTGACCATTTATGACAATTAAACACACCATGGAGTTATTGGTAATTTCCAATTATAAAGTGGGAAGAAAATTTCTTCAAATATGGTATGCCTCATAATTTGGTGAATCTTTCTTTGATAATCGTGAATGTTTTTTCTTTTGTTGGAATATTTTCAACATATTTTCAAAATATTTCAGCAGGTATTAAAGTATTATTGATATAAATGATTTGTGTATGGTGATGGGTTTCCTTAATCCTTCAAGTAAGATACATATATATCCATGTTTTGAGAGTCAAGTTGAACCTCCCATTGGAATACAACTAGTACAAAAAAGCCATTTCACAAGATTTGTGAAAAATAAAAAAAAATAATGAAACCAATTGAAATCTTAAAGGGATATACTTCGAAATATTGAGGTTTTAATCCAAGACAGCCAGTCCTTCAAAATAGTGAATGCAAGACTAAAGTCTGTCCTTTACAAAACAAAGGCACTTGCTATAGTTTTGCATTAGACCTTTGATATACAAGTGCATAAGACAAAAGTTTTTTATTTCTTTTAAAGTTAGAGTGATTTTCTTCCATCTTTCCCTCCATTTGTTAACTGAATTTGTGGGAATTAATATTGTATGCCCATATTTGCCAAGACTATCTTTTATTGATGGCTTTTAATATTCCTGCTTATTTGGACTACACTTTGTATTATGGGAAGTCTTTGGTTTAAGTAGAAGTGTGATTATTTCATCCTTATACCTTTTACAACTTTCATTCCCCAAACTATTTTTCTGTCCTGTTTCTCTTCTTATTTGCTATCTGTCGCCCATATTTTTATTTGAAGGCGCTGAGGAAAGAATGCGTAAGTCCAGCTCTCGGGATTTTGTTGGTATGTCAGGCATATATTTTAGGCATGCTACCTCCCAGTTTTATCCGCTTAAACAAGACGTGTTGGTATTGGGTGTTTGTATGCTAGGAAGAAGGATGATGCGAGATTTCGATAAACGTTTTTACCAAACAATTACAACATTTTGTTGATCTAAGTTTGATAACCTTCTATTAATGCTGAGGAAAAAGAAAGAAATTGCTCATATAAGTTATCTTTCCGAACTCATTACCACCTGCAGAGATTTCCTTACTTGAAGCTTGTGACAAGGAATTTCTCCTTTTGCCACAATGCTTTTTGAAAGTCATCTGTTGCAAGAGGCATAAATGTGGCATAAATTGAAACAAAAGGTGTATCTTTATGGTAGAAATAATAATATACATGTATAGCATTTTCATTAATTTGATTTATAAACAATGTTTGACTTGCGTCTGATGAGAATGTCAAAACCTGCTCACAAAATTTTCTTTCGTTGGATTACTTTGGTTATTCTTTGTATACATCGGTCTGAGCCAGAAGTATTTATATCAACTGAATAGATCTGGCCTTGACCAAGATTAACCAAAGTAATCCAACGAAAGAAAATGTTTTAAAATTGCAGATTATGGGTATTCTACCTTAACCAGCTCTTAGGGGCAGTTAAGTTTGGGTCTTCCTCCATCATATGTGTCAGGCATTGTAACACAACTAAAATTATTTTGACGCAATATAAAACCTATAAATATGAATATATTAGATTTAACTTGCTGAAATACAGCTTCAATTCTGCTGTTCATTTTAAAATGTTTATAATTGGGAAGAAATTGTAGATGAAAAATATTTTTGTTATTGAAAAACAGCTGAGAATTCTAAGATGGGAATCAATATATCAGCAAAAATTGCCTCAATAACCTGCACATTAGACTAAATGGACCATGTCACTATGGAAAAGGGGGTATAACGGTTACGGTGGCTTGGTTTTTTCTTGCTAGATTTAGTGATAAGACTTTATGCCTTCTGATGAGGTTTTAGGTTCGTTACACACAGGAGTTTTCAGAAATATTGCATCAAAAGTAGAAATTCTCTTGATAATCAATTTATCAGTATGCCAAATTATGATAGTTTTCTGAAATCTTATGCTGTAACTGTGTCAATACAAAAAATGAATGATAAAGTAAAGGCCTAGTGGTAGGACTCAAGACAGGTTAATGTCTGCTGGTTAATGAATTTTGGGGTCTGAAATAGATGTTCCAAAGGGTCTCATGTGGCCAAGTGGTTAAGGTTACCATCTTAGAACTGGGGGTCCCTGTTTCAAGCCCCACAGTACATCTGGTTTGGTAGTGTCCTTTAGCAAGACATTTCAGAGCCTAGCCTAGTACTGGTGAATTCAGGAATGCTTTTACAAATATGAAAAGTATTGACATGCTGTTAAACCCTATATAAACAAACGATATGTTTCATTGAACATATTAGATTTATCTTCAGGTTATCAAATCCTTAATGTTAATGAATATGTACAAGATTTTTTCTTAGTTTTTCTTTACAATTGATTTAGGTATATGTATAATGCTCTTCATGGAATCTGAAATTTCAAATAGTTATCACTATTTAACTTTAATCGGGATCGTTACTTTACATTTCTTTAAAATGTAATAACAGACAAAATAATTTTGATGAGTAATAGAGTTGTAAACAGACCTCCAGGGTGTTTCAGATTCCTTTATCATTCATTTATTGTAATGTGAATGGTCACATGTTTGAATAGACCCATGCCTTGATACAAGCTTGTAGAAGAGAGGTTTAGTTGGATGTAAGTCAATGCTCCATAGCATCTTATACAGTTGATCGTTAGTTAGGTTATCAATTAGTAAGCCAGACACAAACTGGTTGGTTTTCGAGGCCCTAAGTTGTTGATACTCATAGTTCTATAATCTGAATGAATCCTGTTCAATGCCTTCAGACATATACAGGCTCAGATTTATAACAACAGAATAGAGTCTTGCATAGGTAAAGGGTTTTCCTACAGAATTTACCATCTGTATAATGATTTTCCTGAACATCCTCACTACAGGACTTAATCATAAACAAGGAGCTGTTTTCTATATTTCAGGAGGGAATTCCCTCGAAGACCGTCTGCGAAGTTCCGGCCAACCTGATCTGTTTGGTATGTCTGACGCTGTCGTTAAACACGTCCTTGAGGGGCACGACAGGGGAGTGAACTGGTGCGCCTTCCATCCCACTCTACCACTTATACTCTCCGGGGCAGACGATAGACAGGTGAAACTGTGGAGGATGAATGGTAAGGATCAATGAGTTGTAAAAACTATGTCAATGGATAGGTGCATGACCTTATGGGGGAAGCCAAACGAGTTAAATAAAATTATAGTACACTGTTCCATCCTGCCAATTTTACTTCTCGGGCTGAAATTAAGCTGTAAAGATGAAATGGGAAGCTTTTCTATTAGAAGACAACCCTGTTTGAGGCTTTAATGCAAGAAAGACTTTCACTCTAATGTTTCCATGACAAGTGGTTTCTTAGTTGACTAACAGAATGCTGATGGTTCTACTTGGCATGGACAGCCCTGATATGCAGTTAAGATAAGGTGTCTTCATTAATCCATGATATGCAGGCATGGTTAAAATAACCAAATTTGGTGATGATGTGAAACCCTTTTTAAAGAAACGAAACAAACTCCACCTTTATTAAAACATAGATAAAATTATTAATTGGTAATGATACGGTTGTTACATTTGCATCTTAATAGTTTCAATGCCATCTTCTCAAAAGGCCTTTAAGAGTATTGATAAATGACTTACACATATTTCCAATATTTGTAAACAGAATCGAAGGCCTGGGAGGTGGACACATGCCGCGGCCATTACAACAATGTGTCATGTTGTCTCTTCCACCCTAGACAGGAACTTATACTGAGTAACTCGGAGGACAAGAGTATCCGAGTCTGGGATATGAGCAAGAGGTAATGGCTTCATGTTTGTCACAAAATACATTTTTATGTATTTTGATATGAAATGCTATATAAACAGATGTGGTAAAGTACTTCAATTCGAGGGCTCAACACAAGACTTAATGCAGCACAAATATGATGAATTAGCCACTATAGTCTTGCGCTGAGCCCTAAAATTGCCTATAATAGTGCTTATTAGAAAGATGACTGTAGAAATTTTAATGTTTAAGAGTTTACAGTTTCGTAAACTTTGAACATATCTAAACGTGAAAGAAAAGATACTGTAGAAATTTAGTTTGATAAAAAATTATGATCATTAAAGTCAGAGATATTAGAAATTATGATTGTGTTAAAGATGATATTGGTAACTACTGATATTATCAGACAATTTTTAATCCAGTGACATGTTCTAAATGTTTTCAAAATGGGTCAATCAAAATTTTACATTGGATCTTGAGTTAAGTCGGTCTTTAACTCATAAACCGCATACACTTCACTATGTATCTTATGCTTTCAGGACTGGAGTCCAAACTTTCCGTCGTGAAAATGACAGATTCTGGACAATGGCGGCCCACCCTTCCCTGAATATATTTGCTGCTGGACATGACAGTGGAATGATTATATTCAAACTTGAGCGTGAGAGACCTGCATACGCCATGCACGCCAATCTTCTGTACTACGTCAAGGAGAAACACTTGAGGAGGCTTGACTTCACTACAAACAAAGATCAACCTGTCATGCAGTTAAGGGGGTAGGTCAACTCGTTAAAGGGGTCGTTTGTGGTGTAGATTACAGTCCTTTACATACAATATGAGTACCCACAACAAGGGTTTTAGATCATGAATAAAGAAGAAAGTGTTAGTAATCTTGATTTTTTTTACAAACATTAACTTTCCATTCTAAAATCAGTCATTAGTTGAAGTCCAAGTTAATGTGACATAACAGTAAATCATTTTTGGGGAGAAAGCCCCAAGAAATATCAAAAAAGGTTTATCTGTATACAAAAAGGGGTCTGATATTGTGTGTGAAAACAAGGCATATGTGTCCCATTAATGCATTACAATCCAAGAGTTCAAAAAGTATTGCGCTAGGAAATCAATGTACATGTTTAAGTATTAAATCATTTTTTGTTTCTATGCTTCAATGTATCCATAAATATCTATTTTAGTGGCTCCAGATCCCCTGTTTTCTCCATGTCATACAATCCTGCAGAAAACGCCGTCTTGCTTGTTACAGTAAGTACATAGATAACATTTATCAACATTATTTTATTTAGAACTAATTATGTATGATAGGAAAACTCTAGAAAAGTGGAATCTTAATTCATTGAAGGAAGAGGATTATTTTGTAATTACATTTTTTGAGGGGTCAATTGAATATTATGGAAAGTCTTTCACTTTTGTGAAGGACTTGCTATAGCCTTGTAATTACTTCCATATGGTATGGTGTTTTTATGAATAATGATTAAAAGCAGTGGGTTTTCAATTAAAGAATTTCAATTGAGAAAAACTATTTGGATTTTTGTTTGTTTATCTAGACGATAACATCTTCATTCAATGATGAACAAGACTTGTTTAATTCTTGTAACGTTTTCTCATATTTGTTTTTTCATTCAATTCGCCATGCATTCGAAAATAATTTATTTTAAAGAATGCATGTCTTGTATATTTTCAGAGATCCAGCAATATTGAAAACAGTACTTATGACTTGTATGCTATCCCTAAAGATGTTGACTCTAAGAATCCAGATGGTAATAATAATATTTCTTAATGATAATCATCACTTTCTTAAAAAAAAAGCCTTGTTGCAATATTATTTAAATATATTTTTAAATAATTTTAGTGATAGACATGGAATATACATGTTTGCAACATATCAAACTCTATTTTTTCCCCCAGTTTTACATCAAGCATTTTTCAGAAAAGCTTTATTGCTAAACTTACAAAGTTATACAAGCTGTTTTTGTTCAAAGATTTCTTGAATGCCCTGCATGTTATCTTTGAGATTCTAGTAAGTGGGATATTACAGTTCAAACTTCTTTATATCTTTGCCATTTTCCCAACATTCTTGTTTCTGATTTAGATCATCGATAAGACAATTCAAAAGAGTACTCACAATATATGAGGTGCCAAATATGTTTTGAAGGAGGTTATGAATGTAATTCCAATTATTCCCTTTAGAGCATATGCTGTAATCTCATTTTATTTGTTTCCCTCAGCACCGGAAGGTAAGAGATCATCAGGCCTGACTGCTGTATGGGTGGCCAGAAACAGATTTGCTGTCTTGGACAAATCCCATTCTGTAAGTATACTTTCTATACATCATTGATTTATTTACCTCATCATCCCTTATTGTCATTGCCATATACTTTTAAAGAAGTAAGGTTGAAACGTTGTTGATCTTGCCATAATTCTTTTTTATTTGTCTTTTACAATGTAACACCCAGGTGTTAGACAAGGGATATCTTCACTGAATTCTCATAAATCAACGGCTTAACCCTTGTTTGTTTATTATACTTAAAATCTACAGGAAGAAACTGAAATGCCTATCTTATCTACATCAAGAAGAAAACATGAGCTAGAGTTGCTTATAGAGATCGCCAGTATAAATTTCTTGAAATTGTCCCATTATCCAATACAGCAAGGTACCTGTTATTTATCTTCGTTTAATTTTGTTATTCCCAGATTGTGATCAAGAACCTGAAGAATGAGATAACTAAGAAAGTACAGACACCAAACTGTGAGGACATATTCTATGCTGGTACTGGCTGTCTACTCCTAAAGGACAGTGATAATGTCTCGCTGTTTGATGTTCAACAGAAGAGGTACAGTACTGAAATTGCCTTTTTGATCACTCTTTGAGAGTCTGTTTGGTTTACACTTTCCAGAATAATCACTTAACATACTTACCCAACAAGAATGCTTTTTATAGAAGATTTGGGAAAAAAATTATAATAATCTGAAAAAGAGCAAATTTCCATTTTTTCTACTGATTTCATTGGTTTTTTTCTTGGCAGCTTGTTGATCTGCTTTACCCTTCTTTCCATATTGTGTCTTGTTGCTATATCTATATTATATTAAGAGACAACTGAAAAAATAGAAAAAATTGCTTGTGGCTAGCATAAAACTGTTTAAAAATAGACCAGAAGTAAAACCTTTTTATAAAGAAGATAAACAACTGCTAGATATCGTATTCAGCTCCAATTGCTTTCACAGTTTCAGTCAAATAAGCATTGACTTTTAAAATTTCTCCATTTCAGAACGCTAGCCAGTGTGAAGATATCTAAAGTGAAATCTGTCATCTGGTCTGCAGACATGTCTCATGTGGCCTTGATCAGCAAGCATGGTGGGTGGAATATAAATCTGTGTATAAAATTTGAATTCGACAAGTGGAAACCCGTGTTGTTTAATTGTGAACAATTTAGAACCATGGCCTTTGGTTTTGTGGTCTATGATAAATTATGGTAATAATTGCTCTATTTACATCCTGTTTCTCACAAAAGTTTACCTGGAGAGATAAATGGCTGAATAAGTCTTTCAAAACAAGATGTATCAAATAAATCTTTGGAAATCAGTGATGGAAACCTAAAGGGAACTTCATAGAATGCAACAAATACATTTTTGAAAGGCAGTGATAAAATGCTTATGTGGATTAATTGTTCCAATTTTATGAATGGTCTTATTTTTTGAGGATATTTTTAGAGTGAATTTCATTCCGGAGAAAGTTATTTGAAAATGCAACACAAAACCATAAAGAAATATGAAGTTATTTATTTTCCTTTTTCTATTTATGTTTTCAGTGATTGCCATATGTAACAGAAAGCTTGAAAATCTGTGCACCATTCATGAGAATATTCGTGTAAAGAGTGGAGCTTGGGATGAGAGTGGAGTGTTTGTGTACACAACTAGCAATCACATAAAATATGCACTGACAAACGGGTAAGTAATCTCTCAGACATAATTTGCTTACCATATGTTGTCAGTGTGTTTCACAAGTATCAGAAATTGTGAACAGGAAGTGAAAATAAACAAATAAACTGTGAAAGAAATTTTAGTCTGAATGCACTCTCAATTAAGGTGAAAAACAAAATAAACTTACTGCTTATTGATTTTAGATAATGCTAATTGATTTGTCTAATCCTAATTGATTCAAATCTTATTCTAGAGACCATGGAATCATCCGTACCCTTTCAATCAAGGTGAAAACAAAATGACCATAATGCTATATTACTAAATCAATGCTTATTGTTTAAATCTCTTATTCCAGAGACCATGGAATTATCCGTACTCTAGACCTGCCAATCTACATTACACGCATTAAGGGTAACAGTGTCCACTGTCTGGATAGGGAATGTAGGACCAGAGTACTGGGTATTGACCCAACAGAGTTCAAGTTTAAATTGGCGCTTGTCAACAGGAAGTATGATGAGGTAGGGGAGTGTTTAATCATGGTATCATGGAAATACACACATACTTTATACATACACACATACATTATACATACACACATACATTATACATACACACATACATTATACATACACACATACATTATACATACACACATACATTATAAATACACACATACATTATAAATACACACATACATCATATCAATGTCAATGTATCATGTAAACGTACATTCAGTCTAACTTGTGTTAAGCAGCCACCCTTTTAAGCAGCCAACCTGCCTTAAACAGCCACTACAGAAAGTCCCATTGTTAGATTTATAGTGTACATCAATTTGTGTTAAGCAGCCAACCTGTCTTAAACAGCCAATTTACTCTGTCCCATAGGCTGGCCTCTTAACACAAGTTTGACTGTATACAAGAATGGATAAAAACATCCTCCTGGAATTTTCTCTAGCTCTACATGTGTGGACAATAGTACAGAATATCATATTATGTTTACAGATTATTTTGAGGAGTGGTTTTCAGGTAGAGAAGTAGAATAGGTCTAGCTTTCAGAAATTTTCATTTTTATACTTAACTTTCTTGACTTTACATTTTCAATCTCATTTTATTGCAGTTGTTTTGAGATTGTTGGCATATAGATTGTACACACTTAGATATCAAACTGTATTGGTTCAACAACATTTTGTTTAACCCTTAATATGATCTCATTTGTGAACTGTGAACAAGCAACTTAAAGTTTTCAGAAAATCGAACTCCATATATACAAAACTTAGATAAAGAAACGTTACTTTCAATAGACAAAGACAAAAAGTTTCTATAAAGAAAACTTTGTTGTTTTTCCTGACCAGGTTCTCCACATGGTGAGAAATGCCAAGTTAGTGGGCCAGTCCATTATCTCATATCTACAGAAGAAGGGTTATCCCGAGGTGGCTTTACACTTTGTGAAGGATGAGAAGACCCGATTCAGTCTCGCTCTCGAATGTGGAAACATAGAGGTAAGTGTAAAGCTAGAGTTCACATCTATTTTTTTTTTTTTTTTTTTTTAAACATTTGGTAATGGGTCCGCTGCCCAAAAATTGGAAAAGTTGCATCATTTTGTCTAAAATTGGTAATTTACCAGGAATAACTGAATTCAAACAAGCTAGTTTGGTTATTTTGCCTTGTGTTCTGATTTTCTGTCGGAATTTGGTCAAAGCTACCTAAGCTGTTCATGATAGAGCAATATTCCAGCATATAATGGACAGCTCTTTTAATGAATTTCTTTTTGATAACAACTTTAACAGAACTTTTGAAATTAGAAATTTGGTGAAACATTTTTTAAATGATTGATCCATTTTTCAGTCATCTCACCCAAAAGGATGTCTGCATTTATATAAGTAAAGTTTGAGCATAATGGTTGCAAATCAAAGAAACCCTAACTTGAATCCATTTTATTTATTGGGAACAGCTCTTTTTATTAATTCCTTTTTGATAAAAGCTTGAACAGAACTGTTGAAATTGGGAATTTAGTGAAACATTTTCCCAATGATCGATCCATTTTATTTGCTTTAGCATGATGATTGCAAATGCAAATCAAACGATTCCTGAATCAAAACTGTTTTTTTGTCATTTCTCGCTAGATTGCCTTGGAGGCTGCCCGGGCCGTGGATGATCAGGCATGCTGGGAAAAGTTGGGCGAGGCAGCGCTACTACAGGGGAATCACCAGATTGTGGAAATGGCTTATCAACGCACCAAAAACTTTGATAAACTCACATTCCTCTATCTCATCACAGGAAATCTGGAGAAACTCAAGAAAATGATGAAGATAGGTCAGTTACAAGTAGTTAATTCGTTATGAGTAGTAATTATAGTTTAATATAACACTGCTCAATTGTTTTCATGTTGGAAAGCAGTAGGTGTCTTTAGGAGAAAATCATCAAGTTCTGTTGAGGTAACACAAGGGGCATATTTTTTCGTGAACTGACTGCTATTATATCTCTGAAGTACTTTTGAAAAGGTTTTAATCTAAAATTCAACAGTAAAATCAATACCTGCTTTCTGTCCTTATTACCAATGTTAAATATTAAGGACACTGTCATCCAATATAATCAAGAATAGCTTTACATGTTTACCAAGTTATGGGACACCTTGAAGAAAGTGTTTTATATAAGCATAAGCGAAGAACTACTAATGTATAACTTTGTTGATAATGATACAGTTCTCCTGTTGGAATTGTTTGCGTGATTATTAATTATCAACTTATTTAGATAAATATGATTAATTAAACATCATCGGCTGCAAGATACATCACCATAGAAACATTTATGTATAGTTGAATCAAATCTGAAATTATGAAAGTAATATTACTTACTTCCAGCTGAAATTCGCAAGGACACCAGCGGTCACTTTCAGTCAGCGCTGTTACTTGGGGATGTAGGAGAGAGAGTTAAAATATTGAAGAACTGTGGACAGAGTAAGTACTTATTTATTTCACATTGATTGTGAAGCAAATTTTCTCAATCTATGTTAGTCATTATCAACTTGGCTTCCTGTAAACATCACCAGCATTTGCCCCGAATGTGACTGAATGGTTGAAAATAATTTGGTGTTGAAAAATGAATTTCCTTTGACTCAATTATGCTTTTTACCTTAATCTCTTACATAAGTGTTACCTTTTCATGTTTAGTTTTGAAATCTACTCATATTTTCATTTTTTGATTTGGTCCAAAATAATGATAGGGTTAATCCCTTATTGTTAATGTTAATGATTTCCTTTTAGGATCTCTGGCCTATCTCACGGCTGCTACCAACGGTCTCGAGGAAGACGCCGAAGATTTAAAGCAGAGTTTCGGGGAGAATGAGAAGTTACCCGACCTGATTCCCAACTCCCAGCTTCTCCAACCCCCGCCACCAATCACACAGCAGGAGTCTAACTGGCCCTTACTGACCGTGTCTAAAGGGTTCTTTGAGGGGGCGATGGCTGCTAAAGGTAACCCGAGTAAGCTGGCTGCCCAGGAAGTGGATATGGACGATGTCGGAGCTGGAGAGGGCTGGGGAGATGATGACCTCGATATTGATGGTAGGTTTAGTGACATAGATTGGCATGCTTTTTCCCTTCATATACAGACTTGTTTAGGTTAAGTGGCATGGAATGTTTGTTTGCTTATTACATTGACTATCATAAACTGTGGTCTGTGTTGTTCACACAATATAAAATCTATATATAAATGAATAAACTATTATTAAACCATAACAAATTATCTATTTATTATATAGGTATTGAGACACAGTCTGGGTTTAATTCTGACCAGAGACACAGGAATGCTTTTATGAGAGTGTCCTTGGGCCACACACTGCAGAGCTCTGCCTAGTACTGAACAAGTCAGGAAAGCTGTAAAATAACAGAAAGACTGTTGACACAGCATTAGCCCTATATTGACTAAACACAAAAATTATGTTTGCTCATGAAACCAACCTCTAAACTATATTTTCTACTTTGCCCCCTGTAGATGATGGAATGGGTGGTGCTGGTGATGTGAATGTGGGTGGAGATGACGAGGAAGGTGGCGGCTGGGATGTTGATGATGACCTTGAACTTCCACCTGACCTTGATGTTCCTGCCACGCCCTCTGGTGGGGAAGGATTCTTTGTACCACCCACTAAAGGAACCAGCCAATCACAGGTGAGTTTCACAGTTGATAATTATTGTGTTTAATTGTAGTTATAAGCAGATTATTACTGCTTTTCTATTGGCTTTAAGTTTTATTTGAATGTGTGTTGCCATGAACAAAGTGAAGTGTGTTGGTAATTAAAAAATGATATGTGTTTGTGAATTTGCAAGGAAAAATTGAATAATGGTAAGTTTGATATCATAACACAAGTCAATAAATAACCTATAGGTATATCACGTCTTTATAAGTCAAAAACATTTTTTGACTCTCGCATCACCTTCAAAAGAATCCTTCTATATGAGTGATATGTTTGAGGAAGGTTATATAAAACTCTTGTATATATATTCAGAGGTCTGAACAAGCAGTAAAATTCATAGAAGACTTTGGATTGTTCGGAAATGGGCTGAAATTTGGCCAAATGATTTACATGAAGGCAGATGTTTGTGTAACATAGGGGAAAAACTACTGTTTGGTGAAATCTGATCATTAGATTATGACGAAATATTTTTGTTTACTCCAGGTTTGGTGTAACAATTCCCAGTTACCAGTGGACCATGTCCTGGCGGGATCATTTGAGACAGCAATGAGGGTAAGTATACCATGTCTCCACTCTATTGATTTAACCTCTTACTTCATAATTCATAACTTTCATGCATTTACTGCTGACAACTTTAGAAACCACTCCTAATGAGCATAGATTTCATAGAAGTGTGTGGTTTTGTTATTTGTATTTAAGGATCCTCTTTGGCCTAGTGTTGAGAGTACAGAACATAAAATCACATGGTCCATAGGCCTAGTGGTGAGAGTACAGAACATAAAATCACATGGCCCATAGGCCTAGTGGTGAGAGTACAGAACATAAAATCACATGGCCCATAGGCCTAGTGGTTAGAGTACAGAACATAAAATCACATGGCCCATAGGCCTAGTGGTGAGAGTACAGAACATAAAATCACATGGCCCATAGGCCTAGTGGTGATAGTACAGAACATAAAATCACATGGCCCATAAGCCTAGTGGTGAGAGTACAGAACATAAAATCACATGGCCCATAGGCCTAGTGGTGAGAGTACAGAACATAAAATCACATGGCCCATAGGCCTAGTGGTGAGAGTACAGAACATAAAATCAGATGGCCCATAGGCCTAGTGGTGAGAGTACAGAACATAAAATCACATGGCCCATAGGCCTAGTGGTGAGAGTACAGACCATAAAATCACATGGCCCATAACCATATGAGTTTTAATCCTTATGAAAGCATTTGACATGAGAGGTAGCTTTGCTGTTGAAATACGGAATGACAATGGTTCTACCCAGTTTTATTATCTTGTATTGGTAGTCAAGTTTGTGGGTCTTCCTCCATAGTTTGGGCTGTATGTCACAACATAACTGAAATAATGTTTATGCAATGTAAAACCCATGTAAACAAAAAATTTAATAGGTGATAGTATGACTCTTGATGAAAATTAGATTAATATTTATATATATTAATCTTTATATATTTTTCAGTTATTACATGATCAAGTGGGAGTTGTTGAGTTTGAGGAGTACAAACAGTTGTTCATGCAGTCGTATAGTCGCAGTAGGACATGTTATCAGGCACTGCCATCACTCACACCATTGTTTGGTTATCCACACAGAAATTGGTAGGTTTTATACGGAACTTCTGTCTATATATAGGTTTTCTTCCCTGGTGCAAATTTGTCCTTTATGGAAAAGAAAGGAAACAAACTCTATACATCTTGTTTCACAGTCCTCATTTACTCGACATTATTTGTTTGCTTTATTTTAATGAATTTTAAACAAGCTGTCTGTTTCCTTTTGTCTCTTTAGGAAAGAAGACGGTGCGGTGCATTAACTTTGTTCCGTATCATATACACTAAATACTTGTTTATGTCTTGAATATGAAAATCTCAGGTTAAACTTTTAAAAGACAAGAACAAGGGGTTAGTTTAATGCAAGCTCTTTTTTTTTACCATTAATACAAATTTTCGTTTTGTCTCATATTTTAGGAAAGAAGCTGGAGGTCGAGGTGGGATGCCCGCTGTTGGATTAAAACTGAACACTCTGGTGACGCAGTTACAAGTGGCCTATAACCTCACTACAGCTGGCAAGTTTGCCGACGCCGTGGAGAAGTTCAGAACCATACTCCTCAGTGTTCCATTACTGGTGGTGGAAAATAAACAGGAAATTGCAGAGGTAAACAAAACGGTTAATTTGATTATTAAACCAGTACACACCAGTTTCATACTCCTTAAGCATAATTGTTTTGAAACCATCTATACAACAGGAAGAGGTGGCCTCCATGGCCTAGTAGTTAGAGTACAGAACTTGAAATCACATGGCCCCTCTCCAGATGAACTCAAATCACTATGATGTCATTTGGATTAACATGAGAGATAGCCTTTTGACTGACTTCTGGAGTGAGGACGGTTCTGTCTGGCTTGACCAGCCCCTATGAGGCCTTCCTCCATCATTATGTGTTGAAAATTGCAATATAACTGATATAATGTCAACATGATAAAAAACCCATTTAAACAAACAAACATACAACAAGAAATAATGTTGAAATTCCAGGTTTGATGGGAATTTTTCAGACAAATATTTGTTTTATCAATTGCTTGTTTTATCAATTACTCTTAGATGTTTTCTGAATGTTGTTACAAATATACCACTTATCTTTTCAGGCACAACAGCTGATAGAAATCTGCAGAGAGTATATTGTTGGCTTGGCAATGGAAATAGAAAGGAAAGAAATGCCAAAAGCCACTCTAGAAGACCAGAAAAGATTATGCGAGGTGAATATGATTGAATATAATGTTGAATTGAGAGAGATTTTATGTAAAATGATACTTTTATTGGGGCCTCCTAAGCCTAGTTGATAGAGTACAGAACTTGCAATCAGATGGCCTCGTTCCCCGGGGATCAAATTCTGATAACGGCATTTGGGTTTCATGAGAGGCAGTCTCCTGGTTGACTTACGGACTGCAGATGGTTTTACCTGGCTTGAGGAGCCCTTATTGGAGGTTAAGTTTAGTGTCTTTTACCATTATGAGTCAGGCATTGCAACATAACATTATGTTGTAGTGATGTAAAATATATATAAAAAAGAACTTTATCATTTGAGAACATTCTTCTTAGGTTACATCCCCTCTGGGGTCATTGCACTTGTGAAATAAATTCAGGCATCACACTTTTTTTCAAAGGTTCAAGCCCCACTGATACCTCTAGTTACGTGGGAGTGTCGTTTGGCAAAGATACTTCAGAGCCTTTGTCTAGTACTGATGAATCAAGGAATACTCTTGTCATAACTGAAAAATTGTTGACATGATGTTAAACCGCATATAAACAAACAGTATTGGTTGAAATCTAAGCCTTTGTTATTTCAGATGGCCGCCTATTTTACTCACTGCAAGCTCCAGCCAGTTCATCTCATATTAACTCTCCGTACAGCACAGAACCTTTTTTTCAAACTTAAAAATCTGAAAACTGCGGCTACATTTGCTAGACGTCTACTAGAACTAGGACCAAAGCCAGATATTGCCACAACAGTAAGTATTTCTTAGTTTTTGTAGAAGTTTCTGTAGCATGTGTTTTTGAGATGCTATTACTGATAGTTCAGTCTTGAGTTTGTATCGGTTTACTTTTTTGTTAAGAATAGTGCTTTAGAGATTGCATCTGCATCAAATAGGAAGTTTTTGCGTTAAAATTGAGTAATAAGCAAGATAACTTTCTATATGAATTTAAGGTTTCTTTTCCACTTATTCTAGATTATTTTCTTTGGTGTGAATATGTTAAATTTGTGAATCAATTTCCTCAGGTATGAAGGTTGTTTGTTTGAACAAAATTATACAGATAGCATTTTAGATGAAAATTATTTTTTTCACTTGTTCTATATAATAATGATGTTAATATATGATGTGATTTTGTTTCATCATCTTTTACTGTAAATCTACTACAAAAGTTTGTAGGTAGAAATGCTTGTTTGAATAAAAGAATAACACTTATTGATAATGTTATACTGTTATTTTCAGGCAAGAAAGATTTTGGCTGCCTGTGAAAAGAACCCAGTAGATGAACATCAACTAAAATATGATCAACACAATCCCTTCGACATCTGTGCCGCCAGCTACACTCCTATATACAAGTAAGTATAGGGTTTGCCTTGGCCTAGAGGTTAGGGTGGCGGTCTCAGAACTAAGGGGGTTAGATGTTAGAGCCCTACCAGTAGCTCTGGTTTTGTGGGTGTGTCCTTTGGCAATACACGTCAGAGCCCTAGCCTAGTACTGGTGAATCAAGGAAAGCCAAAAGATAACTGAAAAATTGCTGACATTTGTTAAACATATTAGACATGCAAGTATACCCATGACAAGCTTAGTCTGTAGGGCTGCTAAAGCCGATCTAGTTGTGGTCTTTTATAAAAACAAATGTACAATAAAAGGCAGGCTGTTGCTTTTGATATAGCCATATCCCTGTTCTTAGACTTGTTAATTGGCAACCTTAAAGCCATATTTCTTTTTATATTTTCTGGGTAGGCTTGTTTAAGAGCACTCCATTGCACAATGGTTTAAAGGGAAACCAGTTAATGCTGTGAAGTACATTCTTTTGACATATGAAGTGGTTCACTGATTGATGTAATAGTATTAAACATCTCTTGAAAATGATGTTAATACCCGATTGATTTAAGTCAGTTTGCGATGTAATTTTAATTCAGGATTAGACATAGACTTTATACCATGTCCTATTTATATTTCAGGGGAAAACCCATTATTAAATGTCCTTTAAGTGGGGCCTGTTATTTACCGGAGTACAAAGGACAAGTGTGCAGAGTAACAAAGGTAAGAAGTCTATATCTCAATTCCTCTCATATTTAGTAAAATATAATTGATTAATTGCTAATTGCTAGAGAGAAATGAAAGTCAGTGATAGAAAGTTACATCTGGCAAAAGGTTAAATGACTACTGACCAACTTGTACAGAACAAGCAATACATTGAAAATATTTGTTGAGATAAATTGCCGATCTTCTACAGAAAGGAGGACTTGGGTTTTTATTTTTGGGGTTTTTTTTTAACTATTAAAAACCTGAACTGTTAAGCTTTTATTGATGATCATAGCCTTAATTGATAGTATTTTTAATTATAATTATTATTGCATTGCAGGTCACAGAAATTGGAAAGGATTGTATTGGTTTGAGAATAAGCCAGATACAGTTTCGATAGACAGTGAAGTATGAAATAATTCTAGTTGTGGGATTTACAAACTGATAGAAATATGTGTAACAGTGTACATAAGACAAACTATCTTTAAAAAACTGTGGAGATCTAAAATGGTACAATCAATTTTGTTTTAAGTGACCATTCTTTAAGATATCATGGTTAGCTGTAAAACTATGTTTGAGGGTTTAGTGCATTACTTCATTGTGAAGGACTTGCTATAGTCTTATAATGAACCATGAATATGTTCACCCTTATGCAGAATTTCAGTTTTGTAGAAAGCTCTATTATGAGTTCTCTGCATGACTTATATTCTATTTTAAGTATTCATCTATTATATAAGACGATTTAACCTTTTGTTCCTTAAGGTGTCACATAACTCAAGTTTGATTATAGTTCGATCAGGTTGCTATAAGTAAAAAAAAAAAAAAAATTTCAATTTCTCACACAAATTCTATGTTGTGGGTGCTTTATAGTGTTGTATCTCCGAGATGTCTCATTAGTTTTGAAGAGAGAGGTATGGTGTTGGAAATGATTTCTTTTTAAGACTTGGGTGAGCAAAGCATTATTTATAAGTGCGTTGGAGGACTTCATATGTGTTGACATTTATTTGATGATTCATATTAAATGCACTGTGTTTCAAATGTGATAAATTTACTGATGAAATTGAAACCTACAACAAATACAAGACATAAGTCACCAGAATCAAATTGAGCTCCTTCATTGAAACAAATACGTTGCATGGTGTTTGCAGGAAACTAAAGGCTTAATAGAGATAAATCAAAGATTTCTTTCTGTTAATGTGTTCATTTATCTAAGCAAATCATTGTCTTTTAAGAATTTCAAAATTAGAAAAGTAAAACACAGCAATATCTTTGAATTATTTCTAAAGTAGCTAAGATTCAATATAATGGTGCAATAAAGCAGTGATATGGCATGATCTTCATTTGCATCATGGTAGTTATTTTATTGCTATTACAGCCAAGAAAATGATTAAAATATTTCCCTACTTGTTAAAGAGCTTATTTATTGAAGGAATAAACTATTCATTAACGACATGGTTTTGTTATTACAAATGTACTGATACGGTCACAAGATTTATCGAAAATAAACTCAAATGACCATGTGTTAAAGTAACTGGTCCATATTTTACTTTGTTAGCCAATCCGGATCCTGACCATCTCCATGTGTTCAAGTCACAGTTGCTCTAGATTGAAATTTTCATGAGAGGTATTTTCATGTATTGGGCTGACAAACGGAATGTGATTGGCCCCGATACCCATCTTGACTGCCTTTTATATGCAGTGAATGAAGGGGGTCTTCACCCGTCTATTAGCTGTCTTTCTCCAACAATGATGGGCTGGGCACTTCATTACTACATTGACCATGTACAATATGCGCTTGTCAAATTTAAATCAGTTATAAGTGAGGGTTGGATTTAGAATTGTTCAGTTTTATAACCTCAAGATTAGAGCTTCAGCAATCTCATGACAGGACCTCAGCTCAGCCTGTAGCTTGTCAGACCTGGTATACAGGGGTCCTGAGTTAAAGACCTCGCATGGTCAATATTTAATCCAATTTACTGTTGAAAAAACGCCACAAATCAAATCAACGTGAGTATCAAAGGTAGCCATCATTTGACTCAATACTTTCGTCATGTCTGGTATGTTGGTGGATTATTCAGACATGTGATGAAGCCCATGTGGCATTTTCTCTCAACTGATCAATCATAAATGGGGGCAAGTAGTCAGTGACCTGGAAACAATATTGTGCAGTACTGGTGAGGAAAAACTGTATGTATGGATAGGTGTGATGACTGCTGTGATATAACTGGAATATTGTTGAAAATATTGATAAAATCCAAATAGGGTTTTCTCTTGACCTCTTGTTATGCTAATATGGGGGATTTTGACCCCTTATATATGGAATTGTGAATAGGGTAAGTGAGCTTTAGGGGTCATATCCAGAAATTGGGGGTCATTTACTAAACAGGTTGGGGGTCAAGGAAACCCTGCACAATCTAATAACATCTCTTATGGAGAATCCATAAAGTACAGTGAAATTTGCAAGACATTTTTCCTTCTCCATAAAACAATTTAGTGCACTGTAGAAAATGTCGAAACCAGTGTAAAAACTTGTTTTGACCTGCAACCGTTTATTTTGTCACAGTGATTTCTATCCGATAACTGTACCATTAAAGAAAGTACGTATTATTGTTTATACTTTTAATCGTTCAAGTGGTTTTCGAAACCGCTTTTGTCTGCTATTTAGAATACTACATGTATTTCGAGGGTTCAATACATGAATATAGTAAGCGCTTCACATGCATGAAGCACTTACTAAAGTCTTGCACTGGACCATTGATTTACTTAAAATCTGACTCGTGTACTTGAAGTGACTAAAATCCAGTCCAACATTGGGAACATATGTAATCTACTTTTTTTTCCCACTTGTATATTAGTACGACGGGACAGCTATGCTTTATTGAATTAAATCGCTCGCAGATTACATGTAGAACTTTATGAATTAGGGTTATCTGAAGTGGTCATTCGTTCTGTGGTCTAAAGGTTAAGTCTTTATCACCCTGTACATGGATGTTGGGATTTGTCCAAACTGGAATGATAAGCAGACGGCTTTGTAAATCATGTACCAAGTCCGGGCTTTTTATTTTAACTATTATGGAAGTTGTGACTACCTTTGCCACATTTTCTTTTTTCAAGTCACTTGTACAATGACTTCCAGTGTTTTTTTGTATAATGGTTTTGACCTTACCCTCTTTCCTGGCAAACATTTGACTCCTTTTTTGATAAATTAGAAGCAGACGACATTTGATGTCGCTTTAATGAAAAGGAAAAGATTATTGTATGCAATTGCCCTTTTCGTCTCAAATATTTGATTGCTGTTTATGATTAAGTTCTGATCTTTCCTTTTTGTCGATTTTGCCGTTGAATTGTTATATTTTGTAAATTGAATTGTTGAAGTTAGAATAGTCTGCTGCCGAAAACAAGAAACCGAGACTAAACAAGTTACGTTTGCTAGTAATACATTAAGACAATTTCTCCTCTTTGAACGTTGTAACAAGATGTAAGACTAACAGCCTATGGGTATATAAAGAGAAAAGAAAGAAAAGTAACTAGCGTAAATGTATTTGGTAATACCTCTAGATTTAATAAGAACGTCGGTGACAAACTTTTAGTTTTTTTTATGGACAAATATTTCTCCATTAACTGGCACTCCAGAATGCAACCAATTATTTATTTATACATACACATATAACACAGTGTACAATTAGTTGTATTCGACCATGATCCATGAAAAACATAATTGTAGAGGTCCTTTCGTCTCTTGGTCTCTGAGATACCTTGTTTTTTGTGGGTTTTTTTTTTTACAAATGTTACATTAAATCGAATAACCATAAAGAGTTGTACTACTCTCTCATTGATAAACATACATGTATCTATTGACTGACTTGCACAGTGACATAAATGAAATACTCTTTAAAACGTAGCTTACCAAATGAAATCAACGTGGACCTCAAAGGTAGCCACCGCTTGCCTAATAACTTTGGTCATGAGTAGTTTCAACCCCTACACAGTTATCTGGTATGTTGGTAATTTCCGGTAAAGGCTCTTCAGCGATGGGCCTTTCAATTTCCGTCTGTATTCGGCCTTTCTTTTCCGACTTCCTTTTCTTCTTTTTCTTGTGGCAACGAGGTTCGTCACCCGTATCTAAGGCTTTATTCGCGTTCTGTAACGCAACTCGTTCCCGCTTTATTGCTTCTTCTCCAACAGTGGTGTCCGCTGATTCATTCTTCGTTTCGGAAATAGAAGGCATTTGTATGTTCTTCAGCGTGTGAAATATGGTCTCTAACATCGTCTCCGAGGTCATACGATGGCGTGATTTGCTCAGTGTCACCTCGCGTAGTGATCGTACCTCCATGAATAAGCGTTTGCGAGACACAGATTGTCTCATATTCGGGTCGTAGCGCGAACACATCCGAGGCTCTCCGACTACGCGAATCCAAGATGTCGGAAATATACTCTCGAAGAAAAGGATTATGGACATTTGCTGTATCCGGTACTGGAGTTCGCGGTTTTGTGAGATAACGCTGCAAGTCTGAGACATCATAGCTATCAGGGAGTTGATCATTAGTACGTACGTAAGCAGCACAAACCCCACATACAGACAAACCGTCAGCCAGGGTTGTCTTGCATCGAATATAACATCCAGGGCCGCAAAACCGAACATCATCTTGAACATGTGAACCATGAGTTTGCTAAACTCCTGCACTGTCTCGTCGGGTGGATTCATTTCTCTGAACGCAATGAGCATCCCCGTAGTGAAAGCTATCAGTTCCATTCCGATAATGATGGAGAATCGAAACATGTCGCCCACCAAAACTTTCTGTATCATCACTGTGAAGAAGCTGAACTGTCTTATGCCGCGGAGAAAGAAAACGAGAAACCACCAGCCTAAGATTACGGAGCATATAAGAAAGTAGTCCCTGTAATTGTTGTCTGCAAGCTTCCAGATGACGTCTGCTAAGATCGTCACAGAGAATGTAACCAGCATGAGTCGGAAAGGCCCATTATGGTAACAATTCATTACGTGACCTACATTCCATGGCATTCGACCTTTGATGACCCGTATGACCTCTTGAAAAATGTAAACAACGGCAAAAAGGACGCTGATAGCCAGATACAACGTCACCATGACGTCACTTCCGATTTCGTGTTGAAGGCCATTTCCTCCCCTTTTCGACCTTCTAATAGCATAAACCGTGTAACCAATCATGAACGCCATGTGCAGAATTCCCCACAGCGTGTAAAACCAACGAAAGAACCGCCATTTTCTGTTGATGACGTAACGCAGGGGAGATAACTGGATAAACTTGAACACAACCGCCGGGTCGTTTTTGATAATCATCTCCAGTGTTGGAACTCTCGGTCTTTGTCCGCTGTTGTCTGATGGAGTATCCGTTCCGTCGAATGGAGCTACCTTCGATGACAAAGGTCTGCTTTCTTTCTCGGAAGCGTTCATGGAACTCATTTCCTCGCTTAGATCAATATCGGTGACGTCATACAGTTCGACGTCAAAAAGACCGTCATCTGAGTTAACGTGACAGTACACGTCTCTCAGTTCCATGATAAAACGAAAAATGGCGTGTTGACCGAGTTCTGCTGCCATTTTCAATGGATTGTACCCAGCATTGTTCTCCGTTGTCCATATGTGAGAGAAACCTACGCTGGATTCGTTCGGACTACTTTCTCCTTCATGCGCATTTACAGTTGCTGCCGAATCACCGCCAACAGCTGTAATTTTTGCAACGTGCTCAAACATCTTCATGACGTCTGCGATTTTCTCTGGATACAGATGTGAATATTTTATAAGAGAATGGCATATATTGTCCCCGACACTGTTTTGCCCGTCCAATTTAGCGCCATACGATAATACTGTATCAAAAAGCTTCGTGTTGAGTGTGAGCGCAGCGACCGACAACGGAAGTTCTCCCAACATAACAGTGTTGTCAAACCGGGTACCAGTTGCGCACTGTTGGAGCATCGTGGCAAGAATATCACTGGTTCCAATTTCTCGCGCTTTATTCAACAGGAGCTCAATGACGTCATTATGGCCGACTGTCAAAGCAATATGGAGGACAGTTTGACCTCTGTAAAGTTCGGAGTTCATGCGATTGGCGGACAAGAGGAGAGGATGGGCGTCAACTACACCGGAAATCACGTGACAGGAGGAGCGCATTTTAATGGCGACATGGAGAATCGTCTCGTCTTCCTGTAAGTCCCAGATTTTGGAGTCGTTGTGCTTCTCGACAAGAGACAGAAGTTGTCGTATGTTCGAATCGTCGCTCTGACGATAAGCCTGGTGCAATGCAAGGATATACCCCGCGGGATCTGTCGTCAACTCCCCGTCCATTGCGAACAATGGATATAGAAAACGTTTCACGAACGTTGTTTGTGTTGCTACTCCTTGAATTTAATACTCTACGTCATATTATTTGCATGAATAATGCGTTTTTCAGCATTTCTCTATGCTAAAGTCAGCGCCCAAAGGTACCTGTGAATATAAGAATAAAACATATCTACATGGATAGAATGTGTATACCCAATTAACTTTTTGTATATATTTTGCATGCGGTCATCTACAAAATATACCCGCAGGTTTTTGTCGTGTCGTTCATTTTAATTTTATTCCGAAAGTGCGCGCGATTTTTGATAGACATCGGCTTGTATCTAAATCGATTTTTTGATCGAACGCATCTTGATTTCAACAATAGGCTGAATTTCATTGGTCTGTCATCCACCAATGAAAAACAACGATACAATTGAGGGAAGCTTTTGCAGTTTTGACTTCAACAGGGAGCTAGGGAAGCCCATTTTACACATCATAT
This sequence comes from Cerastoderma edule, assembly GCA_947846245.1. NCBI lineage: Eukaryota > Metazoa > Mollusca > Bivalvia > Cardiida > Cardiidae > Cerastoderma > Cerastoderma edule. The sequence continues at coordinate 407,421 of OX401409.1, forward strand.
TTGACGTTGCCAGGTATGTAGTCCTACCAAATATATGTCTATGGCCAAATATTTGTGTCAGTTATGTTTATCAAAACACCAACTGTGAAATGAAAAGATTGTGACAAATGTTAAATATACTGCCCGTTTTACTGATTTCCAAAATTGTTCTCAACACAGGTATTTATCGATCAACATTAAGAAGTTCAATGTGTTCACCAACATCAAATTACACTGTTGCCTAAGTCGTTTTTAAAGCAATACACACCCAAAGACAAACTTTGATAGGAAAGCACGTGAAGACGAACCGTTCAACTAGGAAGACACACAGGGACCAATGTCGTTTGATATATCTATTTTATCAACTATGTGTATATATTGATGATATAGCTATCTCGTACGACATTTGTCGTTTTGGGTGGACAGACTTAGCACAGATAGTATGAACGGTTGAACAAATCATTCAAACACGAAAATACATGCTGGAAGCATAGACAGGCGAACAAACAATCACTGAGAGACCAACACAGTAGCATAAACAGACGGACACAAACACACTCAAAGGCAGTGTATACAGAGCCAGGAAGACATCACGCAAAAATATTTAAATAACAGACAACGTTCATTCAAGTAGAGTGCATACATGCACAGAGGCAGATAAATTTGAATACAGACGGTAAGACATCAAGCACATAAAATCCACTCAGACGGACACAAAACTAAATTAAAACACGGCATTACCTTCCCGCACTCTAGCATCTAAATGACAGCGAACTGTAAACAAATTTGTTTGTATATCACCGTGACCTAATGTCAGAAATCGATAACCAATATCGATAGATTTAAATTCACTTCAGATTGAAATTCTTTCTAGACGACAACCTATCGATCGCGCCAAATTGAAAGAGCTTTCAGACTGTTCACTAATCTGTATTAACAATGCAATACAGACCTTTCGCGGGATAAAACACATTGTTAGATTTTTCTCCCAAACAATTGTTACAAAAAGAAGAAATTGCTCAAACAAGCAATTTCTCCTTTTGACAACAATTGTGTATAAAAACGTCTGCATCGGATAAATGAAATCCAGACGTTGTGAAGTAAAGGGTTGAACCAGTCATTAATCTCTTTGACTTACAAACATTATGAATGAAGGTTTCTCTTGCCAATTAAATAGTTAGCGCTTAGCCTAAAGCACAGAAAATTAACTCTGATACCGACAACTTTTGATTGATCAGCTTGTATGGATTAATGAATTAACTTAATGTTATTTCCAGATAACTTTTGATAAGTTCACCGCAGGCAGTGTACCTATGTATGTTTACCTAGGTCAGTGCATTAACACGGTCCAAGAGTGAAGAACATACACCTGGATCATTTGAATTAAGACATCTTCGATGTCAATCATATTTCATTTACGAACTATTTAAACCAATCTAGGTTTCGAGCTTGGACATGAATCATTTTTATATTTGTCTCGCCACTAACTAAAGCAAAAGGGTTCGACCAACTACTTTCTAATGACAGCGGATGCCACTGCCGTCAGTAAATATGGACAGTGCAAACATCTAGGTTTTTGGACAGTGTAATCAATGTCAGAATTAAATGAACCACCCCCACCAAGAACTCACATAGTGTTCTCACGCTAATTCTTAAATTATGTTATTATTACTATTAAACGAACAAATCCAACAGCGAGTTCTAAAGTTCAGTAAATGTCAAATCCATGACCTTGCCTACCATGCAAATGTTCATGTACGGAGACATTGGAAAGGAAGAACATGTTAACAAACATTTGATTTGTATTTGATTTGTATTGGGGTTTTACATCGCGTCAACAGAATATTTTGAAATTGCGATGCTCGGCTCATAAATGAAGAAGAAAGACCTCTATAGTTAACTGTACATAAAGCCAGATTAAGCTAATTAAAACCATAAGCATTCTGCAAGTCACGCCGGATTTCCTATGAAAATTCAAATTTATCAATGTAATGCATAAGGAAGGGTCATACCCAACTCCTATTTCATAAACGTTCTTTCTAACTTCTGGTCAGAGCATATGCAGAACATCTTCTGATTATCTCAGTCGATAGAATGTCCGGATCGGAATACAGAATTGAGTTCGAGACCAAACACGACCAATATTCTTTCCGACGCCTGACGCCTAATTTTTACTTCGCCAAACGGTGATAGAACCTTGGACCATTGGTACAACACGCCCTTCTCTGCCACTTCACCACTGTCGCCCTTACCTAATTTGAAAAGCCGAAATAAAACTGAAAAACTATTAGCACTGTATGTAACCTCATTGAAAAAGGTTCTTATGTTAAGGGTTCAATATCTACAGGGTTCATGTAATCTCATTATGGAAATATGTATGTTAGGCCTAGACACAACCATCATTCGGCTTTACAACTTTTATCACCGATCAATGAATAGTGCTTGTGATTGATTTATAGGTTTATACAACTTATCTACAAGCAAACTGTGTCATAAATCCCCTTCCGTTGAAGAATACATCTTAATCGCTGAGAAGGAATTTTGAAAAGAAATAGGGACGGTTTAAATTGACATCTCGTGAAGAATCCAAAATTTCGACGATAAAAATGTCGCTTAGACAAAAATGATAAAAAGCGTGACTTATAGTTTCTTCGATTCTTGTGTTGTTTAAAGGTGCTTATTTAGCATGTAAGAAAATGTTGATGTTAAAAGTTAATTCCTTTAAAACTGCACATGAGATGTTCTGTTATATGATACTGAAGGATAGTCATTTGAATCAAAATTAGATCGTTTTTAATTCTTTTAAAGTGTTAATACACATATATCTTAAGCAAATGGCGTGCCATCTCTTTTGAGATCTACTGCATATAAACTGTACATACTTAGATAAATTGACGCTTCCCTAATAAATCATGCTTTCAATAGCTATTCTTAATTGTATATCAAACAACAATACAGTAACTGTATGGTTTGTACATTTTATTTTGATTTCAAATTTTCTCTTTTGTGAACAAACACACTCAAATGTCGTCTGTTGGAGGAAACACTTGAATCCGTCTGCGTCAAAGAACGATTCGTTTACATAGGCCAAACGAGTCTACACTCGTGCCGCTCTCGAGTTTCTCCATCTGACCCAGATACAACAACACACGGGCTACGTCATGTGACGTAATGAAGCACTCAGCCAATCAAGTATGAGTTTTTAGTCGTAGAGAAGTGCACGTGATAATTCGGTCGAAGTCAATCACTGCATCGTTTACTTAATAATACATGTACTTACATAATTACCCCATGCCTACTTAACTAAGTTAATCCGTCAGACAATTCTTGCACGGAAGAATGATTAAGTGTTTTGTTAGCGTGATCATTAGTAGGCCCTTTCCCTCATATATACCAACTAAAGCAGTTTGCAGAACACGTGTGCACTCACAGGAATACTTGGTAAAAGATTGGTATCTGCTAAGAACCGGAAGTTATGACATACCTCGGGAATGCGTACTAAACTGGGAACCGGTCTCTCATCTATCCACTAGACAGCGGGGAACCAGTTTAGAATACGTATGTTCCGATGTATCACCACAATGTCATACGCAACTGCCGATGTGTTTGTTTACTAGTATATGGTTGTACGGTTTTTTTTCAAGAGGTTTATCTTGGCAATATTTTAATTTATTTTTATTTATTCAAACTCTTTGCTCCAAGCCTGTCCCCTCATATACAAATGATAACGTCGTCATTAATTGCAAAGCCAGTTACAGTTGATATTCATAATCTTCTGATACACATATTTCACGACGAAGAACATAACAGAACAAGCACTGACAAGTGTTAACGCTCTATTCACATCATAAATTATAACGAAATCATGGGTTTCAGTAATTTAGAAGTAAAGAAAAGTCTTTGGTTTTTTGACAATGATTGTTAATATGAAATTTTATCGTTTATTACTCCCAGACCACAATCCTCTCAGTCCATTTAAATTAGCCGATTAGTCCATGGTGCTAAAATGCAATTTTTTACACATGTCTTTATTAAAGGTCCACTCATTCTCATAGAATTTAACCTAAACTTCCATTTGGTATGAACTCGCATGACCTCAAAATTAACAATGTCAAGTGAAAATGTGCTACTAGGCGACATCGTGTATAGTGTTTTACAAGCCGAGCATAGCAACCTGGACACACCTATTTGCAGCGAGACGTTATGATTTTTTTGGCTATGGTGAAGTTTATTTAAGAGTTATCCGCTTGAAATTCCCTGCAATTTAGAAAATATCGAAATCAATGCGTTTTTTGAACAAGTTGGGGTTGAGCCCTTTCCTAGGCTTAACCAAATACCAAATCACAAATGCATCTATGTCCTCTCTCCAGTATATTCTGGGTGATGTGAATCACAGAACGAATAAAAGCCAATTAAACATTCGCTGCATTATAACATGATGATCATTGAAAACGCATGCGAAACAATGGTTTTATATGCATAGTGGTAAGATACTTTATCGCTTCTATCGTAGTAACACATGATTATTATTATTTTGTATTACATGTACTCGATTGTAAATTATGTGACAGATCTTAATCAAAAACATCAGCAGTCGACAATCATAAGCTGACGTTGCATTAATTTTATCAAATGAGAGAATAAAGATCAGTCATGATATCTATGTTTTAAACTGTATAAATGAAGAAATGAAGTCATTGTGAGTTTAATATATGTTGCTTCAATTTGTCTTTTAAGTTGAGCCAGGATTCTTAAAGTCATTTAGAAGCGTTCAAATCTACACCAAACGACCTAAGGTTGTCGTCTGCATATGAGTGTGTTTTTGCCAGGAAATGACATGTTCAATCTTATCATATGAAAATCTGCACTCTCCTAAACTAGATTCAATCACATTCTTTCAATTTGAAGTGTAAACAAAAGTCAAAAATGTCATCTTGTAGAAAGTAACTGTCGTAACCACGGAGTTGTGAGACTTTATTAGGTCAATGAAACGAGCGGACAGTTTAGATCATTATAGAAACAAAACTTCGGGGGCACTTTTAATTTTTAACGAGCCACTTCCTGTTTTGATGAGGTAGTCAGAAGTTGAGAGGTCGCAGAAACTTGGGAACTTGTACAAGAGGGTCTTTGCCCGTAACCTAGTATAAAAGTGGTTTTTATAGAGTTCGGATTGATGCTAAAAAAACGTGACATAGGATTTTCAAAATGAATTTGGAACTGATACTTCTAATATTTACCCTGCAGAGTAAGTTGACTTTTTACAACTGTTGATGGTTTTGGTTCGGTTTGCTAATTAACTAGCTTGTCTTAGGATTACATTGTTTTGCTGCAGTCGAATTTTTAAATAATTTGTTCTTATACGAGCTTCATTATTCCATAATTATTTTCGTTTTATTTAAATTATTTTTAATTGTATTCAAATTTTCGCTTGCATCTCTACGTTATTTTTTTGGAATATCCAAAACTGCTTAAAGAATAAACGAGACAAAAACTATTTGAAAAAATGACGACATGGTTTATTTTATAATCAACATCCCAACATCAAAAGTGGCATAAGAGGAAATAGCACACTAAAACCATTTAAGCCATAATAACGATTTGAAAAATCAAATGATACGAAACCAAATGTAAAATATATCTTGTTTACTTAAATAACACCACGTGTTTGATCACATGGAGATACCTCTGCATCTACTTCAAATAACGCTTTGAGGACCAAATGCATTTTAGAAGAAAGAAAAAAATCGGTAATACTTATACAAAAGGACACAATGACTTTCCGTAAGAGCAATACTACTCTCCAGTGTACATTTCTTACAAAAGTGTTAGGAATAAAATGATTTTGTAGAATTGCCACACACATAATTTAGTTTCACCCTCTTTTTCAAAAGTTAACGCTTAAGTTTCAAAACCGAAGGTGTCTTTAGCCTTTAACAGTCTTTATAATTGTCGCATATTTATTACAGTTTTTGTTACTCATTACAGCTTTAACGGATTTTAATGGCGTCAAATCCTCACCGACAACGGTAACCCACGTGACCACCAGCACCCATGATCCGACTGAAACATCAGCAACAACAACTACAACAACATCACTTCCGGTCGACGAGAACGAGGCTATTGTTGCAGAAAATGGCGGGCACATTGGTTTAGGTGGCAATGGCGTAGAACAAGTCGTGTCAATCCAAAGCGACGTCAAAGTTAATACAGAAACCAAGACAGATGATGACCACGTGACTACTACAAACAATCAGCAATCCAGCACCGAGACCACGACGTTAGCTGATTCTGAGATTGATAACTACGAAAACAGCGATGGGTCTGTTGGTGAAAACAGCCAGACGACCTTTCCAACAAGTACACTAGCTAATGAATACAATGACGCCTCTAGTAAAACAAGTACCTTAGCCGATGAAAAGAGTGATATCACTACGATAACTACAGTTATAGCTGACGAGCAAAGCGATTTCTTTACTCCAACAAGTACACAATCAGATGAAAGTCAGGATATAACTACAGTTCCGGAAAACAGAATTTCATTTGACTCGATTCGTCTACCACATACGGTGAAGCCGTGGATCTACGAGGTCATATTGAAACCATTCATCTACGAGAATACGGAGGAACCATTTAAATATGAATGTAAGTTAATTAGTTAATAAGCTCAACTAATTCACAGCCTGGGATCAGGGTAAATGATGCAAGCTCTTGGACATCCGTGAAATAGTTATCAAAAGTAATCTTCAAACCTGACATCGAATTGTTAACCCGTAATGTAGCCCAAATTCCGTGCATTTGTATTTACAATTTTCTTCCGAAATATTATCCTCGGAATACATTTGATTTATCAAATAATTCTTCGTTATAGACTTGACCTAACATTTCCGTTGGCGGACAAGAATGACATAAGCTATCTACTAGCTTACTAGTATCGGTCCTAAGCTCGAAGCTTTCACTCATTATCTCATGCATTGATTCACACTACCAATCAGAGTTAATTTCATTCCAGGCAAAACGATAATAAACATCACGTGTCTAGAGGAGACTGACGTCATCAAACTACATGTCGTCCAGCACGAGATTCTCGCAGTTCGAGTAATTGACGTCACTGAGAGCCTCGATGTGGGTTTGGTCTATTTCGAGCTTGACAAACCGACTGGGATGATGGGAATTCTATTGGTGAATCCCCTGCAGGACGGAAAACAGTATACTGTTATCATTGAATCGATTGGTCTGATAACAGACGGGTTGCAAGGTTTTTACAGAAGTCCGTATAAAGTTGGGAACCAGACAAGGTAAACATAATACGTGTACACCTATGAAACATATTTACGTTATAAGTTGTCCGCAACACTTTAAACTAAGACATGTCTTGTAAATTGTGGGTTTTGGACGCTCTCCACAATCGATAATGTCCTACTTTAAAACACGCAGGTATTAATAAATTCATAAGCATACATTGTATCTGATGCAATAGATTCAGTAGATTTCCTCTCCCGATTATTCCATCCATTTTGGCTCAGTTTATTTTTGCAGCTAAGACGTGTGCCTTCCTCCATGACCCATGAGGTGGTTAATGTATGATAATTGAAGTACTTATGCGTAGTAAATTAAAAAATGAAACAATAACAATCAACTTTTCACCCGTTGCCATAGATACATCGTGACGACCATGATGGAGCCGACAGATGCCCGGATGGTTTTTCCGTGTTTCGACGAGCCGGACTTTAAGGCCGTGTTTCTGTTTTATATTTACCGGAAGGAAGGCTTCACCAGCCTCACGAATCTACCCAAGCGAGAAACCATCGGACCGTGAGTACACAACCCTATTATTGCATTCTGGGTAGTCTTATCAGAATTGGACTACACGAAATCCATTTTCAATGAACATTCAACACGAAACTACCATAAAACCGTCATGATTTAGGGCAGATGAAACGAAAAATGAAATGTGCTCAGTATTTTCATTCTTCGTATCGTTTAACATATAAAGTTAATCTTATGGTGACAATGACTTTTAATGATATATATTAATCGGGGTTTCCTTTTGTTTCAAATCTAAAGTTCATTTTATTAAGACAATAGATAATATCAACAGAAAATTATGTTGGTACTTTGACTTTGCAAAGAGAAAGACGAGAGCGATTGAATATAAATGCTATATAAAGTTGTAAAATGAAAATATTCGTTTTGAAGAAAGACATTGTTCTTTCTTTTATTTTCATTAACTCCATTTGTTTTTCCCTCTTCAGAGACGACGATGGATTTTACCTCGATATTTTCGACCAACCCCGAAATGTTCCGATGTCTACATATCTGGTTGCCATAGCAATAGGCGACTTGGCCTATAAAGAGAAGTACGTGCGTGACATAAGAGTGAGTACCGTGGGATAACAATTTCCGGTCACATGACTTGCCAATTTCAGAAACATAGAAAACTATGTATCTGCCAAAATACGCGAATTCATAAACATATGAACCTCATAAACGAGATGACGAAAAAAGAATAACGTACATGTAGTTATCAGACAGGTCAAGCCGATCACAAATAGGTAAAAGAAAAAAAGAAAAACAAACAAATTAATCATGATAAAGTTTTGGAGCCATTTTAAAAAATACAAACCTCACAAAAAGAATAAATTGCATGTGACATGTAATTCATCCCTTCACAAAAATTTCTATAGTCGTCAACATCAGATGCGGCTAGTAAGGCTTTATTGCGTGATGAATTAACTCTAACATTATCTCACTTAGTTCCGGACCTGGAGCCGAAGTAACGCTGTTCACCTGACCGACTTTTCCCTTGATATTGGTGTGAAGACCATGGAGTTTTTTGAAGACTATTTCCAGGTGGAATACCCTCTACCCAAACAAGGTGTGTATATGAAAATGCGTCGCTGCTTTGCTTTATACCACTTCACCTCTCAGTTTGTACTCATTCAGTTGGAGAAGTCTTCGAATCATACTTGTTATATTCATCTGAATTTAAAATAGCAAACGTTAGTAATGTTCATATCGATTGTATTTGTCTAGCGGCTTTTCGGTTTGCACGGTAGAAAGTTAAAGCTACTGTGGGATCCTTGGCAAATTTCCCATTCTATCCTCTTTAACTACTATCGTGTCCCGTGCCGTCACTAATATTCACATGTTGATCAATGCATGACACTTCTTCATGCATCTGTCAAAGATACATTGACATTGTTTCAATATTGAATAATTTTATTAACTTTTATTAAGACATGATTGCGGTACCCACGATGAGTTTTAACGCCATGGAACACTGGGGATTGATCACGTGTCGAGAGGAATCCATGTTGTACGAGACGGGCGTCTCCTCCGCCGCCGACCAAGAGTGGATCGCAATTCTCATTGCACACGAGATTTCACATCAGGCAAGTGAGAGAAAAAATCAAAGCACTGAAAGGGTGTTGTAATGTCAACCAAATAGTTAGTAACAAAGTGTAACGTTTGTGGAACGTACATACAAAGTTGAGAACCTAACACCTTATTATAGAAAATTTGCAGAGCTCGGTTTGTTAAATGGTTGGTTGTTTGTATAATATCATACTTTACCTTCTATCAAAGTATTTTGTTTGTATTTAAAAAGAAACTCACTTATCAATGAAATAAGGTTGCAAAGCCGCGTTTTGTCTGGATATCCATTTAAGTTTCTTCAATTGCTTAGACACATCTTTACATAAGTATTCCCTTACAAAGAATTCAATAAATTAACGCTAGAAACAGTCAAACTCTTGTAAAGAGGCAAGACTATGGAACTGAGAAAAAGGGCTGTATAAGACAGGTTGGCTGCTTAACACAAATGCATGCACACTATAAATCAACAATGGGACTTTCTGTATTTTTTTAAAGCAGGTTGGCCGCTTCAAACGATGGTTGCTGAATACAAGTTGGACTGTAACTAGAAATTATACTAAGGGAAATTGAGATCATACTTCTACCTCAGAGAATCATTGTAGGTCTCTTCTAATCTCTTGTTCTGACACATATTAGAGGAATACGATCGACATAAGCCGGAAAAAACCTCTTGAACTTTACCTTTTGATATTCAATACCACTAACAGCATTATTAAAACTTTATATATTTCAGTGGTTTGGAAACATCGTATCGCCGAAATGGTGGGATGAGCTCTGGTTGAACGAAGGTAAGAACATTTCGGGGTTTCAACGCAAGTCGATAGCAAGTGCTTCACAAATGATTTGCTCTAGATCTTATTACACTTTCAGTTTGTCCAACTTAGAAGGGAACTCGTTGATTCGTAGTTTAGATTGCTACTGCTCAACAAACGTAATTGCTTTAATTTCTATTACGTCTATAATTGTAAATATCAAATTTTGGTAATAAGAAACAATATTTCATTTAATTCAACCTGAGTTTACTTATTGAGGACACTCAAGTTATTAAGACAAAAGAAGTTGGGCTTGCATATCGTAAACACGTTGGCTATTCTTGGCAGAGATTCACAGTGTTCCTGGGTTGGAGGAACAACCTTTCTGTGCAAGGCTCGTTGTCTCTTCTTTCTCACGTTGGTTTAATTTGTCTTCAGGGTTTGCGACCTACATGATGATGCTGGCGATAGAGAATGTGATACCAGAATGGGAAACGGTGAGATTTTTCTTAATGTTTTACCAAACGGCAAATTTTCGACAGTCCTGAATTGAAAGGGTTAGCAGGCAACATTTCAAAATATGATGTAATTGAAAAGTAACCTTCTGATAGGGCAGAACATATTGTGGGAGAAAGAGAAATTGCTCATTAAGAGCAATTTCTATTTTTCCTACAATGTTTTCCAACGTCGTGTGCAACAAACTGGTCACATGTCGTTATTGTTTGGTAATGGGTTAAACAATTGCCTTCTTATATGAATTAGTCAAAGAAATCAACCATAGCCAAAACAAATAAGATGAACACGTACATTTTCTTACGATGGGTAAACATAGCTCTTGGAACATTAGTACATGTGAAACGCTGTCTTGGATTAGCATGTAATATAAGTAATGGCAAGATTTTGGTTGAAGCTAGTCATGTGTCCCAATATACGCCTTATTCATGTTTCACTGTAAAAACGAGTTGTTAGAAAATACAGTTGAGTCTCAAGCATTTTGCTTGAGCATGAAATACAAAGCATCACATTTCACATATGTCCGGCAGTGTCTTTTGGTCCCTGCTTCGTGAAATGGATATTCACCAATTATTTATACTCTTAAAGGACATCGAGGCCATCAACATCTCAACAACAGGACGAACAATACCGTATAAGCTTTTTGTCTGTTTTCATTTGTAAGTTACTCAAGAAGCCTGTTGACTTCCACTTTAGTCAATTTATTTTTGTTTGCTTTTTATTTGTTAGTTACTCAAGATGCCGGTAAACTACCACTTTAGTTAATTTTTGTTTGCTTGTTTTATTTGTACGTTTCTCAAGATGCAAGTTGACTACCACTGTAGTTATTTTTTGGTTGCTTTTTAATTGTTAGTTACTCAAGATGCCGGTTGACACTCGAGGGACCCAGAATGTGTTCAACGTTGACGACAGTCTGACGTCACATCCGGTTTACGTGCCTGTCCAACATCCGAATGAGATTGGAGAGATTTTTGACCTGATTTCATATGCAAAGGTAAAATAGACATTGTCTAGTAGTACTCGAGAATCCCTGAAAAGCGGAAATTCAACTTAAAAAATGCTGACATAGCGTTCAATCCAATACACAAAGAGTCCTTATGTTTATACCAGTATAACGCCAGGAAATGGTGTTATTTGAAAAAAAAGTAGTCCGTTGTCATTTATTTGATCATAAGTGCAGAACATATCAATATTGAAATATTAGATTAAATACTTTATGCAAGTGTTAAGAGTACTTTACACCATTTTAAGCAACAATCTCGTATTTGCAATGACTATTCGTAAAAATATAATGTAATTGGTTAGTATGTCCTATGCGTTAATATGTCTTATGTGTTAATATGTCTTATGTGCTAATATATCTTATGTGTTAATATGTCTTGTGTTTGTGTGTTACAGGGATCTGCTGTTATACGGATGATGAACTTTATACTTGGTGATGATACGTTTAGGAATGGATTAACGGTACAGTAATCACAGTTACATATTGCTTTACTGTTACTTACAGGTTTTACGTAACTTCAGTAACATTTCATTTTTCTATGGTTTACGTATCCTTTCTTGGGAAAGACCCGAAGAACGAAAATTGCCAATCAACCAGACACTAACAATTATCAATCTTCTGTAGAATTTAAAATCTATGTCGATACAGATGAGTGTGATATGGAACCAAAAGTTTTATTTGTATTGCCTTGTGGAATATACGTTGCTCCCGACAATTTCCTTGTTGTATGCGCTCTTAATTTCAACATACCCATTAAGAATACTCGTCCCTGTTCGTTGATAATGGGAATCGAATCCGTGTCCTCCGAAAGAAGAATCTTGCATGCAATAGACACCAACAAAGACCCAGTTATGTAATGCAACAATTATTTTATAATCGCTGTGACCGTTCTTTGTGTTATGTCCTTTTGCTTACCATAACGCTTTTATTTTCGATTCTATATTTACAGCGATACTTAAAGGCTTACAGCTATGATACAGCCACCCACGTTGACCTGTGGAACTCATTGCGTGAGGTATGCTTTTTAACCCCCTCTCCCACAGCACATTTAATTCACAACCTTATCACGGACAGACAGTCGTTGATTTCCATATACATTCTAAATGTGGTGAATTACAGGAAAAGAGCTATTGTGTTCCTCGATTATTAAATGTCCCCTTTAACCCGGCTCGTCTTATTGTGTGACATTTGGAGCTGGTTCCATTTTGGCGTTGTAAAAACGGTAACAGTCTGGTATGTATGAAAATAGGTGGGCTACAGCTTGCACATTGCCTACATAGACCCCAAAATGTTCCCCCCCAATGAGATTTATAGCAACTAAAGTTGATGCATTTCAAACAGCTTCTCGTGGTGTTCTAAATGACACATCTATGTTGCGCGTGATCACTGATAAACATAAACAAATGTAAACTTATTATAAGAGTATATGTTTCTCGACCTTGGTATTACATGTACATGATACAAATTATTCCTTTTCTATTCACAGCAAGCTGTAGAGGACAACAAACAAATCACAGACGTAAAGGGGATCATGGATACATGGATCAAGGAGAAGAACTACCCTGTTGTCATGGTAACCAGAAATGGCACGGATGTTTGTCTCGACCAATTAGCGTTTCTCCTCACTGAGGACGAGCGGGCGAACCGATCCCATGTGTATGTTCTACTTTATTTTCTCGCTTCTTCATGTTTTTTGTTTTTAAATGGTGTTTATAAAGCGCGTCCCTATTTGTTCAGTAATGTTGCAAAGCCCGACTGTTAATGGTGGAGGAAGATCCCATACTCAACAGCACATAAGGGCCGGACAAGCCGGCAAGAACCATCGACAATTCATATGTCAGTCGCGAGACTACGTCTGATGAAAATCCAAATGCCTTCACCGGGATTTCTCGCTTCTGTAAGTGTGTCTAAAGTTGGACACATTCCTTGCCAAAAGCACTTTAACGCCAAACGAAAGCCATGACTGTCTTATGCTTATTGTTTCTTACAACTCATCCGATAGGTTTGTGTGTGGATAAAAAGTCGACAGTGAAATGAGGTAGACTGTATAACTGTATCTTTATTCCAGGTTCTGGGAAATACCCTTTACATACACGACAGATGGAGATCCGTCGTTTGACAAAGAGTCACGTGATATTGTTTGGCTCAACAAAGATGGTGGCAAAGGTATTTATTTCTTCATTTAAAAAGAAGAAAATACAGTAAACCAAAGACGGCACATTGTTTGCTAACTTACTTTAAAATTACTCTGCACGCAAACCGGATGCACTGCTCTATGAACTAGGATTGCTCTACACCTAATTGCTTAACATGTCGCACCTATTGGTAGATGTTAGTCGACTTGACAAACCCCTATTTCATTTCAATGAAAAAGAAACATCTTATTTAACTGGGACGGTGCTGTGTTTAAACTGTATTGGGGTGTGGAACTGCCACACAGGCAACACTTTCTACTGCTACAAAATAGATCAGCAAATCAATAACTTAACCACGATGCTGCAAATGAGCTCAAATGTTTTGAGTCAACCTATCTTTAATCGCATCCAATCTCTAAAGTTGTGATCAATATTGATATTTTTTCTCTCAGTTTGTTTTCAGGATGACGCCATTAAAGACGACCAATGGATTGTGGGTAATATTCAACAAGTCGGTTATTTCCGGGTAAATTACGACATCGACAATTGGAGAGCCATTTTACGGCAGTTGACGGAAAATCACGAAGTTATCCATCCAATCAACAGGGCTCAAATTATCAACGATGCATGGCATCTCGCTTCGTAAGCATCAGACATATTAATGCATACACGTCTTAAAACAGAAAACTCATAATCCGCCATTTTGAAAATCATCATGTCATCGGTTAACTTCTGTCGTTTTCGTTTTACACCGGTCTTGGCCGGAACTATTCGGTTTAATACAAATAGTCCCTGCCCCGAGTGTACAGCAATAACAACCAAAGCAATCCGACGACAAAATGAGTTTCAAAAAGGCGGATTATAGGTTTTCTACCTTGACTTACAGGGAATTTGGCGCTTAATTGTATCAAGGTTTTTCTGTTTCACTGCAAGTTAATCAGGCTGTAACCTTATATCATGCTTATTATAGCTTTCATGCTGAAATCTCAGTTGACCCTATTGAAATAAAGGGCTGCGTGTATTAGGAGACCGAAAGTTAAAGCTACGAAGGATATAATGTAGAGAGTTGTTCAAAACTTTGATTTAAATGGCCATATTAATCTTTTGTCATGTTATAATATCATGTTTTTCACTTACTTCAAAACAATGGCCGTATCTCCCAGAGCCGTTGTTTAGATGGAATGATATAATTTCTCTTGGCTCATGAGCAGCCATTTTTCTCGGTTCCGTTTTGCTGTGGTAACATGCTAATGCCTATATGACATGCATTTGATTCAACTCTATTTCAGAGCTGGTTTGCTAGATTTTGAGATCGCTCTGGGTACGTTCAACTATCTTGACGAAGAACTCCATTTTGTTCCCTGGAAAGCCGCCATTAACAATCTCAAGTATATCCAATCATCGCTACAGCTGTTCCCAATTTACGGCGAATTTCTAGTAAGGACAAATCTTACTATCCATCTATTCTTTTTGTTTCATTATAACAAGTATCATAAAAAATGATACAATCCTGATAATTGAAAGGTACATTTTAGCAATACCCCATAGAACAGAAATATCATTCGTTGGCGTTTGCCGCAATGATAAGTATGATTCCATTCATGCTATTTTTTTCAAATCTTTGAAGTTTTATATCTCGATACATCTTTATTTTTTTTTTAAAAAAACTGTCCTTTCGTATTACCAAAAGATATCCTGTTGGATTTTGATAACCCACCCCTATACATACATTTGTGTAATAAAGTACCAAGTGAAATTGTCTCTGTGGTTTAAAAAAGAGACAATTACGACAGAAGAAGAAATTACTTGAGGCTATTCAAACATCTTTTAGCGTGTTTTATGTTGTATACGTATGGCTATACTGTAAATACAAGCAGTAACACACTGATGGGAGGAAGAAGAATTTGTTTCTATCTAAAAGCTTATATAAATTTAATTAAAATCTCATTTAGGCATTTAACCCCGCAATCATACTTGCTACTTCTACGTTGCTTTATGTATACTATACATCTTTCTACATAATTTTAAAGAACTGTCGTACTATTTAGAATCTTATAATTTGTGATGCCTGGCTAAGTGGTAAGGGTGGCGGTCTTGTATTTCGGGGATTTCTTATTAAAGCCCTACCGACACCGCTTGTTTCGTGAAAGTGTCATTTGCTTTAAAGCCCTAGCCTAGTTTCAATGAATTTTAGATAGATAATATGACTGAAAATTTGCTGAATGGACGTTTAAATCCCAAACAAACAATCAAACAAACAAACCAGACTCTCGTTATTTTCAGAGCTTCATGAAGAAGAAGATAACGAAGGCTTATCTTAATTCCGCAGACGTTCGTACCCACAATGACAAGTACGTATACACGAATCATATTCGTTTGTTAGATCATTCCAAAATGAAATATACGATTCCATTCTGTGCATAACTTTCCATACTCCCAATGAAAGAATTTTCAGAAGAGATATTGAATTGAGATAGTATTGGAAAAGGAACATTATTGGACAGAAATGAATAAAGAAACATCAGCAGACGTAAAACGAATAAGATCAGTATTGTATTCATTTGGACAACATATATTGCTTGCTGTATTGATAACCGAATAGAGCATCTTCAAATTAAATTTGTTTGGATGAATTATGTTATAATTTATTGTATAAATCAGGATTAAATATGCCATGCTTGGGTACGCAGCTTGTGGTTACGGACTGGAAGCTTGTGTGAACGATGCCATGGAGAGGTTCCAACAGTGGATGAACGACGAAAACTACCTGTAAGTATACCGAGGATTCAGTTCAAAACTATAGTAAGTGCTTCATATTTGTGAATAACTTACTATAATCTTGCACTGAAGCCTCGACGTGCATATTGAGCTGCGTCCTGTTAACTGTGTGGGCGGAATTGCTGGACTGCCGGAAGCCCAGTTCGTAGTTTTGCGTGAATCAGGGTTCCGTTTAGCCAGAGCATTGTGGGCGGCCAATACATCGCCTCTATGGATTATGCAGATTGATATCGAGAAAATGTCTCAATTTCAATTTAAGAAAATGAATCTCAAAAAGTATTTTTTCGGGTATTTAAACAAAATTGAACAATAGAAATAAACATCAATAAATGCTTTATTATTATGCATACGATGTCATGCTCACGACAACAAGGTGTTTCCCCCAAAAATAAACAAAATAAAACATAAACATAATGAGATTTAAAAAAAAAAGATTAAACAATTATATATTGTTCCCGGTGTGGTCCTAAGTTCATGCATATCTTTACCTTTACAGGGTAAACCCGGATATGAAATCCACAGTCTACTGTATGGGTGTAAAGAAAGGTGGCGCCAAAGCCTGGGAGTTCGTGTTGCAGAAATACCTTCACAGTGATTCCTCGGCGGAGAGGAGATTTTTGGTAGAGGCGCTGGCCTGCACAGAGGAACCATGGCTACTGTCAAAGTAAGTTATTGGGGATATCGTTGCTTTGTCTTAGTTAAAGCCATGACTGGTTTCTGATATGGAAAACGCAATCGGAGAGATTTAGCAAATACCGCCATGCCAAATCCGACAGTATGACCTGTCAACGTCATAAGGGATTCCGTTTTAAGGAAATCGTTCCACTGTTTGTAAAAACGACAGTAATTGTGCACATTTAACAACACTATACGCCGCGAATGTTTATGTGTGTTTGCAAACAAACTTCTGCGCGTAAGGTTCTCAAGTGAACTAAAAATGGTGGACATAGAATTATGACACTGCTTGTTGAAGAATCAAATGATGATGATTGAATTAATCTGAATATGGGGTTTTTTAATCAATATTTAAGGAAGTTTTCAAAGACTCTAAGGTCACGCATGTAAATAGCAATAACGCTTCTAATGATAAGAACGCAATATTTTTTCTCTCTTTTTTTTTACAGACTAAGTAAAATCGTTGTTTATTCACCATCGGACTACTTTTTGTCAACTGACAAAATCTTGGCAATGGGCCAAATGGCGAAAACCCCCGTTGGACGAATGATGGCTTGGAACAATGTAGAGGAAAATTGGGACACGTTGTTCGCGAGGTAAGACAGGATAAATCTAAACCATAATATGTTCAACACATTAAGACCGTAAAGGGATGTGTGATTGGTCCAACATCAAAGCAAAAGCAGACGATAAATCATACCATGAACGAAACGCATGTTCGTTTTGATATCGGGTAGAGACTGTTGTGACAAAAGATAAATTGCATCTTTAGTCTTTAACCTTATAGTGCTGGAACCATGTTTCCATAAGCATGGTTCCATCAAACAGATTAGATCCAGGCCAGCCCCCAAGTAGATTGGCTGCTGGCCTGTGGTCTTACCTGTTTTGTACTCTGAGTATATTTCCTCAACAAAATTAGGCAGATGTTTAAGGTTTTGGAAAGCAGACGACACAAAAATCGATTTCTAAAAAAGTACCCAGCATTCTAACGGTTAAAAGAAGATGCAACAAAATGAGCTATTTTGGAGCAAAGGGTTAAGCCATGTTTAGAACTTAATGTGCATTGGGAAAAAATTATGTTTACCTGGAATAAATTGCACTGTGCAGAACTAAAATCATCTGAAAAAGGCCAAGCTGAATTTGATATCTAAATTTAAAAAATGTGATTGTTTTAGTTGTAAGATAAACTTTGATGCACGTATATACGTTGAAACTCTGAAAGGTTTAAGTTTTAGAAATTTTGTTTAATATTTTACTTTGGATGATGTATATGTAGTTTAAGTAAATGGGGTATTTTTATGAAGACGTGTATTTGAGTTGAGTCTTATGTTTGTTTACAGTTACGGGTCTGAGCTGAATCTGTTTCCGAGACTGATGAAGCACATCACAGACTCATTCAATCTGCAAATCGAACTCCACCGGGTAAGTTTGCCATCAATCGGAACTACTCGGGTATTTCCGTGATTAAGAAATACACTGTTTTCATTGAATAAACCCGATGTGTTCAGATTGGTACGCCATTTCGTTTTCAAGGGTTCAATGCAAGACTATAGAAAGTGCGTCACATTGGTTTGTACATAGAATCTTTATGAAACTGTTTTTCTTTTCATACTTTTTGTTGTCTGTTGCTTCTTTCAATTTTGGTCAGTCACATACAATGTGTTTCCATGTGGTGGAATGGATGTATGTGCGATTTTAAGACCTTTTGTGGAAGGATTAAAAGTGCTGGAATTACTCTAAAGAAAGTGACACGTTTACATAGAAAGAGTTTGTATGTGTCAACTTAAATGGAAATGAAAAATATTACCTTTTATAAGATAATCGTTGTTGCCTTAAGAGACCTTAATTTCCAAGACGATAAATTTCCACTAGCATCTGTAATGGACAATGACATATAAAGACGGGTTTCGTGAAATACATTGTATTTTTTTTCTAATAAATTGCTTCCTATTCATGTCATAGTTTGTCGCCTGCTGATGCTTTCAATTTGGACCAGTCCAAATTTCTCAACTCGGAATTGGTTAAAACAAGAGTTGTATTATCTTTACAGCTGGAGCGGTTGGCTGCAGAGAAACAATCCAATTCCGAGACGGGTCCACGACTTTTCTCCAGCGCCATTTCGCATGTCCAATCCAATATACGATGGATCAATGTGCATTACGATCAGCTGGAAACATGGATACATGAGCAACTATCCCAATAAACATCCAGTCTTGACTTAGAAAAAAGACTTTCTATAGCTGTGTCTGTATATTTGATCATCCTAATTGATATAGATGACCGTCTACTTTTCTGTTAAAGAAAACATTTCGTTTCAGAAAACATTTTACCAATGATATTCTGGTTACAATGCTGTTATTTCTTTTTTAATATGACCATTAACTTTTTGTAGAACTTATTTCTTTTCAAAATGATTAAAACCTATCAAACTTCTTACAGAGTTTCGTGTTTAATGTCAATATCCCGTGTCAGTAGGCCTGCTCTCCGGTGGTAATAAAATAGTTCCGAATTAATCTCAAAACCAATCAAATTGCCCACGCTAGCCTCCTTTACTACTACATGTAAAGTATTCACCATATTTGTTTTAAATCGATTATGAAGGAAGCATAAAGCTTGTTCAAAGCATTCTCGTTGACTGCTTCCTGTATAGCCTACTAAACCAGTACTCTCACCGGTTTGTGGGTTTCGAACCCGGCACTCTCGACACAGTAGTCCGACGCTCTACCACTGTACCACTGTCGCCAACAATCAATCACATTTATAATGTAAAACGGACTTTTAAAAGCAAGTCATTAGTATGTCGTGTGGGTAAGTGGACCTATTTGTATGTTTTTAATAGGGAAGTTGGCTGTACAAGTTCTAATAAAAGATTAAAGCCAAAAGTGCTGGAAACGGTGTCCTTTCGCAAATACACATGGACATTTTCGTTGGCACATGCTTTTTACAAGATCGTCTTTAACTGGCAGAGCCCCCAAACTTGATTCCATTGAAGTTTAACTGGTCCCCCGCTGTCTACTGGCTCCACCATGTTCCACAAGATTTATTCGATAGATGAGAGACCGGTTCCCAGTCTAAGTTTGCGAGGGTTTTATATTCAAGCACACAGTTCTACACATTGTAACGATATCTAAGCACGTGTGTTCATGACGTCATTAAGAATTGGAAAACGCTTACCCGCGAGAATTTTCCCTCATCCAAACACAAGCAGACGATAATCGAAATCAGTAAGACGAAATGCGAGTCTGTTCGTAATGATTTTTACTAGTTGGGCTATAGTCATTTATGCTTTTATTACTTTGATCAAAGACCAAATGTGTGTCAGGAGCTTCCTTGTTTCGTCTGAGTTTGTCTGCTTCAACAAGGTTTTACATTTCGTAGTGAAAGAACTCTTAAAGTCATGCTTTCAGACAGCATGTCATGCCGATTATTGAATAATGATAGGTAAGAAGAGCTTGATAAAGACATTTATCAGTTAAATAATAAGATTTGTCGTGGCGGTATGTTATATCCCGAAAGATGTCGGTATTCAATAACTCAGAAAATCAATCACGTGATATCTATAAATAAACCTGGATAACTCACATATCAGATGATAAATGAGTATCACTCACAATTTAACTCGTATTAACTGCTCTAAGTGTTTGTTTACTTGTTTCTCAGTGACATTTATTGACGGAAAAAACAACTCTAGGAATTGCGAGAAAGCTAACTGCGTGGTTTTTTTGCGTAGAATTGGTTTAAAAAAATGCATAGATTAGGAAATGATATGATGATTGATGGTCACTGATCAGACTTAGAGCGATACTATTAGGAGATCCACTTTCTTTCGTATCATATTTCGTTTGTAAGGCTGTTTTCGAGCTGTCGAGTTCAAAAGGTAAGTGCATAATCTTGGCCTATTTGATAACGACTGACTCTATTGTGTGCAGCTTGATCTATATTAATTTATATGCATTTAATGATTTATTTTAATCAAGATGACTTCAGAGTGATCATTTTTAAGATTACTTGGGACACTAAAAATTATCAAAAAAATAACATAAAAAAAACCAACAACACCAAAACTATTGTCACCTCAAAAAGTATGTATCCAAATGGATTTTTGACAATGCAAAGAATATACCATTCATATGGCAGATTTTATATGTAAAATAGAGAAAAAGTAAAAGAAAAGTTGAAATGGTATACATGTGCATCTCATTTGTTTCATGGGGACCATTGTCATAATTTACTTATAATCACGATAAATGTCCAAATGACGAAAAAAGCTTCGTTCACGGATCTTTTTTGAGACTATTGATTGGTGTGATGAAAAAAAAGAAAAAATACACATATGAAAAAACTTACTTGAGAATATTATCTCCTTTTTATTACAATAGTTTCATTACACATTTTGCTAACATATGACACAAATTAGCTGTTTGATAACTTATAAAAATGGTATCTGAGGAATGTTTAATGCTTTATCAGTAGGAAATGTCTAAAGTTCAGCCAATGGATGATGGAGAAGAGGCGCCTCTCATATCTGATCTAAAACGGCGTGACACACTTACAGGAACAGCGGTCTACAAACGGCGCTGGTATGTGTTCGTCGTTTTCTGCATGGCAAGCTGTGTACAGGTATGTTGATGTTTCCAAAATTTTGAATGTTTCTCTCCTTCATGCCTCTAGATAATGGGGCATAGTTATTAGTATGCAGTGTTTTCCTTTATCCCGAACTTATGTAATAAATGACCCCAATTCCTGGATATGACCCCAAATCATTATTTTTCATTCACATTTCAATATTTAAAGAGTCAAAAGTCTCCCAAATTGGCATTATTCAAGAGGGCAAACAAAAACCCTGGCATCTTTTATGCGCAGTATTTCAATATCTATTATAAGAAAATTTGATTGCTATTTTTACAACTCTTTATGTGTGGGATTCAACTGGAAGTACCTTGTCAAGCTGGTTCTAATGACTTTATACTATTATCAAGGTTTCTATGCAAGACTGCAGTAAGTGCTTCACAAACATGAAGCACTTAATATAGTATTTCACTACACCCTCTATATGTGGAAAAGACTAATTCAAATTGAAAGCATTCACAGGGGTACGATTTATAATTGATAATAATCAAATCTTACAGTTGTGATTCTGTGTTGAGCAATTTCTTCTTGTCTTGCAATTCTTTTCATTTTTTTTTGCTTTGGGCGTGTAAAGGTGTGAATTCTTATTTCAGGCATTAATATGGAACACCTGGGGCCCTATCACAGAGTCGTCTGAGGAAGTTTTCAACTGGGACGACAGCAATATTGGCATGTTAGCCAACTATGGAAACATTGCATTCATGATCACCGTGCTACCTCTATGCTACTTTATGGATGTAAAAGGTAACAAACAAGTCACCAAATAATGCTTATCTGTACTAAACCCTTGATTAACACAACATGCAATTCAAATATTCATGTCTTGTAAGTTAACTTTTGACTCTTCAACCTATGGTTAGAGGATGATTTCAAATGCTGGAAAATATATTTTCACAAGATGTTTGAAAAATTGAATTGGGAAAAAAAAAGGTAGAAAGGATCAATAAATCGAAATTAGTTTTGAAAAATTGTGTTCAGACGACTTCTTTTGTTTACTTTTCTTGATCTCTACTTTTCTTGATCTCTACTACATGATATGTTTGACTCTCGGTTTAAATTCTATTTCCATTTTTTTACAGGTTTAAGAATATCAATGTTGATTTGTACTGCGCTGATAGCCTTGGGTGTTGGTATACGATGTATCTCGCTTCATCCAACGGCTGCTACATGGTATGTATGTATATTGTACCTTGCTTCTGGACTTGAAATCACATGACTTCTATTTGAGTGGCTTCAAATCCCTGTGACAGGGATTTGGTTTTTCATGAGAGTTAGTTTTCTAGTTAACTTATAGTTCTACCCGACTTGACTAGAACTTGACTAAATACTGGTTTGTTTTAACTGATTGGAATTGGCTTTATAAAAATGTTCAAATGAGTGCTTATACTATTGGGTGAAGATAAGAGAGATAGAAATTTAGAACGTAACACAAAACCATCTTTTATCTGTTAGGAAGAAAACCAATACTTGTAGTAGTAATTCTCCGCGGATCTTTGAACAATGACTAGAGGGTCATTTCCATGGTTAGGTCAAAGAATCACAGTGATACAATTGAAACATGTTGAAAACCATGAAAAAAAAATCAAACAACTCTTCTTTGGATTTTTGTTTTATTTTCTCATTATAGGACAGCCAATCTTTGTGCTGTACTGGTTGGTGTGGGTGGAGGTGTCCCGTTTGCTGGGCCCGCTCTAATGTCTTCAGTCTGGTTCCCACCGGATCAAAGAGCAACTAGTACTGCTGGGATCTCGTTCTCAAACTATTTTGGTGTTGGTATTGCTTTCATCATAGGTAAGACATATCCAATTTTAATGAACATTATAGTAAAACTGTATGTCTTAGAGTTATGCTGCTCATTTGATTTGAATGTCATCTGGTTTGATTAAGGAAACAAAAGTATGTCACAACTTATAATTTCATATTATGTATGAGATTCTGACCAAAGAATGGTTTTAATGATTTTCAACACTTCAATATACATTGAGCTGCTCAACACAGATGCTCATAGGAAATGTGCTATCAACCAGGACATTTGTACCCCTACATTTATACTCTTGTATATGAGGTGTATTTCTCAGGTCACAGAAATACCTGAGAAGTTACTATAGGTTTATTATGTGATGAAAACATTTCTTATCAATTTGTTTCAGGTCCCCAATTGGTGTCCAGCCCAAAATACCATTATACAAATGTAACACATGATCCTTATGTCACAGAGTAAGTTTGGTTGTTATGAGGTTTACACTCATTAATTTAAAATTTGTTTTCCAAAAGAAATGTAAATTAGATATTTGTATAGGGGTCTCCATGGCCTTGTGGTTAGAGTACAGAACTTGAAATCACATGGCACATTTGCATGGATTCAAATCACAGTGATGGCATTTGGATTTTCATGCAAGACAGTCTTCCGACTGAACTATGGAATGCAGATAGTTCTACCGGGCTTGAGCTATCATTATAAGTCGGCATTGCAAAATCACTGAAATAATTTAGATAAGGAATTAAACACCTGTAAAACAAACAATCAAACCCATTGAAACTTTAAAATAACCTTTAAATCTCTTTTGCTACTTGTTTAGAATGAATAGAAATAGACACCTCTTTGAAACTCCCTTTTCGTTCTTTGATTTAGGTCAAGCAGGTGGGTGGAGCATTTCCAGAACTATTCCACAGTTAAAGGTAAAGTGATCATTTAAGTTTCAAATGAAGAATATAGTTCTATGCTATCTTCATTGGAATAATCTGTTCTGGATATATATTTATTTTCCACCAAGTAATGTAACGTTATCTTATGACATCAGATCAGTTTAAACATCTAAATTTATTATCCTGCAAGTGGTGTGCTGAACAATTATAAATATACCCAGTAATCTCATGAATGAATAAGTACCTTTTAATGTGAGTTAAAAAAGTATGGTGGACAGTAGTCCAGGGGTAGAGCGTCGGCTTCTGGATACAAGGGTCGTGGGTTCGAATCCCGTGAAAAGCGGGATCTGTCTTGCGAACTTTCATTAATCCGCATTCGGCGCGATTACTGGTTACGTATCCAGGAAGTAGAATAGAGAGTGATTAATCTAAGTTGTAAGAACTTGTTTCACAATTGATGGAAAATAAATAAGTTTTAACTAAACTCAACTAAACTAAAAAAGTAATAGACTTAATAAATATACATGAATCATATTCTAATTCCTTCTCTAAACATTAGAGCCAAAAGCAGGGTTTTCCCTTGTCCCCTTCCTTGATGCTAATTTGGGGGTTCTTTTGACCCCTGATATATGGAATGGTGAATGGTAAATAATGATTTTTAGGGGTCGTATCCAGGAATTTGGGGTTATTTGCAATATAACTTTGGGGGTCAAGGTAAACCCTGCAAAAGAAGGCTTTTTAATTTTTGGATGTCGGGTTTGAGCATTTATTCCAAGTCCGCAGGCCTAGTAATGGTGTATCGCTGGAAAGCTGTTTTGTAAACAAAAACTGTTTACACTGCATTAAACTGATAGATTTAAACATACAGAAGACATTGATTAAACATGTCTGTACAACTTATGTTTATTATATTGTTATTCATTTATTCCAGAAGTGACGAATATGGATGTATTAAAGCATGATATACGGCGCCTGATGATTATATGTGAGTCATGATTAATGTTGTCATTTGATGTTATATATAAATGTATATAATTCTGGCCATTACAATTCATAAACTCTACTCTTCATTTTTCCAAATCAAAAGTTAGTTTGTGTTCTTTTTGCATTTTCCTACCCAACTGTAATGAGTTTTCCTCTGCTTTTCAGATGCTGGTTTCGGAGGTCTTGTATTTCTGCTGGTCCTGATTTATTTCCCAGACAAACCCCCACTGCCTCCCAGCTTTACCGCCTCCATTGAGCGAACAGACTATCTGAAGGGCTTAAAGAGTATTTTCAGGTACATAGAATATCATGATCTTTTAATACTGAATTAGAGGATGGCTATGAATTGACATCTTCAAAATTAGGATGGATACAAACTACCGACATGTTTGTACGAATTGGCCAAAATTGGGTGGTTAGGAATTGGCTTTGGTACAAATTGACCTGCTTCCCTGCAAACTGCAAGTCATGGGCTTCCTACAAATGGGAAAGATTTCTAGGTACGTACTGCACAGTGCAATCATAGGCTTCTTATAAAGGGGAATGACTTATAAATGTCTATTATTCCATGCAAGACTATAGTAAGTGCTTCATGTTTATGAAGCACTTACTATAGTCTTGCATGGAACCCTCAGCTGTTGTACAGTTTTAGAGAAATTGATTTTTAACTGAACAAGCAAAGTTATTTTGTTGTAATACTTATTTTGTATGGGGAAGGACCTAATCTGAGTTGTAGAACTTGTGGTCCAACCCTTATTCATCAGTTAGCTGAATAAAAATATGTTTTAACTAACTGAACAAGCACCTTTAACCACAATGACCATATACATCTCATTATTCTTTTTCAGAAACAAATCACTGTGGTTAATCATGATAGCATATGCTGTACCCACAGGAGTGTTGGGGGTATGGGCCAGCGTGTTGGATGTCAATCTAAAACCTCTGGGAATTTCGCAGGTAAACATAAGTTGAGTTTTAAACATTTCCTGCCAAACTCCTCATAGTGATCTCCCTTTTTTTGGATTGATCAATGTCACCACAAATGTCACATGACCATTTGCATAGAAATGAAAATGGCGTTTAAAGATGGCAGCAACACCCCAAAAGATCATCCATTTGTGCTTTAATTGTAAAGAAAACGAAATATTTTTCAATTCAACTTGTCAGAAATTAACACATTATTACTAAATTTACTACTGTATCCCAAAAAATTTGAAAACTAAACATCATTTGAATTTCATCCAAATCTGGCAGTGGTAAATGCAGCGTGGTAAGGGGAGATCACTGTGAGGAATTTGATTTCCTGCCTGTAGTGGCTATTCAAGTACCCAGTCTAATCTGTAAACATTAGCTGTTGACACCTTTTAAATGCGAAACACTTTTCTTGATTGGGAGAGGTAGTTTACTGGTTGACTTAGGGAATGCAGATGGTTCTACCCTCTTGACCAGCCCTTATTGGCAGTCAAGTTTGAGGTCTCCCTCCATCATTATGCAAAGGGCATTGCACAATTCAGTCATAAACTAGAAGATCAATGTGTGGAAACTTATAAGCCTTTTTCCTTTTTATTCTCAGAAAGAGGCAGGTTATATGGGTTTCTGGCAGACATTGGCAGGGGCGATAGCTGGATTGATAATTGCAAGGTAGGGTTTATTAATATTCTTATATATATTCCTTAACCCTTACCGTAGTACAAAAAATATTAATCAAAGCAAACAAAGCAATGCACAATTTCATAATGAGTTAGATTTTTATACATCAAGTATGCTCACCTAATTAAATGTCTATTCAGCAAGTATGGCCAATGCTAAAATTTTTATTCATCAAATATGGTCAGTGACATAAACATTTATTCATCAAGTATAGTAAAATCATTTGATTGCTGTTGATCAGTATTTGATATTAAGTGCTCAGGCTCATGTTGTGTATTTGTAGTTTAATTATTCCTCAGATTAATGTGGTCACAACATTATGAATAAATTAGTTCTTATAAGACAACCTTTTACATCATGGAATCAATCTAATATTTGTTTGTATAAAAATAACATCATATCAAGTAATATGTTCTGGAATTATTGGAAATAGTGCTGACATGATGCTGAACACTTATTGATGAAAAATGAGTTCTCAATTTGATCAACACTTTTTTTCCAAACATTTTCAGATTTTCCGACATTTTCATGAGAAGGATGAAGACGTTTCTGATTATTTTATTTATCGGGGCCATTGGATCAGCTGCTTGGTTTACCATCTTGTGTGAAAAGTACATTCCTTTTGATACAGGTATTTTTTTTTATTTTTTTCTTCATACATTTCAAAATGACACAGCAGAAAACGCTTTTAAAGTATTACTTTGACACAAGCAGAAATTGTTTACAACAATTAATAACTCCTTTTGTTTCAATAGTTTATGCTCTATGTCACTAATGCAGCTTTGAGACAATGCAAAGAGGGTTCTTGTGACTTGAAGCCCTGTACTCTTCCCAAGAGACCCCATTCATTAATGTTGAAGGAAGACCCCAAGTATTTCTTAAGCTTGGTAGAGTGGACTGACCAACAGATGCAGATGATTCTACCCGTCTTGACCCTTTCCCAAACAATAACAACATTTGACGACTTTGTTGCAGACAACTTTAGAAACATTGTGGGAAAAGGAGAAATTGCTCGTGACGAGCAATTTTTCCTTTTCCCACAAGGTTTTCTGCTCTTTCCGAAGAATATTGTTCAATTTCATCACATTTTGAAATGTGGTCTGCAAACTCTTTCAATATGGGACAGTAGAAAATTTGTTGTTTGGGAAAGGGTTAACCAGCCTTTATGGGCAGTGAATCTTTGGGTCTTTCTTCATTACTTATGAGGCAAGCTTTGTAATATAACTAAAATACTGTTGATGCTATGAAAAACCCTAAAAAAAACCCCAGCCGTCATTGATGATGTGGTAAACAACAACAAAAATTGCTTACACAATGTATATATACCATTATTGCATTTACGAAACATGTACTTATATATCTAATACTATGTTGTTGCCATGTAATGTTTTATCTTTTTACCATATAAATCTTTCTATATAGAATGAAAGATGTACGATCCCAATTAAACATGTGAAAACCTATTGACCCATTACCCCTCCCCCTGCCAATCAAACAAGATTCTCAACTATTTGGTAATCTATATTTTCAGTGTCTCTGTATACCTCGTGTATTTTGATTGGTGTGTTTGTGAACGGGGCCATTCCCCTTTTCTACGAGATATGTTGTGAGGCCAGTTATCCCGTTGCAGAAGGACTAACCGGAGGCGTTCTGACCCTTACCAACAATGCAGTAGGCGTCGCATTTCTATGTGTTCTACTCGACAAGTCTATAGGTACATTAAAAACTTTATTTTTATTTTTATGGTGAGAGTTCTTAATTAATTCAAAATTTCAAAAGAATTCTTAAGATTGAATACATAGTTAATTGTATTTTCTCTATGTTCTAGTTAGAAAGTCTGTGGATGCATTATGAAACTCGTTTTCATTTATATTGAGAAATATGGAACAAAATACTTTGAAAGATTTTGAGTTTAGCTAACAATGTGAGAGGTGTCTTGTTTCTCTGTAATACTATAGAAAACATTTCTTCATAAGGGTTGGGAGCTTACGTGGCCTTATGGTTGGAGTACAGGGTACCGTTTTACTAAACAGTTTACGCTTCAGATTTGCGTAAGTCTAAAACAACAATTCCTCTTATTTCAATATTGGACGAAGCAATATTGCAAAGTGACACATCATTGGAATCGTCTCTCCG
This sequence comes from Cerastoderma edule, assembly GCA_947846245.1. Classification (NCBI taxonomy): domain Eukaryota; kingdom Metazoa; phylum Mollusca; class Bivalvia; order Cardiida; family Cardiidae; genus Cerastoderma; species Cerastoderma edule. The sequence goes on from OX401409.1 coordinate 436,676, forward strand.
AGACGCTTCCAATGAAGTGCCACATTGCAACATTGTACTTTCATTGAAGATACTATCCATGTTTATCAATTATGACTTACGCAAACATTTTCCGTAAGTTGTTTAGTAAAACGGGCCCCAGAACTTGAAAACACATGGCCCATCTCAGTATGGGTTCAAATCCTGGTAACAGCATTTTGATTTTCATGAGAGGTAGTCTCCCGACTGATGTATGGAATACTGATGGTTCTACCTAGTTTGACCAGTCCTTATGGGCAGTTGAGAATGGGGTCTTCCTCCATCATTAGGAGTGGGGCATCGCAACATAACTAAATAATGTTGACGCAATGTAAAATCCTGATGAATAAATTAATTCATAAGAGTCTCAGCTTATTGATGTTAAATTTCTGCTGCGAAGGTATCAACAGCTGGGTACCGTTTTACTAAACAGTTTACGCTTAAGATTTGCGTAAGTCTAAAACAACAAGTCCTTTTGTTTCAATATTTGGCAAAGCAATATTGCAAAGTTACACATCATTGGAATCGTCTCTCCGAGACGCTTCCAAAGACGTGCCACATTGCAACAGTGTACTTTCATTGAAGATACTATCCATGTTTATCAATTATGACCTGCGCAAATATTTTCCGTAACTTGTTTAGTAAAACGGGCCCCTGCTGCGAAGGGATCAAATGGTGTCTATATTACAAGTTATCTTATTAATTCTATCTTCAATGTGAATACATGCGCATCCTGTACATTCTTTTCAAACTAAGTCAAATCTAATTAATTTATCAGTATGATGTGATTTTTGTTTAAGAAAATAAAATTGTATGAAGTATATTTATACTTTTCATGAAATAACCATCACCTCATATTATTACAAAAACGGCTTTGAAAATCTAATGTATATCTCTCATATAGGTACATCATGGATGAACTGGGTGTTACTTGGTTCGACCATTTTTGCACTTCCACTCTTGTTCCTGTTTCCAGAGCGCTACAAACGAACAGACCTTGATTATGACATCGACATTCCAGCACCAATTGATGTTCAAAAGGTTTCAGATAACTCGAGTAGTTTAGAGAAATGATCAGATAATGAACTCTGATATTGGTATTAGTCTCCATATTATTAGGTTTTGTATGAGAAATGTTGTTTTCAATGTTGTGGGACTTTGAAAACATAAATGTTTGTCGAGATTTATTGTAAATTTGCGAGCTACATTGAACCTGTAGGTGGCAGATAAGGTATATTCGGGTAAAAAAAGCCTCCCTAGTAAAGAGGGCATTTGAGAGGTAGGAAGGCAATAGAAAGGAATAATGTTAGGTTACCTTTGATTATGTATGAATTTTGAATGATCACATGTCCAAGTATATATCTTAAAACATGTCCCATGTTTGTGTAGGTTCAAATCCCAATAATTGCATTTGTATTTTCATGAGAGACCGTCTCTTGACTGACTTACTGAATACTGATGGTTTTAAACAGTTTGGTTTCTTCATTCATCATTGTGAGTTGGCATCACAACAAAATGAGTTATATTGAGTAAATGATTACATCTTAAAATTACAGAAAGATGACATCTTTTTTGGCAAATCATGCTATAGAATGCTTTGAACTATAAAATACAAATGCCATGGTAAAGTATCATTTGTGGAACATTTATGCAAGTTTGAGAACCTAACTCACTGTTACAGAGAGCATACATGTATATAAATAGGCAGCACAATCAATCGGTGGACAACAGTGTTTTTCACTGATTGGATGTTGCTGTGTCACTTAGAGGTTTATTTGCTTGGTTTGTTACACTTAAGAATAATGGTCTCAATAAGTAATCATATGATAAATTGGCCAAAGCATAGTAGCTGAAGTTTTCTTCAAAAAATAGAATACTTGTGATAAAATTCATTTTTCCTATAAAATTTTGCAGTTTTTGTGTAAAAGAAATACAAATGTATTATCAGCGTGTCTTATATATTTTTCAAGAGATGGCTTTCTTTATTAAAAAACAATTTAAATCTAAAACTGTGATAGTTTTCGTGCAATAGCTGCTGTTATGTCATTTTTTTCTTGAAACAGGTGTATGTCAAATGTGCTTTATTCTGTTAATTTGATTTGATGTTTCCAGAGGTATTATTTAATAAGGTGCATATAAAAGTACATGCATGTAGATAGGCATTTATGCCTTTAAATGTGTTTCTGTCTGCAGCATTGTTAATTTTTGTAAAAAAGTAAAATATATAGTTTGTAATGAATAAATTAAAAAGATAATCTCTTGTCATTTTTAATTCGTCTATAAGGTATTTTTGTACCGTTTCTTTTAGTTATATCTTTGTAAACGTTCGAACCTTGTTCTCCTATGCATATATATAAAGGTCATGTTCACCTTAGCCTTTATATAAAGGTTCTGTTCATTTATGCCCCTTTAAATGTTCTGGTTCACCCATGCCTTTATATAAAGGTTCTGTTCATTTATGCCCCTTTAAATGTTCTGGTTCACCCATGCCTTTATATAAGGGTTCTGTTCATTTATGCCCCTTTAAATGTTCTGGTTCACCTATGCCTATATATAAAAGTTCTGTTCATTTATGCCCCTTTAAAGGTTCTGGTTCACCTATGCCTATATATAAAGGTTCTGTTCATTTATGCCCCTTTAAATGTTCTGGTTCATCTATGCCTATATATAAAGGTTCTGTTCATTTATGCCCCTTTAAATGTTTTGGTTCACCTATGCCTATACATAAAGGTTCTGTTCATTGGTGCCCATATAAAGGTCTTTGTTCACCTATGCCTATATATAAAGGTTCTTTTCATTGGTGCCCATATAAAGGTCTTTGTTAACCTATGCCTATATATAAAGGTTCTTTTCATTGGTGCCCATATAAAGGTTTTTGTTCACCTATGCCCATTTATCAAGGTTTGATTCATAGATACTTATATAAAGGTCTTTGTTGACCTATGCCTATATAAAGGTCTGGTATCTTTTGCCTTTATAAAGGTTTGATTTATATGAAGGTCTTGTTCACCTATAGCATGTAAAAGTCATGTTCATTAATGCACATAAAAGATCTGGTTCACTTATGCCCAAATAATGAATTGTCTGATACACCGTATAATGGTCTCATTCTCTTATGCTGGTTTGGCTCATCTATGCATATATAGAGGTTAAACTCATCTATGAAAGTAGAGGTCTGTGGTTTATCTATAAAGCATTCTTGTTCATATTTGTGCATAGAGTGGTCTGGCTCGACTTTGATTATGATGAGGTCTTATTCACTTACAATTATACAAAGACTCATCAATGCATTTATTATATCTAGGTTCCGCTCCTCTATGCATATATGATATAAAGGTCTGGCTCATCTATGCATATATAGAGGTAAACCTCATTTGTGCATATATAATATAGAGGTCTGACTCATCTATGCATATAAAGAGGTCTGGTTCATCTATGTATAGATAGAGGTCTGGCTCATCTATGTATAGATAGAGGTCTGGCTCATCTATGTATAGATAGAGGTCTGGCTCATCTTTGCATTCATATAGGTCTGGCTTTTCTATGCATCCATAGAGGCCTGGCTTTTCTATGCATCCATATAGGTCTGGCTTCTCTATGCATCCATAGAGGTCTGGCTTTTCTATGCATATATCGAGGTCAGGCCATCCATGCATATATAGAAGTCTGGTTCATCTATGCATTCATAGAGGTCTGGCTTTTCTATGCATCCATAGAGGTCTGGCTTTTCAATGCACAAATGGAGGTCAGGCCATCCATGCATATACAAAGGTTTGGCTCATCTATGCATATGTAGAGGTTTGGTTTTTCTATGCATCCATAGAGGTCTGGCTTTTCTATGCATCCATATAGATCTGGCTTTTCTATGCATCCATAGAGGTCTGGTTTTTCGATGCATCCATAGAGGTCTGGCTTTTCTATGCATCCATAGAGGTCTGGCTTTTCAATGCACAAATCGAGGTCAGGCCATCCATGCATATATAAAGGTTTTGTTCATCTATGCATATATAGAGGTCTGGCTTTTCTATGCATCCATAGAGGTCTGGCTTTTAAATGCACAAATCCAGGTCAGGCCATCCATGCATATATAAAGGTTTGGTTCATCTATGCCTATATATAGGTCTGACTTTTCTATGCATCCATAGAGGTCTGGCTTTTCTATGCATATATAGAGGTCAGGCCATCCATGCATATATAAAGGTCTGGTTCATCTATGCATATAAAGAGGTCTGACTTGTATATGCATATATATAGAGGTCGGGCTCATTTATGCATTTATGGAGGTCTGTTTTTTTTATGTATTTATAGAGGTCTGACCATCTATGCATATACAGAGGTCTGGCTCAGCTATTCATATATAGAGGTCTGACTCATCTATGCATATATAGAGGTGTATCTCATCCATGTATTTATAGAGGTCTGGTTCATCTATGCTTGTAAAGAGGTCTGGTTTGTCTATGTATATATAGAAACCTGGTCCATCTATGCATTTATAAAGAGGTCTGGTTAATCTTTGCCTATAAAGAGGTGTGGTTTGTCTATATATGCTCATATAGAAGTATGGTTCATCTATGCTTACAAAGAGGTCTGGCTCATCTGTGCATTTATAGAGGTCTGGCTAATCTATGCATATATAGAGGTCTGGCTCATCTATGCATATATAGAGGTCTTGATCATCTATGCAGTCATAGAGGTCTAGCTAATGTATGTATATATAGAAGTCTGGCTCATCTATGCATATATAGAGGTCTTGATCATCTATGCAGTCATAGAGGTCTAGCTAATGTATGTATATATAGAAGTCTGGCTCATCTATGCATTTATAGAGGTCTGGCTCATCTATGCATATATAGAGGTCTGGCTCATCTAGTATATATAGAGGTCTGGCTCATATAAACATATATAGAGGTTTGGCTCATCTATGCATATATAGAGGTCTTGATCATCTATGCAGTCATAGAGGTCTAGCTAATGTATGTATATATAGAAGTCTGGCTCATCTATGCATTTATAGAGGTCTGGCTCATCTAGTATATATAGAGATCTGGCTCATATATACATTTATAGAGGTCTGGCTCATCTATGCATATATAGAGGTCTTGATCATCTATGCATTCATAGAGGTCTGGCTAATCTATGTTTTTATAGAGGTCTGGCTCGTCTATTCAGTCATAGAGGTCTAGCTAATGTATATATATAGAAGTCTGGCTCATCTATGCATTTATAGAAGTCTGGCTCATCTATGCATATATAGAGGTCTGGCTCATCTAGTATATATAGAGGTCTGGCTCATATATACATTTATAGAGGTCTGTCTCATCTATGCATATATAAAGGTCTTGATCATCTATGCATTCATAGAGGTCTGGCTAATCTATGTTTTTATAGAGGTCTGGCTCGTCTATGCAGTCATAGAGGTCTAGCTAATGTATATATATATAGAAGTCTGGCTCATCTATGCATTTATAGAAGTCTGGCTCATCTATGCATTTATAGAAGTCTGGCTCATCTATGCATATATAGAGGTCTGGCTCATCTAGTATATATAGAGGTCTGGCTCATATATACATTTATAGAGGTCTGTCTCATCTATGCATATATAAAGGTCTTGATCATCTATGCATTCATAGAGGTCTGGCTCATCTATGTTTTTATAGAGGTCTGGCTCGTCTATGCATTTATAGAGGTCTAGCTCATCTATGGATATATGGAGGTCTTGCTCATCTATGCATTTATAGAGGTCTGTCTCATCTATGCCTTTATAGAGGTCTGGCTCGTCTATGCATTTATAGAGGTCTAGCTCATCTATGGATATATGGAGGTCTTGCTCATCTATGCATTTATAGAGGTCTGTCTCATCTATGCCTTTATAGAGGTCTGGCTCATCTATGCATATTTCAAGAGATCTGGCTCACCTTTTGCATATTTAAAGATATTTGGTTCATCATTGCATATATAAAGAGATCTGGCTCATCTATGCTTTTTTACAGAGATCTGGTTCATCTATGCATATCTAAAGAGATTTGGCTCGTCAATGCACATATAAAGAGATCTGGCTCATCTATGCATATATAAAGAGATCTGGCTCATCTATGCATATATAGAGGTGAAGCTCATCTATGAAAATAGAGGTCTGTGGTTTATTTATAAAGCATTCTTGTTCATATTTGTGCACAAAGTGGTCTGGCTTATCTTTGTTCATGTAGAGGTCTGGTTCACTTATAAATAAACAAAGACTCATCTATGCATTTATAATAAAGAGGTTTGGCTTATCTATGCATATATAATATAGAGGTGTTGTTTAACTATGCATATATAGAGGTCGCTCTCATCTATGCATATACAATATAGAGATGTTGTTTAATTATGCATGTATAGAGGTCGATCTCATCTATTCATATACAATATAGAGGTGTTGTTTATCTATGCATATATAGAGGTCTAGCTCATCTATGAATATACAATATAGAGGTGTTGTTTATCTGTGCATGTATAGAGGACTAGCTCATCTGTGCATATTTAATATAGAGGTGCTGTTTATCTATGGATATATAGAGGTCTAGCTCATCTGTGCATAAACAATAGAGAGGTGCTGTTTATCTATGCATGTATAGAGGTCTAGCTCATCTATGTATAGATAGAGGTGTTGCTCATCTATATATATATATATATATATAGAGAGAGGTGTGGCTCATCTATGCATTCATATAGGTCTGGCTTTTCTATGCATCCATATTGATCTGGCTTTTCTATGCATCCATAGAGGCCTGGCTTTTCTATGCATCCATAAAGGTCTGGCTTCTCTATGCATCCATAGAGGTCTGGCTTTTCTATGCATATATCGAGGTCAGGCCATCCATGCATATATAGAGGTCTGGTTTATCTATGCATATATATAGAGGTCTGGCTTTTCTATGCATCCATATAGGTCTGGCTTTTCTATGCATCCATATAGGTCTGGTTTTTCTATGCATCCATAGAGGTCTGGCTTTTCTATGCATCCATAGAGGTCTGGCTTTTCAATGCACAAATCGAGGTCAGGCCATCCATGCATATATAAAGGTTTTGTTCATCTATACATATATAGAGGTCTGACTTTTCTATGCATCCATAGAGGTCTGGCTTTTCTATGCATATATAGAGGTCAGGCCATCCATGCATATATAAAGGTCTGGTTCATCTATGCATATATAGAGGTCTGACTTGTATATGCATATATATAGAGGTCGGGCTCATTTATGCATTTATGGAGGTCTGTCTTTTATGTATTTATAGAGGTCTGACCATCTATTCATATACAGAGGTCTGGCTCAACTATACAAATATAGAGGTCTGACTCATCTATGCATATATAGAGGTGTAAATCATCCATGCATTTATAGAGGTCTGGTTCATCTATGCTGGTAAAGAGGTCTGGTTTGTCTATGCATATATAGAAATCTGATCCATCTATGCATTTATAAAGAGGTCTGGTTAATCTATGCCTATAAAGAGGTATGGTTTGTCTATATATGCTCATATAGAAGTCTGGTTCATCTATGCTTACAAAGAGGTCTCGCTCATCTATGTATTTATAGAGGTCTAGCTCATATATGCATTCATAGAGATCTAGCTCATCTATGCATTTATAGAGGTCTAGCTAATGTATGTATATATCGAAGTCTGGTTCATCTATGTATATATCGAAGTCTGGCTCATCTATGCATTTATAGAAGTCTGGCTCATCTATGCATATATAGAGGTCTGGCTCATCTATGCATTCATAGAGGTCTGGCTCATATATGCATATAAAGAGGTCTTGATCATCTATGCATTCATAGAGGTCTGGCTCATATATGCATATAAAGAGGTCTTGATCATCTATGCATTCATAGAGGTCTGGCTCATCTATGTTTTTAAAGATGTCTGGCTCATCTATGCATTTATAGAGGTCTAGCTAATGTATGTATATATCGAAGTCTGGCTCATCTGTGTATATATCGAAGTCTGGCTCATCTATGCATATATAGAGGTCTGGCTCATCTATGCATTCATTGAGGTCTGGCTCATATATGCATATAAAGAGGTCTTGATCATCTATGCATTCATAGAGGTCTGGCTCATCTATGTTTATAAAGATGTCTGGCTCATCTATGCATTTATAGAGGTCTAGCTAATGTATGTATATATCGAAGTCTGGCTCATCTGTGTATATATCGAAGTCTGGCTCATCTATGCATTTATAGAAGTCTGGCTCATCTTTGCATATAAAGAGGTATGGCTCATCTATGTATTCATAGAGGTCCGGCTCATCTATGCATTTATGGAGGTCTAGCTAATGTATGTATATATCAAAGTCTGGCTCATGTATGTATATATCAAAGTCTGGCTCATCTATGTATATATCGAAGTCTGGCTCATCTATGCATTTATAGAAGTCTGGCTCATCTTTGCATATAAAGAGGTCTGGCTCATCTAGTATATATAGAGGTCTGGCTATCTATGCATTCATAGAGGTCTGGCTCATCTATGCATTTATAGAGGTCTAGCTAATGTATGTATATATCGAAGTCTGGCTCATTTATGTATATATCGAAGTCTGGCTCATCTATGCATTTATAGAAGTCTGGCTCATCTTTGCATATAAAGAGGTCTGGATCATCTAGTATATATAGAGGTCTGGCTCATCTATGCATTCATAGAGGTCTGGCTCATCTATGCATATATAGAGGTCTTGTTCATCTATGCATTCATAGAGGTCTGGCTCATCTATGTTTTTAAAGATGTCTGGCTCGTCTATGCATTTATAGAGGTCTAGCTCATCTATGGATATATAGAGGTCTGGCTCATCCATGCATATATAGAGGTCTTGATCATCTATGCATTCATAGAGGTCTTGCTCATCTATGTTTTTATAGAGGTCTGGCTCGTCTATGCATTAATAGAGGTCTAGCTCATCTATGGATATATGGGGGTCTTGCTCATCTATGCCTTTATAGAGGTCTGGCTCATCTATGTATGTTTTAAGAGATCTGGCTCACCTTTTGCATATTTAATGATATTTGGCTTATCCATGCATATATACAGAGATATGGCTCATCTATGCTTCTTTACAGAGATCTGGTTCATCTATGCACTTTTAAAGAGATATGGCTCATCTATGCATATCTAAAGAGATTTAGCGCATCTATGCATATATAAAGAGATCTGGCTCATCTATGCTTCTTTACCGAGATCTGGCTCATCTATGCATATTTAAAGAGATATGGCTCATCTATGCATATCTAAAGAGATTTGGCTCATCAATGCATATATATAAAGAGATCTGGCTCATCTATGCATATATAAAGAGATCTGGCTCATCTATGCATATATAGAGGTGAAGCTCATCTATGAAAATAGAGGTCTGTGGTTTATTTATAAAGCATTCTTGTTCATATTTGTGCACAAAGTGGTCTGGCTTATCTTTGTTTATGTAGAGGTCTGGTTCACTTATAAATAAACAAAGAATCATCTATGCATTTATAATAAAGAGGTTTGGCTTATCTATGCATATATAATATAGAGGTGTTGTTTAACAATGCATGTATAGAGGTCGATCTCATCTATGCATATACAATATAGAGGTGTTGTTTATCTATGCATATATAGAGGTCTAGCTCATCTATGAATATACAATATAGAGGTGTTGTTTATCTGTGCATGAAAAGAGGTCTAGCTCATCTATGCAGAAACAATATAGAGGTGTTGTTTATCTGTGCATGTATAGAGGTCTAGCTCATCTATGCATATACAATATAGAGGTGTTGTTTATCTATGCATATATAGAGGTCTAGCTCATTTATGCATATACAATATAGAGGTGTTGTTTATCTATGCATGTAAAGAGGTCTAGCTCATCTATGCATATACAATATAGAGGTGTTGTTTATCTGTGCATGTATAGTGATCTAGCTCATCTATGCATATACAAAATAGAGGTGTTGTTTTTCTATTTATGTATAGAGGTCGAGCTCATCTATGTATATACAATATAGTGTTGTTTATCTATGCATATATAGAGGTCTAGCTCATCTGTGCATATATGATATAGAGGTGCTGTTTATTTGTGCATTTATAAAGGTCTAGCTTATCTATGCATATATAATATAGAGGTGTTGTTTATCTGTGCATGTATAGAGGTCAAGCTCATCTATGCATATAAAATATAGAGGTGTTCTTTATCTATGCATATATAGAGGTCTAGCTCATCTATGCATATACAATATAGAGGTGTTGTTTATCTCTGCATGTATAGAGGTCTAGCTAATCTATGCATATATAATATAGAGGTCTGGCTCATCTATGCATATATAGAGGTCTAGCTCATCTATAAAATGGAGGTGTTGTTTATCTATAGATATAGAGAGGTCTTACTCACCTATGAATATAAATAACGAGAGGTTAAGCTCATCTATGTATATTAAATATAGGTGTTGTATATCTGTGCATGTAGAGGTCACACTCATCTATGCATATAAATAAAGAGAGGTTAAGCTCATATATGCATATAAAATATAGAGGTCAGGCTCATTTTTGTATATATAGAGGTTAATCTCATTTAAGGATATATAGAATGTTAAAATAAAAAAGCATATTTTTTTTTCGCTTTACGAAAAATCATATTTCATCCTGTCAACAGTGCAATCTATGACTCGCTTTGCAGTTTGCCATATTGCATTCTAGTTATCTATCAATATATTGCTCAGGTCACTAGTCAGTTTTGTTTTTCCGTTACGCCTTGCCCTATAACATTTAAGATTCAAAATACCAACCATCTATTCTCTATATGTAATGTCAGAATTACCTAGCCTGTCAGAATTACCTAGCCGAGTAAAAATAATAAGCTATCAAAGTCATTGTTTCAGGACAAATAAATACAAGATTCAAGCCATCTATCAAACTTAAGCCATTTATTTCAATTTACATTTACAGTTTAACTCCATTAGAACAGAAAAAATGGTCTTCTGAAGCCATTCTTAAACCATACCAATATATGGGAACATATGGCTTGTCCAAAATGAAAGCAAAAGCAGACGACAAAACAAAATAATATATTTACAGTAAGTATTGCGTAAAAAATCATTGTGACAAAAGGCTAAACTACTAATTATGAGCAACATATCCCTTAGTCACAGTAAATGTGTCAAATTGAGGTATTGTAGATATATATATATATATATTTTTTTTTTATATGAGTTTTACATCACATCAACATTATTTCAGTTATGTAGCGATGCCCGACTCTTCATGATGGAGGAAGACCCCATACTCAACTGCCCATAAGGGCTGGTCAAGGTGGGTAGAACCATCGGCATTCCATAAGTCAGTCGGGAGACTGCCTCTCATGAATATCCATATCCCTCTCAGGATTTGAATCCACACGGAGAGGGGCCATGTGATGTCAAGTTCTGTACACTAACCACTAGGCCATGGAGGCCCCCTATATCTATAAGGTATAAGTAAAGGACATGCAGCTATAACAGAAATACATCAGGCAAGTCATACAGAAAGCTTCTTTTAAATGCATTTTGATGTTTTTTTAATGGAGCATAACCCTTGCCCAAACACCGAATTTTCGACTGTCCCAAATTGAAAGAGTTTGCAGACGGCATTTCAAAATGTGATAAAATTGTAAAATAATCTACTGATAGGGCAGAAAACATTGTAGGAAAAGAAGAAATTGCTCGTTACGAGCAATTTCTCCTTTTCCCACAATGCTTTCTGAAGTCGTCTGCAACAAAGTGGTCAAATGTCGTTGTTTTGGAAAGGGTTAACACAATATTAACTATTGTCGAGTTTGCAGACGGCATTTCAAAATGTGATAAAATTGTAAAATAATCTACTGATAGGGCAGAAAACATTGTAGGAAAAGAAGAAATTGCTCGTTACGAGCAATTTCTCCTTTTCCCACAATGCTTTCTGAAGTCGTCTGCAACAAAGTGGTCAAATGTCGTTGTTTTGGAAAGGGTTAACACAATATTAACTATTGTCAAGTCATATCACAGCTTTTCTGAGATCCAGTAGTACAAGGCTAGGGTTCTGATGTCTCTTGCCAAAGGACACTCCCACATAACCGGTTACATCAGTGGGGTTGAACCCGTGACCCTAAGGTTACAAATCTGCTACCCTAAACACTGGTCCATGCGGGATCCTTTGGTTTTTGTAATGTTTTGCAGCCAGAATTTAGCTGATGCCTTATAGGGAATACATGTATACATTATATTATAAAACTCAGGGAATTATAATAGGTGGGCTAGTTGCTGCTTTAAATATTTGCTTTCAAAGTTAAATCAATCACTTATATAATGAAGCTAGCTTCTTCAAGACCATCTAAATTCCTATAAGTCATATTTTCAAGATATTCAGAGCTGTTCAGATTAAACACATCAGTAGATAATTCATAATGATTATGACAAATAACACTTTCATTGCGAATTATGTCAAAAACAGTGTGACAAAAGGGAAAAGACTAGTTTGCCAAAGATTTTTGGACTAAGGGTGCGTCAGCACCTAAGTCCATTGAATTTACAATTTACCATTTGAGCGACGGTACTTAATCGATACACAAACAGCGGTCTGACCCCAATTACTCATTAAACATCCGCCTTCACTGTGCGGACTAATACCTTCTTGGAACTAGGAATGTAGTACGGATTTATTCCCTTTGTTTTGCTCTATATCATTATAACTGTTGCCTCATGGGAAATTGTAAATAGTCCAGATGTTTGAAAAATAGACTATCGTTCAGTCTCTGTTCACAGAAGTAATAATTATAGTAATGGTGGTAAAAGGAGCAGCTGTTTTCCTCGAGATGTTGCCCAAAGAAAATTTCAAATGTATCCTCAAACATCTTGCTTTACTTTAAACGCACCTTAGTCCTGCAGCACTATCAGCGCTTTGATTCTATATTGATGCCTTCCCAACAGAAAGTTTAACATGATTATATGTGGTATAAAGTTGTATGACCAAATTCACCAAGACATTTATGTGTTCTTATAAGAGAAGAATTTCAAAACAAATTTTCATTTCCCATGAAACATTAATTCGATCCCAATTACATAATGGTTATACATGTATACCTAGACAACAAAAATCCCTCTGAATATGAACAATAGTGATACAAATAAGAAATTGCAACCCAAACAGATTAAGACAATACATGTATCACAATATATATTGGAGCAGCCCAAAGGCTAAGCACAAGACTATAGAAAGTCCTTCACATATAACTATGAAGGACTTACTATAGTCTTGCATTAAACCTTCCATACACAACCTATTAAAAGGTAAGTGTAAAAGGCATATGGAGAGTTCAGTGCTAGACTATAGTTAATGCTTCACTTAAGTAAAGGACTTACTATAGTCTTGCATTGAACCCTCCATACACAACCTATTTTAAAAAAGGTACCAGGTAAGTGTAAAAGGCATATGGCGGGTTCAGTGCAAGACTATAGTTAATGCTTCACTTCTGTAAAGGACTTACTATATATAGTCCTGCTTTAAACCCTTAACCTGTGAGTTTATCTTTTAGCATCTGTATCGAGCCTCGATTATTTCATATGTGAGTTTAACAATATAAATTTAAATATAGCAGTACAGATATGAATATTACACTATAGGAATGAAAATATCATTGTGAAAAAGCGTTTAAATAAAGAATTACAATGAACATTGGGTATATTTTGTGTATTTCTTAGGCAATCCATTACAATACATGTAATTACTGCAGACAATACAAACAAATATTTTAGAGAAAAAGTTATGCTCAGAAAACTTAATCATTGATGGAAATCAATGTGCCAAAAATTTGAATTTGCTTCATGTATAATACTATAAATGTATAATGAGTAACATTTTCATAGTAGGTGAACGTTTTTTCATTACCCTTAATCTCAACAGTTTCTTGAGTTGACTATTTTGCAAGTGTGCAAAAGCAAATTAATGCCATATGATAAAATCATTTCACAGACATCCTTATTTGAGTGAAAATGCCTTTAATTTATCGCGAATTTCCTTTAACAATGGCTGACAGAGTTTCTCGTACCCCACCTCTGTAAAATGAAGGTAGTCGTACATATCAATATGGCTAATCTCGTCGTGTTTATTTACAAATAATTCTGGATTTGTGTCAAGGAAGGAGGTGTTAGGAATGTCGGCAACTTGTTCTGATAGACATTTGTTGATACTGGATACTTTTTCCCGTAATCGGTTTGGATGTTGACCACGAGGTGGAACGCCCTGTATTGGAAAAAAAAAAAGAAAAGAATACAGATCAGTTTAACATTTATCCTGTTCTATAGAGGAACAGACAATGATAAAAGCAAAGATATAAATGATTTGACATTAAAACTTTGTATGTAATCAATATCTATTTAAGTCAGTAAGTAGAATTTAAAGTGTGTGTTACTGAATATATATATTCATGCATATTAATCTGAACCAAGATTTTCAAGAAAATTTAAGGAGTATGGATTGACTCTGTTATAATACAACAGAAATACGGTTAAAACTCTGTACCAATCAAATTTGGACCAATTACAAAATTCTCTAAGACAACATCTCAATAGTCTTACGGTACAATCAACTAGACTTCAAGAATGATAAATAATTCACACATAAACTCCTTAGAGTAAATTCTTTTATCTCTACTTGCAAGCATCACTTCCAAAACAACTTTTCTCTTTCCTTTTTATGGCAAGAAATTCAATTTCCATATCTAAGTCCTCAAAGGTTCTCAGATGGAGCGTCCACTTGTTGGGTAAAAATCCCATGAGAAGCAAGATCAACCTTGAGATTTCTCATTCATCCACAGTTGCACAAGTAATGGTTATGTATCAAAGAGGTCAATTCAACAATTATTAATATAAGTTGAGAGAACTTGTTTCACAATCTATGTAAAATAAATAAGTTTATCTAAATTTGTCTCTACTTTCAAAACAATTATTTGACCTATCAGTTCTTCATTTCACACCAGTAATCATTAAGTCAACATTCAGCTTATCGCAACACCGTTTAACTTCTAATTTGGACTTGTGATGCTGGGGTTTCAGGTTCCAGTCTTACCAGCAGCCTAGTGTTATGTTCGTTGAACGTTTATACAAATTAGAAACCTAATGCATCGTTTGAGAGAACATGCTGGTATACATATAGACAACACAACTGATCAGATGTGTTTGTGTCTTTGAGAGGTTCATTTGCTCGGTTCGTTACATTGGTGGCAGCAGTGGGATAAAGACTTCTCCTTCTATCGGAGTAGCCTTCCCCACGTGTTTCCCAAGGGCCAAGACTCGGGACGAGTCTTCTCGGAAGTGGGAGTTATGTAACGTTTGTTGAACGTTTATGCAAATGAGGAACCTAATGCATTGTTTGAGAGAACATGCTGGTATACATATAGACAACACAACTGCTCAGTGTACGACAGTGTTTTTCACTGATCGGATGTGTTTGTGTCTTTGAGAGGTTCATTTGCTTGGTTCGTTACATTGGTGGCAGCAGTGGGATAAAGACTTTTCCTTCTATCGGAGTTACCTTCCCCACGTGTTTCCCAAGGGCCAAGACTCGGGACGAGTCTTCTCGGAAGTGGGAGTTATGTAACGTTCGTTGAACGTATATGCAAATTAGAAACCTAATGCATCGTTTGAGAGAACATGCTGGTATACAGACAACACAACCGCTCAGTATACGACAGTGTTTTTCACTGATCGGATGTGTTTGTGTCTTTGAGAGGTTCATTTGCACGGTTCGTTATACTAGTTTCCTATGAGTGTCCTGTGGCAAGACACTTCAGAGCCATAACCTTGTACTGATATAAGATGCAGACTCCCAGGAAAGCCATAATAATACTGAAAATTGTTAACACAACGTAAAACCCTTTTAACCCTTTCCCAAACAATAATGACAATTGACCACATTGTTGCAGACGACTCTGGAAGACGTTGTGGGAAAAGGAGAAAGTGCTCTTACCGAGCAATTTCTCTTTTTCCCTCAATGTTTTCTACCCTATCAGAAAATTATTTTCCAATTTCATCATGATTTAAAATGTTGTCTGCAAACTCTTAAACTTTGAGACAGTTGAACATTTTGTGTTTGGTAAAGGGTAAATAAAATCAAAAGTAAAAAATTCCCTACCATTACTATAATCTGTGCCTGTGGTTGTCTAGATTGAATCTCTTTCGCAATCTCCAGAATTCCTTCAACAACTTCCATGGCGGTATTCCCATGATTGTTGGTTCCAACAAGCACCACAATAACCTATAAAATGAGTTAATAAGACATGAATTAATGGTCTGTCTGTGCTGATCAGTTCCTGGATTCATTGCAATACTATTGTAAGTGCTTCATGTCTGTGAAGCACTGACTATATAGTCTTGCTTTGAACCCTTGACTTTTGCTCACATGGGGAAAACATGTCAGTTGGCTGAAAAAACTACTATTTGACATTATTCATGAGTGTGTGTCATTAATGAATATTTGTGTAAATGACAAAAAGTTATCAGTTACTTGATGTATAAATAGCTGCTGCATGGATAAGTTTTAATGACTGTACGGGCATAACTGAAATATTGCAGTAAATTGTATCAAATTCATATCCAGCCAACAAAACATTGTTCATGTTACATCAATGAGTTTCAAATATATCTTTTAATCATAAGTTTCTTTTATACTCTTTATATCAATTCTATAACAAGAAATATATCCAAGACAACCCTACAATTGCACACATTTAGCTGCAGGTTCCAGTTAAAGCTATTGTTGGAGAGACAAGAAATTCTGCACATAATTATCTCTTTCTTAACTTAAACAACAATTTTATTCTTTCTAGAGTTACACTTTCCAATTTTCTTTCACCTCAGTACAATCATTTTCATATCAGAACGCTCAAAAAGATAGTAGACAAATAGTCAAAAGAGGTGTTGCCATGGTATCCACTTTAAGAATATTGTTGCTAGGCAACATAGTCTGACCTTGGGCTGCATGTTGTCCATTTCTCCATTGATAACTCGCCACAGAACATGCTGTGTGTTGTCTCCACCGATACCAAAATTAAGTGCATGGAGGGGCTCAAAACTCTTCTTCCAAATCTGTGAATCAAGAAAACAAAGCATGATCTGCTGCAAACATTTGTTATTACTGTGACACACAGGGCAAATAAACCTCTCAGAGACACAATCATATCCAATCAGTGAAAAACAGTCATCCACTTATGGGTTGTGATGTCTGTTTATATACATGCACGCGGCATGTACTATATAACAATGCATAAGGTTCCCAAATTTGCATAAATTTCTGATGATGTAACATAACTGTAACGTGTATTGGGTCCCTCTCGGAGTAAAGCTATTGTGGGTCACCCATCCAGGTACTAACCACTTAGTATGTTGCTTAACTTCGAGAGAAAGCCAACCACTCTACCGAATCACCCATAAAAGCCGGCTTCCACAGCGAGACTGTAGAAGTAGTATTTATACATAAACCCCATTACTGTCACAATAACTTACCCATTACCCTCTATGGAACATATATTACTGGTCCAAATTAAATGCAAAACAACAACAAAAAAGAAACATAAAAAGTATATTTTCTTTATGATATTTGATTTAACCATTGTGACAAACTGTTTGAAACAATTTATTCTTTTATCACAGTGGTTGTTAAAGTCATCTCCAGCAAATGAGGGTATATAATAATGAGGTATTATGAAATAATAGGTTATGGCCACTGAACAAAAACATATCAAAGTACAAAAGTCATCATCCGTCTATGAAATAATTATCACCTGATTTTCTTTTGAACCAGTACCATTTAAGATTAATATCTATTAATTCTTATTTCATTTTTTTGACAATTGATTTCAATATCCTCTGCAGAGAATACTTGGAACACGTTAGACAAGTCTGAAATGCATATGTTTATTAGGTCTTTGCATACACATACAAAAAAAGCCAGATTTTTATGAAAAGCGCCTGAGTATATTTCCATTTCATTATAACCAGAGACTTGGAAAAGTCCATTGACGCACCAAATGGAGATTGTTATTAAATTGTTACCTCAGTCAGTTTCATTTTTTGAATGAGAGAGTCTCCTATCAATACTAAATCTGGTTCTCTTTCCTTCGCTTCATGAATGTATCGGTTGTGCTGAAAAATGAACAATATGTTCTGTTATTCACATATTTGGAATGGTTTGAATCTAAAGAAAGATATTCAAATTAATCATGACAATGTTGCACTGGTCTGCTATTCATCTAGATATTTCAAAATTACAATAACATTAAAGTATAAATAAAAGATTTGGGCTCATTAAAAAAAATCCCTTTTTCCTACAATGATCTCAGATTTGTCATTTTCCTGGCAAACATCCGTTTAACAAAGGAAACATGATCTCCTTTCCAGTAAAGTTATGTCAACACAATACAAGGAGTTGTATTGCAAAATATGTCCCTCAGCCATTATCCGAATTATAGGTTTATTCCGGGAGTATGTATATTAAGGGTTATCGATTTTTGAACCAATTAACAATTCAAGATACCTGACTCATCCATCTCCCTTCCTGTTGAAGATCTAGGACGGGCTCTGGCACTTTGGCACTGTTCATCTTTGTTGTCACACGAAATGAACGATCTACTTTCGTTTTAAACTATGCGATTTTTACATGTTTCCGTGGTCAAGTACACTCTTTTTGCCAACCGCTGAATCCGGTCGGGACTACTTTAGAGCAATCCGAGTCAGCCAATTTACCTATAACAAAACAGTCCGTGGTTTCTTAACCCTTTACAAAACGCCAAGTTTTCAACTGTCCCTGACTGAAAGAGTTTCCAGACGACATTTCAAAATGTGATGAAATTGGAAAATGATCTTTCGATAGGGCAGCAAAAAATTGTGGGAAAAGGAAAAATTGCCCTTTAAGAGCAATTTCTCCTTTTACCACAATGTTTTCTAGAGTGGTCTGCAACAAAGTGGTTAAATATCGTAATTGTTTGGTAATGGGTTGAAGGAAATATTGTTTCTAAGAGATTTTAAGTCCTCAGTGGTGGGTGTGGTTCCTTAGTGGTGAGTGATTCCTTAGTGGTGAGTGTGATTCCTTAGTGGTAAGTGTGATTCCTCAGTGGTGAGTGTGATTCCTCAGAGGTAAGTTTGATTCCTCAGTGGTTAGTGCGATTCCTCAGGGGTGAATGTGATTCCTAAGAGGTTAGTGTGATTCCTCAGTGGTGAGGGTGATTCCTCAGTGGTGAGTGTGATTCCTCAGTGGTGAGTATGATTCCTCGTGGTAAGTGTGATTCCTCAGCTGTAAGTGTGATTCCTCAGCTGTAAGTGTGATTCCTCAGTTGTAAGTGTGATTCATCAGTTGTAAGTGTGATTCATCAGCTGTAAGTGTGATTTCTCAGTTGTAAGTGTGATTCCTCAGCTGTAAGTGTGATTCCTCAGTTGTAAGTGTGATGCCTCAGGTGTAAGTATGATTCCTCAGTGGTATGTGTGAATCCTCAGTGGTGAGTGTGAATCCTCAGTGGTGAGTGTGATTTCTCAGTGGTGAATGTGATTTCTCAGTGGTAAGTGTGATTTTTCAGTGGTGAGTCTGGTTTGTCAGTGGTGAGTGTGATTTCTCAGTGGTGAGTGTGATTTCTCAGTGGTAAGTGTGGTTCAAGTGGTATATGTGGTTCAAGTGGTATATGTGGTTCCTTAGTTGTAAGTGTGATTCCTCAGTGGTGAGTGTGATTCCTCAGTGGTGAGTGTGATTTCTCAGTTGTTAATGTGGTTCCTCAGTGGTGATTTTGGTTCCTTAGTGGTAAGTATGGTTCACCAGTGGTAAGTGGGGTTTTTCAGTGGTGAATGTGATTGCTCAGTGGTATGTATGATTCCTCAATGGTATGTGTGATTCCTCAGTGGTTAGTGTGATTCCTCAGTGGTGAGTGTGAATCCTCTGTGGTGAGTGTGATTCCTCAGTGGTGAGTGTGGTTCCTCAGTGGTGAGTATGATTCCTCAGTGGTGAGTGTGATTCCTCAGCTGTAAGTGTGATTTCTCAGTGGTGAGTGTGATTTATCAGCTGTAAGTGTGGTTCCTCAGTTGTAAGTGAGATTCCTCAGTGGTGAATGTGACTCCTTAGTGGTGAGTGTGATTTCTCAGTGGTGAGGGTGATTCATCAATTGTTAGTGTGATTCATCAGTTGTAAGTGTGATTCCTCAGTGGTGAATGTGATTCATCAGTGGTGAGTGTGATTTCTCAGTGGAGAGGGTGATTCATCAGTTGTAATTGTGATTTCTCAGTTGTAAGTGTGATTCCTCAGTTGTAAGAGTGATTCCTCAGTGGTGAGTGTGGTTCCTCAGCGATGAATGTGATTCCTCAGTGATGAGTGTGATTCATCAGCTGTAAGTGTGATTCATCAGCCGAAGTGTGATTCTTCAGTGGTGAGTGTGATTTCTCAGTGGTGAGGGTGATTCATCAGTTGTAAGTGTGATTCCTCAGTGGTGAGTGTGATTCATCAGTTGTAAATTCGATTTCTCAGTGATGAGTATAGTTCATCAGCTGTAAGTGTGATTCCTCAGTGGTGAGTGTGATTCCTCAGTGGTGAGTGTGCTTCATCAGCTGTATGTGTGATTCATCAGCTGTAAGTGTTATTCTTCAGTGGTGAGTGTGATTTCTCAGTGGTGAGGGTGATTCATCAGCTGTAAGTGTGATTCTTCAGTGGTGAATGTGATTTCTCAGTGGTGAGGGTGATTCATCAGTTGTTAGTGTGATTCATCAGTTGTAAGTGTGATTCCTCAGTGGTGAGTGGGATTCATCAGCTGTAAGTGTGATTCCAAAGTGGTGAGTGTGATTTCTCAGTGGTAAGGGTGATTCATCAGCTGTAAGAGTGATTCCTCAGTGGTGAGTGTGATTCATCAGTTGTAAGAGTGATTCCTCAATGGTGAGTGTGATTTCTCAGTGGTGAGGGTGATTCTTCAGTGGTGAGTGTGATTAATCAGTTGGAAGAGTGATTCCTCAGTGGTGAGTGTGATTTCTCAGTGGTGAGGGTGATTCCTCAGTGGTGAGTGTGATTCCTCAGTGGTGAGTGTGATTCATCAGTTGTAAGAGTGATTCCTCAGTGGTGAGTGTGATTTCTCAGTGATGAGTGTGATTCCTCAGTGGTGAGTGTGATTTCTCAGTGGTGAGGGTGATTCATCAGCAGTAAATGTGATTCCTCAGTGGTGAGTGTGAATCCTCAGTGGTGAGTGTGATTCATCAGCTGTAAGTGTGATTTCTCAGTGGTGAGGGTGATTCATCAGCAGTAAATGTGATTCCTCAGTGGTGAGTGTGATTCCTCAGTGGTGAGTGTGATTCATCAGCTGTAAGTGTGATTCCTCAGTGGTGAGTGTGATTCATCAGCTGTAAGTGTGATTCCTCAGTGGTAAGTTTGATTTCTTGGTGGTTAGTTTGGTTCCTCAGTGGTGATTGTGGTTCTTGAAGGAAAACCACATACTTAACAGCCCACAGGGACTTGTCAGAAAGTTGTTATTTTCAGCAATCTGTAAGTCATTTTTAAGACTCTCATGAAAATTTAAATGCAATCACAGGGATTTTAATTTATGCAGAGACTACTAAATGAAATATTCTGGTTTGTAAAGTGATTGGCCAGTCTGAGATTATTTATTGCATGTCCATAATTGAATATGATTTTTCTTTGCGAACACACCTCATGAGTGAGTTGATAAAGCCTCTATCACATAAAGAAGAGATGGTCATGGAAAACAAGTAACATATGGAAATTTCATAGAAAACATACTACGATTTTAGCAACTAGATTTAATATAAAAATATCTACCATAGAAATGTCTATACAGTCCTATTACAACAACATGTGAAATAGTTTATAACAAGTTTTGAGACGGTGAACAAATGCCTTACAACACATGATAATGTTACAATTGCTGCTTTTTTTTTCTCAAGTTTTAATGCCATTTACAACAATTGATATCCTTTAAAGTTTGGAAATTGATACTCAATTTAACAATGCATACAAGCAAGTTGTTCAAAACATTCCAGACTGTTAATTCTCATTAGAATCGTCTCATTGATATGATTTTAATGAGTACAAACAACACATAATGTTTTGATTGAACCTCAGGTTAGCATTTTAAGATCAAAACAACGTTTCCTCTTATTTAATGAATGAGGAAATCAATATTTCAAAGCAACACATTATTGGAACTGAGTCTCTGAGACGCTTCGAATTATGTGTCACATTACACTATTGTACTTTTGCTTAAGATAATATCCGTGCATATCAGCATTGACTTATGCAGACATTTACCAGTACCTTAAGTCCCTTAACCCTTTCTCAAACAACAAATTTTCGACTGTCCCAAATTGAAAGAGTTTGCAGACTACATTTCAAAATGTGATGAAATTGAACAATATTTTTCAGAAAGAGCAGAAAACCTTGTGGGAAAAGGAAAAATTGCTTGTTACGAGCAATTTCTCCTTTTCACACAATATTTTCTAAAGTCGTCTGCAACAAAGTTGTCAAATGTTGTTATTGTTTTGGAAAGGGTTAAGTGGTTTAGTAAAACAGTAACAAGGAAGTAAGCTGTGAAAAAGCCTCTATCCAAACACATGTAAATAAGCAGTGAAAGACCCTTTTTACTCAGATCACATGTTTACTGCAATTTCTGTTTTGTAATATGTGAAAACAATAATTCTAGTCACATCTGTTACAGCAGCAAGTATGCAGCAGTAAATGATCATGTGATCAATTATACATTATGCCTTTTCTGTAACAGATAATAATAGCTATAGATAAGCAATATTTACATAGCTTTTCAATAAAAGACATAAGTTTTAACTTGTAAATGAATTTAAATGAAAATGAAGTTAACCATTTTTTTTTTTTTTATACAATATTACATTAAATTTATTCCTTGATAAAGATGGCTATGATAGCCGTTTGCTGAAGAAAACAATCATAAACATTGTGACAAAATAGAAATTTACTCTTGATGAGCACATTTTTCCTTTCTCACAATACATTCAACTGAAGGAGTTCAGCAAGTCTTAAAAATTATCTGATGATCGTCTGTAGGAAGAATTAAGGGGAATAATTAGAAACATTTTATGAGGGGTTTAAGCCATGCATATCCCACATCATTCATATCTGCATAACATTTTCCCACATTGTTTTACTAAATTCTACAGTGTATATACATAATGCTGTTCATTTTAATCATCCTTTTCCTTGTATTAAATTCATTGCAGCAGAAAATATTAAGACCAAAAAATAATGTCTTTGTAAATTACATGAACCATTAAATAATAAGAATATTTGTTGCTTGCAATGTGAGATCTAAATTTGTTTTTCAGATTTCTTATATTTTTGTTTGTGGCTATTCCTCAGGCGAATTCATGAAAAATCTAAAGTTCATTTTTTAAATCAATTCATGTCTCACTCTGAAAACAACAATTTTCTCTATTTGCTATCCTCCATCTTGTCTGTTATTTACAAATGAGCATCTTGTATCATTTTCTAAAACCAATTCATACCTGCACTCTAAAACATCTTTCAAATGAACTGAACAATAAAATCCAAGAACAGTTCTGAAATAATAATGTCCAAAGCTCATATGAGCAGTTTCAGAAATATCCGTATCATTTTAGCAGATAATTGGTCCAATTAAATAATTAATTAAATGACCATAAGATGGCCATAGTGGTAGATAAACTATGAAATGATTCTTACCAAAGAGGAACATTTACTCATGATGAGAAAAATCATCTCCGTCGGGCCACAATAATCTCAAATGACGTCTGATGCAAAAGCACACAAACCAAGAACTTGAGAAAAAATGGTGAGTT
The DNA here is from genome assembly GCA_947846245.1 of Cerastoderma edule. NCBI lineage: Eukaryota > Metazoa > Mollusca > Bivalvia > Cardiida > Cardiidae > Cerastoderma > Cerastoderma edule. The sequence goes on from OX401409.1 coordinate 460,516, forward strand.
CATCCCAATGATCAAATTTATGGTTCAATACAAGACATTAGTAAGTAATTCACAAACATGAAGCAGTTACTTTTACTAAAGTCATGCACTGAATCACGCAAATGTTATGGATGCAAGGTATGATAGGTTCAGAGCACTAAAAAAACTACACAAAAATATCACAGATCAAAACATATCTGAATGACTGTACAAATAGATAATCTTGAAACATACTTTAAAGTCTGATCAACCCCAAAACATTTGGGTTCAATAAGACAAAATAGTGTTGATATATATGTACCCTAATCGGAAATATGTACTCATGTCCATGTGTACATCAGAAACTACCCTGTTCAACATTTAAATCAACAAATTCAATGTGAATTATTAATTCTTCATTTAAGTTTAAACAAAAGGACAAAACAAATAAACCTATTCCAGGTTAAGATCACTTTAAATGCCTCTACAACTGATTGGAACCGTTGGTCCTTTTTTCACAATGTTTTCATAACATTCCTAGAATTCCACTTTTAGTTAGGATCTTTGTGCATTTCAATGCACTCTTGTAAACCATTTAACTAAAGAAAAAAAAGGCAACAGATTTGTACAATTTTGATTCTATTGCTATTAGATAAAACTCCAACTTTACACATACTTTTTTCTATAAGGTTATATTTCATTTAAACTAATTAAATATATTACATAATTAAAAAGATAATTGATTTTTATAGGAGCAGTAACTTTATTCAATCAATGCATTGGAACCCATTTTTAAGGCACACACAATAAATGTCTTCAGAAACCATTATTAATTAAAATAAAAAGATGTTTGTTAGAACTCATTTTTCCTTCATAAACATTGACTTCTACTAATAGACAGGTTCTTTTTTCATCATAAAGATTTCAAATAGCGTTTGCTACATTTAGAAAGTTATTTGTAAACCAATCATGCTGTATTGATTTTAAAACACAAAAATATCATAACTTTCACTCTAAAAACAATTAAGGCTTTTGTGTGAATTGCTTTAAACTAAAATAAATATATAGGACGGATTGACAGTAAACAGAAAACAATGTAAAATTCTATAAAAACAATATTTCATTAGAAACGTCACTAACCAGAAGAAATAACCACAAAAACTTACCAAGATATTATGAAATAATGTTTTTTAAACAGCAATTCTTCTTTAAGTCATTTTAAATACAGTCTAACTTGTGTTAAGCAGCCACCGTTTTAAGCAGCCAACCTGCCTTAAACAGCCACTACAGAAAGTCACATTGTTAGATTTATAGTGTAAATCAATTTGTGTTAAGCAGCCAACCTGTCTTAAACAGCCAATTTACTTTGTCCCATAGGCTGGCCTCTTAACACAAGTTTGACTGTACGTAAATAATTACCCCATTCTCATACATAAACACTTTTTGTCTATATGGGTTTACCACAGTGTCAACAATTGTCAGCTATATTACTCCTTTTTTGCTGGGTCTACCAGTACTAGGCTAGGGCTCTGAAGTGTCTTGCCAAAGGAAACTTTCAAGAAACCAGAGGAACTGGTGAGGCTCAAACCTGGGATCCCGAATGCTTACACCCCCATCCTAACTACAGGGCCACGAAGGAAATCACTTGTTTTAACCAACCAGAGCCATTTTACGATTTCACCACATAGAAAATGTCAATTTGTATATAATAAACATTGATTTAGGTTTTTCCAAATAGTCAAAGTTGGAGGATGGGTTGATGAAGTATTCTTTAGGTTATTCATAAAGCAAAATAATGATGAAGGATTAGTTCAATAATGCGATAAAGTATTAAACAAACAAAATACTATAACATAAATACTGTACTATTTTAATTTAAAATCTCATACATATTACAACTTTCATTTATATAAATATAGACCGTTATCAATGTCTTTGAAGCATACAACAAAAGAAATCATTGTGACAAAAGAATAATTTGCTCATAGCTGTGAAAATGCTAAAAAGCCATAAGGGTCAAATGCCATGTGAAAACATTGCTGTTTCCAATGTTTATCGATTAATTATGCTGCTTTTTAATGACCCTTAATCAGCATTCAATAAAGTCGGCTGTTAACTTACTCAAATCAGTGTCAATTATGAGCATAAGTATGTTACTTTCGCCACAATGTGACAAAGAAAGGGTATTTTATCTCTTAACACCAAGTCACAGATAACATGAACTTTCTCATACAAACATCTTTCATTATGCTGAAATCTACCCATTTCAATTGTTTCGCCACAAACATTATTTCACAAAAATTCAAAATAATTTTCGTAACAATAAGGCCAAGGAAAGGAGAAAAAGAAACGATACTATAGAAAAGAAATTAACTCCATTAAATCTAATTCTCCCAACTTCAATAAATGTTATCTCTATAAATAGTAACAGCACTACTCGAAATAATTCGGGTTATCCCGCCCGCCTGGGACTACGACCAAATCTTCGTCGTCTGGTTCCCGTCTTGAGGTCTCCTGAATCACCGGTTCCTCATGGTACGATCGACGCGTCTTCTTCTTCCTGCGTTTCTTGTGACGTTTTCTTGGCTCCTCGTCTGTGTAGAGGTATTGTGTGTCGAGGGCAGGTAGCTGATGAGCGCGTGGTGTCTCGTACGAATTGTCATACATGGATCTGTTAAAATAGTATTGAAAATTATATAATGGTTTAACATTGTCATTTCTAATAATGCTTTTCTTTTTTTCTTAACATTTTGTGCATTTGGCTTTTCTTTTTTTCTTTTTTGTTTTTCTCATTCCAAATTAAAATAGTGTTGTTTTCCACATTTTTCAGTTATCAAAGTAACCCTTTTGTATCATCCTAAAACCTTTTTATCTAAAAGATTAAATTAAGATCCAAACTGATTCAAATGAGTACCAACAATGTCGGGTTTGTTTTATATTTCTTAAAATTCTGCATGAAAAAGACCCTGATAAGCCCTATTATCTAGAATGCTGTTCTGAATATCAATCAATCAATTAATCATCCAATTAAGTAATCAATCAAGACTACATTTATTCGATTTATCTAGTTCTGTAACTTACATAATAGGCCCGCTATCTTTGGCAGGTTTAAGATAATATCGGGGTGAACTGTACACAGGCTCTGGTTCGGGCTCCTCGCTTGCAATGCTGAAAAAACAAATGGAATAAAAAAATAAAACATTGAAGGAGAAAAAGTTAAGTATTAGAGCCTTCTATTGTAAGGCAAACTCTCCTTTCATTTTTATTTGTTTGTAACATCACATCAACAGTTTGTTAATTATATTGTAATTTCTTGCTCGTCATGGATGGAGGAAGACCCCATACTTCTTCACCCATAAGGGCTCTTAAAAAAAACAACATTAGTATTCTGCAAGTCAGTCTTGAATGCCTCTCATGAAAATTTGAATCTACAACTACAGCGATTTAAAAACATGTAGAGATGGGCCATGTGATTTCAAGTTCTGTTCTCTAACAAAAGGCCACAGAGGCCCAAAACATACAAGGGCCAATCCTACCTCTTTGTTCTGAAGGAATAAGCTTTTATAGTATTGTTGTAAGAAAATCGTCTGCTGCAAATGCGTCTTAATGAGTTCACATTGAAATTTTACATCATGTGCATGGACAAACATAACGTTTCATTTCACCATACAATTGCATTTAGAGATAACTTTGGTGTAGGTATACCATAGAGCCAGCGAAGCATATTATAGTGCATGTATAGACGATAGTCTTTAGGCCAATATAGAAAAAAGAGACCCCAAAACAGCGACATTTTTATTTACATCATGTGATCTTGGAGTGCACGAAATCTTCGACTGCCCCCGTTTCGTACGGAAATTCGATAAATAGCAATAATCAAAGGTTTGGGAGCCATTTATTCAGTTAACATACATAATCCTATATATTTCTTCAAACAGATCTCAAACGACATCAGTTTTTCAGGGATTACTTCATAAAATATCATACCTATACTTTTTTTTTTAGCGTACTCAATAAAAATGTGCCCAATGTAGGCCAATTCCTTTAAGGAGTAAGGGTTCATTGAACAATAGCAAAAGCGTATTTTCATTAAAAAATGTAAACAATTCTAAAGATTTAATTTCAATATTTGTGTCACAACAGTTTCTGTACAAAACTACAATGAAAGTATCAATTGTTGTATTTTACAATGGTGTACTTTGAATAATTTCAAGTAGTTAAGTCTAAACTTATTTATTTTACATAGATTGTGACGGAAGCTTGAAGCTTAATAACTTCACTCTTAATGACTGCTTCCTAGATACTAAACCAGTACTAGCGCCGATTTGTGGGTTATTCCCGACAACTTTCGCTTCAATTTTCAAAACCGGGACCCTCTGTACAGGAGGCCGACTCTACCACTACACCATTGTTGCCAATTTAGCTTTTAATCGGAACCTTTTGAAAAATCCCAAATGAGGGTAGGGGTTAAAAAGCTGAATGAACTAAGCCAGCTAAAGCAGTGCACCTAAAAGACATCATTGTAGAAGAGGAAATAATAGAAAATATAGAGAAGAATTATTACCGAAGACCAATCAATCCTTTACCAAACACCAAATTTTGGACTGTCCCAAATTGAAAGAGTTTGCAGACGACATTTCAAAATGTGATGAAATTGGACAATCATCATCTGATAGGATAGAAAAAATTGTGGGAAAAGGATAAATTGCTCGTGATGAGCAATTTATCCTTTTCCCAAAATATTTTCCAGAGTCGTCTGCAAGAAACTAGTAAAATGTTGTCATTGTTTGGGAAAGGATTAACCAGGAGAAATAAACTCTTGATTATAATCATAATGTTTCAAACTTACGGCCCATGTCCATTTACCACAACCGCGACGTGACTCTTGGAAACCGTTGAGCTTGTGGCCGAAACAACGGACCTGACAAAAGGACCAGGGGGGTTGGGGGTATTAATACAGTTACCATGGAGACCGATACATCATTCCTAAATACCCTCTTACCCATATGGGTATTTTCTATTTGGCCCAAATTGAAAGCAATAGCAGAAGGCAAAAATTAGCATGAAAAAAAAACCCCACATTTTCTCTATGTCATCTTGTAGTAACCAGAAAAACATTGCAACAAAAGAATAAATTGCACACAAGGAGTAGTTTCTAAAGGCACATGCTATTAATTCTTCTAAGTGAGGTAAAATAGAGTGATATGATTTTTGACAGAAAGGTTAAAAGAAATTCCTCATTAAGTACATGGTTTAAAAACAGGTGGAAAACGAACCAGGCTTCTGATTAATACAATCAAATAGGAATGATGTATCATAAAGGTTGGTGTTAAAGAATGTGTTAAAATGCACTATAAAACATAAATATAATATCATAAACTTTGCAGCGAAATGATCAGACAACAAAAGTTATCCATTTCTTTTTGTCTGCAGATCTTAAAAGACTTATGCACTGGAATACCAAGAACCATTGTATCAAAATGATAAAACATCTCCTAGAGCTCTTAAAAAGCATTTTTCTCTTTTTATCGGAGAGTTTTGTCCCACACTTCCACAATTTGTTATGTCCATACCCTATAATTATCATCTTCTAATAATTTGAAAATGAAAGTTGTGAAGTGTGCATGGGAAGCTATTGATATTGTGTAAAACCAAAATATATCATATTCAGTCAAATGAAACGAAAAATAGTAATATGTTCTGATGAAGAGGAATATGGAAAGGATTAAAGTACAAATGGCACACAGGTTTGAGATTCAGAAATTGTTTACACCCTTTTCTTTTAAAATAATTGATTTCAGTTGTAAATGGCAGACTCAAATTTAAAACGTTGCGATAAAGGGAATATTTTTTCACTGTGAGCAAATTCCGCATTAGATATACACAATGAGCAAATATCCATTTAAACATAATCATTTGAATTCTTTGCCAAATACTATAGATTAAAGAGATGTTTATTAATTTGTTAAAGCAAAGAGCAATAAACAAATGGAAATCTCTACAAGACTATGTGCATTTTCTTCATGAATTAAGATGACTATTCTAACTAATTGCTACAAATGTGTTCATCAAACTAACTTTTAAAAAAGCTCTGATAGTTTTAAAGATAGATTTATGTTTAGTATCATAACATTAACCATTCACCACATATGGGAGTTTGTGAAAGATCCAAATTGAAGGATAAAGCAGAACAACAAGAAAGGATGAAAGAAATATATGCACTATGTTTCTATGTTATTGAGTTAACCAATTGTGAGAAAGAATAAATTGCTCATTAAGAGAAAACTATCCTTTTTGTCATAGAGTTTGTAAAGTGTTCCCCTACAAATGCATCATAGTGGGGGTATAAGCAAGATCAAATAAGAATTTAAAGTATTCAGAGAGAGAGACAAGGCTATAATCTGATTAAAGAAAGGGTTAAGAAGAATGAGGGAAAGCAAGAAATCAATGTTTCAATTGACCCATAACCAAACAATAATGACATTTAACCACTTTGTTGCAGACAACTTTGGAAAACATTGTGGGAAAAGGAGAAATTGCTCGTAATGAGCAATTTTTCCTTTTCCCACATTGTTTTCTCCACTATCAGAAGATTATTTCCCTGGATGTCATCACATTTTGAAAAGATGTCTGCACACTCTTTCAATTAGGAACAGTAAAAATAATTGCGTTTGGGAAAGGGTTAAGAGTTAATTTGAGTCAAACATAAGAATGATTGCAGTAAAATGTGACATGTACCTTGGAATATAGGGTCTAACTTTAGGTTGTTCCACGATAGTGGGTTCTACTTGAACCTTCTCCTTCTTTCGACACCATCCTGAAAATTTAAATCATAAACAATCATCATACTGTGTGGATCAATGCCATTTTAAATATGTATATATTTACACAGCTCCCATAATGCAATTTAATACTGCTGTGGCCAAGCAGTTAGAATACCAATCACATGGCCATTCTCCAAGTGGGTTCAAATCCCTATGACAGCAATTTTATTTTTCCAGGTTGACTTATGGAGTGCCAGACAGAGAGACAAACAGAAGACAGAAACAGGGTGAAAAGAAAACTTTATCAAACAGAATATTTCCTTTGAGCTTTTTGGTAGAAACTGATGTGACGTCAGTTTTCTAAAAAAATCCCAAAAAAGAAATGTTTTTCCTCATGCAAGTATAAATTGATTCATTTTACATAGATTTTGAAGCAAGATCTTCCTATCCTTCTTCCTGGAAACATAACCAGGGGTTGTAAAAACAATTGTTCATATAGCCCAGCTCGTCCAAAAGCCTTAATGAACAAGTGGATTTTTACTGAAGTTTACTTTATGACCATTTTACAAAACAAACCATTCAAAAATTCAAAAAATATATTTGAAGTCTTATATAAATAAATGTCGTTCCGCTTCAGTTTTCATAATGTGAAATATTGATTAGAAATAGTGTTAAATTCTTGATTTCTTTATTTAAAACAATGATTTACAAGATAAGTAGATTTTTCTTAATAAAACGCGAAGAAAATAATGAGTTAGTTATTCAATAAATTAGCACTTGAGTACAGCAAAAGATTTGGCATTTATGGACAAGTAAATCAAAATCGGATTTCACCATCCCTGAAAACCACTAATAGAGTATAATGTGGATGAATGAAAGGTTGCCAAGTGAACATAGCTTCTACAGGCATCAACCCTGACCCTGTTGTCTAGAGGCCAAGGCTCTACTCCTGAGTACCATTTTACTAAACATTTAATGCTAAAACTTTGTGTAAGTTCAAAACAACATTCTCTCCTATTACAATATTGGGTGAAGTATTATTGCCAAGTATCACATCATTGGAACCGTCTCTCTGAGAAACTTCCAAGGAAATATCTCATGACAATATAGTGTTTTCATTTTAGATACTATAAATATTTACCTTAAGTAGTTTAGTAAAACGGTACCCTGGACCACTGATAAAAAACAGTTGTCTTCAAGTACTTTGATTTTGGACCAGACACTTAATGCCTAGTGAGGAGTTAAGTTGACAGAAACTTACTCAATATCCATAAAAGGAACCAACAAAAACCAAAAAACCAAAAAAGACGCATAGTTACCATAGTAACAGCAGCAGATGATGATGATGATAAGCAGCAGTATGAAGAAGATGATCCCAACAACGATGGCTATAATTGTTCCCGTGGAAATGCCGTCATCTTCAGTGGAAGCTCCAGTGCTTGCTGAAATATTAATAAAATTAATCTACTCACTTGTCTGTTTGTAAAGAGTTTAATTAATGCTGTGTCAACAATATTTCACTTATTTTATGGCTTCCCTGGCTTCACCAGTAGAGTTCAATGCAAGACTATAGTAAGTGCCTCATGTTTGTGAAGCACTTACTATTGTCTTGCATTGAATCCTACAGGTCCAGTATTAGGCTACGGCTCTGAAGTGTCTTGCCAAAGGACAATTCCACAGACACAAATATCAATTCCATGAAACCAGAGGTATCCAGGCAGATTTGACCTCGGAACCCCAAGGGTAAGTTCTCTGCATATAGGTAGCTACACCCCTGCCTGTAAGAATATTCAATCTTTTACCTCCACTACAAAAATGGAACACATAGATCTTCTAAGTGAAAAAGCAGGTACAATTGTGCGTATAGGTTATACAGAGCTATGGGTCATGGACTCTTCAGATTAGATGACAAAGAATTAACCCATTACTCAATAATATCTTACTTTGATGCATCTGCTGCAGAGGTCTTTGGAAAAAAAACCCACCTCATTGTGACAAAAGGATGAATTGTTCATTAGGAGCATTTATCCTTTTGTCACAATGATCTTTTTTCAAAACCTTCAAGAGAACACATTCTAAACACGGACACTTTTGTCGTCTGCAATTACTTTAAATTTCGACCTACTTCAAATTCACATAAGGTAGAACACCCAAACCCGCCATTTTGAAACTCATTCTTTCGCAGGATTACTTTGGTTGTTTTCGCCATACACCAGCCGTTGTTGGAAATATTTGAAATAAACCAAATAGTTTCAACTCCCAACCGATGAACACCGAGAATAACCGAAGTAATCCAGCGAAAATGTGAGTTTCAAAATGGCGGATTATAGGAAATCTACCTTATAGGGGAATGGGTTGATATAAGGCGGACTTACGTGCAACCTGTTGAAGTTGTACATTGAAGTTAAGGCGCGTTGAGGTTCCGATGGAGTTTTGCGCCGTGCAGGAGTAAGTGCCATATCCGTTATTGGTTGAAGTGACTTGAAATGTGTTTTGGGACGAAACAGCAAGCAGGTTGTTCTATAGAAAAAGGTAAACAAATCATTCATCAAACAATCTGTGATGATAAAACTTGAAAGTTTTGTTATGGTTAAAAAATAAATACATTAAGCCTCAATTTGAATGAAAATGCAGCCAGTTGTTTAATAAACATACATATTTTAGATGAAACCAAAAAGAAAATCTTCAATGACAAAAAAAATACATTTATCAATCAAATTAGGATGAAACAGTGGGCAAATTATTCTATGGTCAAAGATAAATACACCAAGTCTTCATTGGAATGAAATGGAGCCATATATAGACATATAGACATCACATCCAATCAGTGTAGGACAATGTCATTCCAGGGCGTTTTTGTTGTCTTATATAACAGAGGCCTATTAAAGGCACCACCCCAATTGAAAATTTCTATAAGAACATGCAGTTTTCCCAAAAGCACAAAGTCACACCAGCAATTTTGTTTGCCCAAGTCAGCAATTTCAGTGATAAAACTTCCCAAAATTAACAGGCATAGGCCTCGTGCCAAATCAAAGGAATAAAAGCCAGGTTTTCATTGATCAGATGTGATTGTTGTTTAAAGAAAACTCATTGCCCGGATCTTAAGACAAGAAAGAGAAACATTGAAATCAGAACAAAACCTTTTTCAAAATGACATTTAAAAACTCTAATCTAGCAAACCAACAAATTAGTAATCAATAGTTACCTGTGAATCGTAGAATCTGTACAGGGTGATTGCAGGATTTCCATCCATAGAACATGTCAGGGTGATTGGGCTTGTGACGAGGTTTCCGAAAACGTTCTGTGTATCTCCGCCACCGGCAAGACTGAATGTGGGCGCATCTGTAATAACATAGACATACACATTTATATCAAGTTTCTAGGCCACCGGAACATTATACAGAGTTACACAAAGTATAAAAGGTCAATGGAGGGAGTAAATGCCCATATACATATGAAATAAAACATTAAGACAATTCTTGTAGAACTTTCACTTAAAGTTTGAAAGAAGGAAACTAGGAAATTTAGAATCTTGTGAATAACCGTCAAACCGTGAGATTGTTTTAAAAATCACAAAAATCCTTACACTGTACATCAATGCTAAGTTGATTCCCGCTTTCTTGGCTTCCAAATTCGTTCGCCGCAACACAAACATACGTTCCGGAATCTGCCGCTTGGATTGTCGGAAGTGTAAATGAGGCAGTAGTTCTCACGCTGACACCGTTACGTAGCCACTCGTAACTCCTGGCGACACCTGCTGGTAGTGTCGTACAGCTGAAGGTCACAGACGCTCCGGCGAGAGGAGTACTAGCGCTGACAGACACAGCTACAGATGATATAACTGGAATGATATAAAACGATTCATCTTGTTATTAAAATTATTTGATCCAAATATAAAGTTAATGTTTGTTAATGAAATGAAATAGAAAGATGGTTTGTTATTGAATTAACTAGAATTGAAATATATCTTATAATTGAACAGACCGGATCCAAATATAAATATTTATCTTGCAGACGAAACAACCTAATCCAAATATAAGGATTATCTTGTAAAAAAAAGACCTGATCCAAATATTTATACAAGATTTATCTTGTAGATGAAATGACCTGATCAAATATATAAAGATTTATTTTGTGATTAAAATGACCTGATCCAAAGTTAAAACTAAAGGTTGTTACTGAAATGATATAAGTTAGGGTTTTTTTTTGTTTCCTTTCACACTTTGTAAAATATCATTCTTTCCCTATTACTACAGCATTGAAAATTGCTTAATTGAAATCAGTTTTCTGTTAAGAATCATTTCTATTGAGCAAAATTAATTTCAGGTAACAATTATGGCCAGAAGTCTTGACATGGGATTAGCATAGTTTAATGTTTATGTACAATCAGGCAAACAATTCAAATTACCAGACACCAAGATTTACTTTTTAATACTCAACTTAAATATTGTCTAATTTGAATTAGTTATAGCAAGAAATTTGAGAAGTTTGTCAACATCAAATATCCATAACACCCACCTGTTCCGTTAACTTGCACCTCTACCGGGGGACTCGTCGTACAACGACCTTGATTCGCTTCGTAACACAAATAGCACACATAAAATCCATCATCAATGCTCTGCGTATTTGAAATTGTAAGACTCGGGTTTGTAAAATCTCCGTTGATAAATCGCCCTGTTGACCTGACAACTGAGGTGTTGCCTGGATACGTGGCCCAGCCAGCGTCACGTAGGGGACCGGCCTGTTTCGTATCTCCGCAGTTGAGAGTCACGGTGCCGTATAACTGTACTTCGTAACATTGTCGGTTGACGGTGACAGATGGCGTGACGGGGTTCGTCGTACCTGTAGTAGTGGCTGCTGTCAGCTTGTCTGCTGTGCCTAGAATAAAAGGTGATTGTAAGTTTTATTGTGTTTGAACATTGCATCAGGATTTGTCAGTTAACTTGCAATACACTCCTCATGATCCATGAACAAAAACCCAGTGCCTAAATGTAATAAGGGATGCTCAACCCTTTGGCAATGACAGTCACTGAATATCCAAAACTGGAACACTGGTTTAGACATCCTTATTTGGTTCTGTTTGTTGGTTTAACACCCTATACAACAATCTTTCAGATATATTCCAAAGATTTCTGGATGAAAAGTAACACAATCCCTTTTTTTTTGGAGCTGGCTTTTTCAAATTTCAAATGGTATCCCAATCATTCCAAGTACCATAGCAATAACCCCATGTAAACGTCTTACGAAGTTACTTACAGTAGTTTGATCCCGTTACAAATACGCAAGCGTTTTGCGCGTTGACTTGGAATCCGGTGTTACAGGCACACACTCCGTTACTTGAGCACTGGGAGTTTGTGTCGCTACACGAATTAAGCACCTGATTATTGCAAGACGCGCCTACACTGGCCTCTGTAATAAGAGAGAATATAAATATATCCCAAGCGAAATCTTTTTAACTTTCTTACTTTTGTATTTATATGGGTTTTACATCCCATCAACATTATTTCAGTTAATTAATAATGGAGGAAGACCCCATGTTCAACTGCCCATTAGGGTTGATCAAGCTGAGTAGTAGCATAAGCATTCAGTAAGTCAGTCGGGAGACTTCCTTTTATGAAAATCAAATTACCGTCACTGTAACAGGCCTACATTGATTTCAAGAAACTAAAGGCTTTTTTTTAATAAAAACTTGATAAGGATTTAAAAAGTATTTAAGTTAAATTGTATAAATCAGTAAACACTAAAACAAGAACTTTCCATAGAAGGAAAATATATGTTGAATGATTATAAAAAGAATCTATAAAGCTGATATCAAAAATAAAAGTAACAGCTGACTATGAAAAATGGTATGAAAAAAAGTTTTATACAGTGTATCACGCTCTGTCAACAAATTTTAAGGTACCTGGTATATCAAAATTTTCTTGTTATTCACCAGAACTAGGCTAGGACCTAAGCACTTGGCTAACGGCACAGATGGTGCTCGAACTCAGGACCCTACAGCTAGAAGTTTACCACCTTAACCACTGAGCAGGCTCAAATTGATGAATTATGGAGGATATCTTTGAGCCTGCTGGGTGGGTAAGTTAGTAAACATGTAACTCTACAGTCATGGATAAAAATTAGAAAATAAACACTTACTAGCATTACACAGGTTATTGAAGGAGTAGAAGTTACTTGAACATTGGCAGATGTTGTTGATACACTGTGGTGCTGTGGTACCGACTGTGCTGGCCAGACATCCTATACTCACTATACAGGCCTGCCCAAGTGTGGCTGGAAAACAGTTAAGTCATAGTTAAAGTAATGATCTGTAGTAAGTATATCTATCTATCATACACTGTATTGTATATATGGACATCCTACACACTGTATACAGGCCTGCCCAAGTGTGGCTGGAAAATGAATTGGTCATAGTTAAAGTAATGATCTGTAGTAAGTATATCTATCTATCATACACTGTATTGTATATACGGACATCCTACACACTGTATACAGGCCTGTCCAAGTGTTGCTGGAAAACAGTTTAGTCATAGTTAAAATAATGATCTGTAGTAAGTATATCTATCTATCATACACTGTATTGTATATATGGACATCCTACACACTGTATACAGGCCTGCCCAAGTGTGGCTGGAAAACTAATTGGTCAGAGTTAAAGTAATGATCTGTAGTAAGTATATCTATCTATCATACACTGTATTGTATATACGGACATCCTACACACTGTATACAGGCCTGCCCAAGTGGGGCTGGAAAATATATTGGTCAGAGTTAAAGTAATGATCTGTAGTAAGTATATCTATCCATCATACACTGTATTGTATATATGGACATCCTACACAGTGTATACAGGCCTGTCCAAGTGTGGCTGGAAAATGAATTGGTCAGAGTAAAAGTAATGATCTGTAGTAAGTATATCTATCCATCATACACTGTATTGTATATACGGACATCCTACACACTGTATACAGGCCTGTCCAAGTGTTGCTGGAAAACTAATTGGTCAGGATTAAAGTAATGATCTGTAGTAAGTATATCTATCCATCATACACTGTATTGTATATACGGACATCCTACACACTGTATACAGGCCTGCCCAAGTGTGGCTGGAAAATGAATTGGTCATAGTTAAAGTAATGATCTGTAGTAAGTATATCTATCTATCATACACTGTATTGTATATACAGACATCCTACACACTGTATACAGGCCTGTCCAAGTGTTGCTGGAAAACTAATTGGTCAGAGTAAAAGTAATGATCTGTAGTAAGTATATCTATCCATCATACACTGTATTGTATATACGGACATCCTACACACTGTATACAGGCCTGCCCAAGTGTTGCTGGAAAATGAATTGGTCATAGTTAAAGTAATGATCTGTAGTAAGTATATCTATCTATCATACACTGTATTGTATATACAGACATCCTACACACTGTATACAGGCCTGCCCAAGTGTTGCTGGAAAATGAATTGGTCATAGTTAAAGTAATGATCTGTAGTAAGTATATCTATCTATCATACACTGTATTGTATATATGGACATCCTACACACTGTATACAGGCCTGTCCAAGTGTTGCTGGAAAACAGTTTAGTCATAGTTAAAGTAATGATCTGTAGTAAGTATATCTATCCATCATACACTGTATTGTATACATGGACATCCTACACACTGTATAGAGGCCTGTCCAAGTGTGGCTGGAAAATGAATTGGTCAGGATTAAAGTAATGATCTGTAGTAAGTATATCTATCCATCATACACTGTATTGTATATATGGACATCCTACACACTGTATACAGGCCTGCCCAAGTGTTGCTGGAAAACAAATTGGTCAGAGTTAAAGTAATGATCTGTAGTAAGTATATCTATCCATCATACACTGTATTGTATATATGGACATCCTACACACTGTATACAGGCCTGTCCAAGTGTTGCTGGAAAACAGTTTAGTCATAGTTAAAGTAATGATCTGTAGTAAGTATATCTATCTATCATACACTGCAGTGTATATACGGACATCCTACACACTGTATACAGGCCTGCCCAAGTGTTGCTGGAAAACAAATTGGTAAGAGTTAAAGTAATGATCTGTAGTAAGTATATCTATCCATCATACACTGTATTGTATATACGGACGTCCTACACACTGTATAGAGGCCTGCCCAAGTGTGGCCCAAGTGTGGCTGGAAAACTAATTGGTCAGGATTAAAGTTATGATCTGTAGTAAGTATATCTATCCATCATACACTGTATTGTATATATGGACATCCTACACACTGTATACAGGCCTGCCCAAGTATGGCTGGAAAAACTAATTGGTAAGAGTTAAAGTAATGATCTGTAGTAAGTATATCTATCTATCATACACTGTATTGTATATATGGACATCCTACACACTGTATACAGGCCTGCCCAAGTATGGCTGGAAAAACTAATTGGTAAGAGTTAAAGTAATGATCTGTAGTAAGTATATCTATCCATCATACACTGTATTGTATATATGGACATCCTACACACTGTATAGAGGCCTGCCCAAGTATGGCTGTAAAAACTAATTGATAAGAGTTAAAGTAATGATCTGTAGTAAGTATATCTATCCATCATACACTGTATTGTATATATGGACATCCTACACACTGTATACAGGCCTGCCCAAGTGTTGCTGGAAAACAAATTGGTCAGGATTAAAGTAATGATCTGTAGTAAGTATATCTATCCATCATACACTGTATTGTATATATGGACATCCTACACACTGTATACAGGCCTGTCCAAGTGTGGCTGGAAAACAGTTTAGTCATAGTTAAAGTAATGATCTGTAGTAAGTATATCTATCTATCATACACTGCAGTGTATATACGGACATCCTACACACTGTATACAGGCCTGTCCAAGTGTGGCTGGAAAATGAATTGGTCAGAGTTAAAGTAATGATCTGTAGTAAGTATATCTATCTATCATACACTGCAGTGTATATACGGACATCCTACACACTGTATACAGGCCTGCCCAAGTGTTGCTGGAAAATGAATTGGTCAGGATTAAAGTAATGATCTGGTAGGTATATCTTCCTATCATACACTGTATACATATAATGATGTTTACATATGTAAATATGCTAGCTATGGCCAACAATGCTTAAGTCTCTAAAAACAGGGAAAGTCTACCATTCTTAGCAGCATGTATTTTAATATAAATTTACTTACGTTGGTTACAGGAGTTAGACGTGGTCGTATAAACATATCCCTGAGGACAGACGCATCGACTTGTGACGGAGTCGCAGTATGAGCCCGACGTGCTGCAGGAAGCGTTTGTTGAAGCGGTGCAGGTTGATCCAACGGTGCCCTCTGTGTAGAAACACAATAAAAATCATAACCACAATTTATTTTTTTTATATTTAAAAATCTGGTCAACAGTATTTCAGTTATATTGAGAAAAGGCAATAAAAATCATAAGCCACAATTTCAATGTTGTTAATTCTTTGTGGAATCGAAAATCTGGTCGACAGTATTTCAGCATATCGTGAAAAGACAATAAAAGCTATAAGCAACAATTTCAACGATTTTTGTTTTTTGTGGAAATAAAAATCTGTTCTCTACTGCAAAGAGAAACAATAAAATTGACATATTGTGTATGATACTTACGTAGATTGCAAGTAGCGGATCCAGTCTGATAGTAATTGGTTGGACATTGGCATATTCCCCCGATACACGCAGAATTGGTGATGACGCAAGTTCTGTCTGGGTTGATACAGGGTGCTCCAAGTCCAGCTGAAACAAGACATGAACTTGTGTCTAATACTGGTATTTTATGTTACTTTCAACGACAGTTAAGTTATATTCAGGTGTCCAGTGCACCAATGCACCTTTCTTGTGTTTTCTTTAAAACTAGTATTGGTAATTCATGTCCTTTTCAACTCTACATCATAGGGTTAAGATCACCTGTCCACTACAAACTATTTGGAACTAATACTGCACAATATTTTTTTCCAAGTCCCTGGCTGCTTTCCAACACAAACAAATCTAGAAATAGGGATTACATTGGTGTTTTGTATTTAATTTCACTCTAAACAATAATCAAGTTATACTCAGCTGTCCAGTGCACCAATGCAGGTTTCTGGTGTTTTCATAAAATTGAGACTTGCCATTTTTTTACATTTGTTTCAGCTCTATATCATGGCGTTGAGAGTATCACTACAACCTTTAGGTATTTTGAACCAATACTGCAAAATATCATTTCCAAATCCCTAGCTGCTATCCACCATCAATAGAAACTGGAAATGTGTTTTACTTTGTTTTCAACAACATGTTTTTGGTATTCAATCACCTACTGCCCAATACTTTATCCAAATCCCTGATGACTTGTTCCATGTTAAAAAAGCAAAAATAGTTCTCAACAACAAAATGGTTGTCTTGTTTAACTTTATTTTTCTTTAAAATCAAAAGTAAAACAAGTTTTTACAACTTATATTAATTACTTTTCATTCTGTTTCCTCAATAAATAACCAGTACATGCCCTGAATGTGGATTAACAAATGGTTGCAAGGCGGAACCTGCTACTCACAGGATTCAAACCCACGACCCTTATGTCCAGAGGCCGATGCTCTACCCCTTGACCACTGTCCTCAACAGGACAATGATTGTTTATTGACAGTTAGAAAATATAAAAGTCAAACATTTGTTCAAACTTGGGATACAAATATCTATTGCAACTGGACATCTATTCCTGAGGGAAAGGTTAAAATATTCAAACAGATTTCATTTCAAATAGAAAAAATAAAATCCCAAAAACTCACCAGTTTGATCCTGTATACAGAAAAGCCCATTTTGTATGTATCCGTTATTACAGGTGCAAATGCTTTGGGTGTTACAAAAGGCATTTGTTGCGGCACAGGCATTTGGTACAACATTGGTACATGATCCGCCCAGCGTGCTTTCTGGAAGGAGAAAAAAATAAAAACAATGAAATCAATCAACTTAGATAAGGCATCTTTTTTGGTAGTCATCTTAACAGAATTAAAAGGTGCTTGTTTACAGAAGAGAACATTCGAAATTCAATATAAAATATCATAGAAACAATAGTTTTTGTATTGTTGTCTGATATACAATCAAAAGTACCTATTAAAAGCATAATTAATTCAGAAAGCCTCAATTTATGTAAGTACATGTATGTACAGTTTATGTGCGGCAGACCACAAAAGCGCTGTTACGCTTTTTAATCTTACTTCCATAAGGACAGAAGTGTCAAGACAGGTAAAACAATGGTGTAGTGTATAGGCTTAAACTGATATAGCGTATCCGATTACTAGCCAATGCTCTGATAGGCTTCTGTCTCTGGGAGCTTGAGTTAGTTATATTCCACTGTAGATTCAAGGTGTATAGTAAATATAGTTCATAGTAACTGACAGTGTCTAAGACACAACAAATTGGAAGCCACGTGACCAAAGAGATACCTAGTGTAAGATGAAACACTTACGAATGACACAGTTGCCAAGGGTGGCACCTCCATTGTCGTCATAGTAACCAGAGGAGCATTGACACAACAGTGTTGTACTATCGCAGAAGGCAAACTGTTCACAAGGCCTCGTTCCATCGAGAGTACAAGATTGCCCAAGACCCGCTGAAATAGAAAAAAAAAAATGTTAATGATTCAAAATTTGGATCAGAAACCTAACCAGTGTTTTGGTTTTTCATTTTTTAACATTTTTTGTAAACCTACTCTGAAAGTGAAATGCAGGACCAATATTGTGAACAACAGCCAGTCTGTGAACGGTGGCCACTTTTTTGGGGTACTACCCTTCGCTGGCTCTTGTACACACGTTTTACTGTGCTTGAAGTCAAGGGTTTAAGTTACTATGGGTTTTATATCACATCAATATTATTTCAGTTTTGTAGCGATGCCCGACTCTTAATGATGAAGGAAGACCCCATACTCAACTGCCTATAAGGGCTGGTCAAGGCAGGTAGAACCATCGGCATAAGTCAGTCGGGAGACTGCCTCTCATAAAAATCCATATCCCTCTCAGGATTTGAACCCATGCGGAGAGGGGCCCCCTGAGTTTCAAAACAACTGCAATACTTCTGGAATAAAACACAAATGAATTTCCTATCAATAGGCTCAAATACTGAAATACAAACTAATTTTGCTTCAAATGGCAACTCTCTGTGTGCAGAACATCTTCGACAGTTTAAGAAAACTGAATTTTAACTTCTAAATTTCCTCCTATCTGTGAACAAGCAACTTTAAATGAAGAATTAATGTACCTGGCTGAATTGTTTGTGTGATAGAGGAATAAATCTCCGTGGTTACAGAGCCGCCATCAACAGCGCTGCACCAAATCTCTTTATTATCGAGAAACGATGACGTTATGACGAACGATATCTGACTTTTGGCCGAACCATCCAACGCGTTTGTATCTGTCTCTGGCGGCGTGGCCTGGGACGACAAATCCTGAGTAACAGTTCGTGACGGAAATTGTCGGACCCTCCAGTAAAATGAGGGGTCGGGACCGGTCCCCGACGCGGCACATATGTATGTTGCTGTCTGTCCTAAGGCCACTGTTGAAGACTGCTGTAGTACCAAGGTTTGAGCTGAAATGAAATGGAAAACATTTTTTGCACTGAATTACTTAAAAAAAATCTGTATATTTCTATGATTTTTATCTTAAAATCTATTTGGGGGTACAGCACAAAATTTAGCAAGTACTTAATTTGTCTAAGGGAGGAACTGCCAACAATTATGTTCATAATAATAGTAACAGTTTAAAATATAACTATTTACAGTACTATTAATCTAACTAACTGTGAAATGTTTATCACTATACCAGTCCAAATAGGATCCAATTCAGTGGGCATGAAATTGAAACTAAATATTTCATCAAATCAATGAGACACCAGGTTTTATTGTAGGCAGTTCTTCTCATGATTTATGGGAAGGAAGATGTGTCATGTCTTTGACATGAAGTAAAATAAATGAAAAAAAGTACTTAACCCTTTACCAAACGCCAAATTTTAGACTGTCCCAAATTGAAAGAGTTTGCAGACGACATTTAAAAATGTGATGAAATTGAAAAAATTCCCTATGATGGGGTAGAAAACATTGTGGGAAAAGAGCAATTTATCCTTTTTCCACAATGTTTTCAAGAGTCATCTGCAACAAAGTGGTTAAATGTCGTTATTGTTTGGTAATCGTTCATCTATCCTTTGAAAATCATATTACTAAAATTATCCCCTGTACCACATTGACACTAAAAATGTCATTGCTCACAATATGGCAAAGGTCAAAGCCACATAACCCTACAGTATTTGCATGCAACATTGTTTCTCAGAAACGACTTATTTATGGAGACAAAATATACTTATGTTGGTTAATCTTTGAACTTTGTCTGCTACTTGTATAAAGAGTTTACAGGCAGTAATGGGAGAAAGATAAAAAATTCGTTTTTGTTTAACATGCAAAGGTTTGTGACAGAATTTTTTATTTTTGTAACAGTCAGTGCATCTATCTATTTATGCAGTTGCTTTTAATTTCGAAGAGTCACAAATTCCAAAATGAATTATTCAGTTAAAGGTTCTTGTTCACAGATGAAGAGTAAATGTGGTAGTAAAAAAACATTTTTTTAAAACTATTTAACAGTTGTACTAATTGTATGGTACACACTGGAGAATAGATTTTATGCCATTAGATCCAAAATTTGTTCATATTAAAGTTATAAGAGCCCGCACACAACATATTAATATGTATTTATATACAAAAGGGTAGCAACAATTCTGAGATCTACTGCACATACACTGTAGAATGTTCATACTTAGAAATGTTAACGCTTCCAGAATTAACAATTCTTTCAATAACTTCTTTTAAATGTATATCATACTGCAACACATTTAGCATGAATTACCGTTACCAAACAATAACAACATTGGACCAGTTTGTTGCAGACACAAGCAATTTCTCCATATCCCACAATGTTTTCTGCCCTATCAGAAGATTGTTTTTTAATTTTAACACATTTTGAAATGTCTTCTGCAAACTCTTTCAATTTGGTACAGTCAAAAATTTGACGTTTGGTAATGTCCTAAATGACACTTTATTTTTACTTTAAAATTTTCTCTTCTGTGAACGAGCAACCTTAAAGGTGGTTGCTGAGGACAAGAATGTTTATACTTACTTAATGCACTGGTATTTGAAATAATTCCTATAACACACAAAACACAGAAATACGCCCCAGCCATGTTTGGTAACATTGTCAACCTCGGTCGACTGAAGAAGTCACTTAAAACCATTCTCTCTGTAAGTCCGTCCTACACGAAACAGCACCGGGTTTTAATAAAGATTTGTTCCAAAAGATTTCACTACTTTTCTTCCTTGGTTTAATTCGAAACTAGCTCCTTTTGAATTCTAGGACATCTTGGATAATCTGAAATGATAAAGGAAATAAAAGATAGAATAAAAAAATGCTTTTATATTTCTTTACTTATCATTGTTTTTAGTCATTGCTTATTCAATAAACTTGATTTGATCTTTTCCCCCAAATAAGGGATTAAGTGATTGTGTAATAATCAAGGCAAAAGTTATCAACATTAGATATGAAAAACAATATTTTATTAGTGATGTTTGGATAAAACCTGTTGTGACAAAAAGAGAGAGATCATGATTTCTCCTTTTGCCACAATGGTTTCCTTAATCTTTTCCTAAATCTATCATTTTCTGTCCAAGGCAAATATTCTATGTTTTAAATGAAATTGTCTTTTACACCATTCATAAAAGTTTCATCTTTCCTGCTATGGTTTTGGTCTTTAAATAGTATTTTTAATCAAAAAACAAAACAAAAACACTTTTAAAATAAATGAGCCAACAAAATTTCACAAGATAACAGACCTGTTTACTTACTTATTGAATACTAATTTCCCAATTTCTCATTCACACAATTTAAATCCTAGTGCACACAAATCTTAAATATCCATAAACAATAATGTGCAAACTACTTTCCAAATAAACATAAAGCACTTTGTTAAAACAAAAAGAAATAAATAATACTCTATACTATTTCACAATGGATTACTTTCAAATGATCCATTTCACATTGTACCTTGAACATTGAATACATTAACAATGAATGATTGAAAATACAGTGGGGCAGTTTTATGAAAGGGATTTAACAACACTTGCCCTATTTCAAATATTTTTACAGCAGACGACATCATATATCATTTTCTAAACAAAGGAACAGGGTTTACATCCATAACTGATATGAAAATTACAAATTTATTGTGACAAAAGGAGAATTTGCTTATCATGAGGAAATTCTCCTTTTGTCACAATTAATTCAAAAAGTCGTCTGTTACAAAAAAAATAATGTTTTTATGCCGTCTGCATTTGCAATAAGGGTTTTAATTCCAAACAAGCTTCTACAAGTCTCATGCCTGCAGATCACAGTTTGGTTTTCCTGTGTTGAAAAATGATTGGGTTCAATTCAATCTGTTTTATTTACCCTAGACCCTTTCTCAGCAATGTTTAATGCTTCAGCAATTATATCAAAATGAAATATCAAAGATTTAACAGTCTTTTAAGAAAATTATAATAACTTTTTTCTTTTAAATACAAAGTAATCATCAAGACTGCAGAAGAATTTGTTTCTGTGAAGCAAAACTAGCCCTGTTTTTGCCACAATGCTTTAGATTGTCATATACTGAAAATGCATTTGTGGCTGTTTGTTTGAAGAAAAGGATTAACTATCATAAACTATAAGCCTTTAGCACTTTCATTGGAAAATCTTGATGTTTTTTCAACAGTTTTCCTGATTAATGGAAACAACTTTTAACACGCTTTGCTTAATGAGGACTTAATAAAATTGACTTTAATGATGTTTTCATGCATGTTGTATGGTGTTGTATATTGGACATGTATTGGCCATAGGCCCATAAAGTGCTGACATGCCTAATAAAGAGTTTGTGTATGAGTTTGAGATGAAAATACACTTTATTCAATGTTCGTTGCGTTTGAACTTTAATTAATCTATAGTAACCTTTATTAACATCTCATTGTTATACAATTAAAACACAATTACAGAATACAAGTCCACTATGTCAAATTACAATACAACTCTGGGAAAGATGTAGAAGAAAAGAATTCCAATACAGTTCATCTTGTTTTAAAGGACCATTCTTAAACAGTGTGTGAAAAGTTATTTAGTCTGAGGAAATCTTAACACATAACTTACAGGATGTTAGTCATTCAGAAAGTCCCCACTGGAATTTTACATCATCACAAAATGGTTGCTACTTGAAATATGAAAGTACTGTGATATATCTTTTTTCTTGTTATGTTCAGGGCATTTTCTTGTTACATAACAGGGGCCCATAAAGGCACCTTCCCCACTGAAAATTTCTTTAAATACATGCAGTTTTTCCAAAGTATTCAAAGTCACATCAGCTTTTTGGTTTCCCAAATTGAGCAATTTCATCGATACAATTCCCCCAAAGCAACAGGCCGAAGCCTCTTCCCAATGTAAGGAAAAAATGCCCCACTTTTTTTTCCTGCTATCGCTTTCAATTCTAACCAATTGCAAAGTTTTATATCAAGTTTTGAATTATAGTTAAAGTGTAAAAAAGTATTTATGAAGAAACGGATAAAAGAAGGCAGATGGACAAATAGCAAAGGGATTTATTTGATTGTGGTTATTGATTAATGGTGATTAAATGTGTATTGAATAGCCGACTTTCAAAACCAAATTCTTTATTTCTTTATAATCCAGTTTTTATGTCATGTGGAGTTAACATTTTGCTTTTCCTTAATATATTAAGAACTCTTTCTCTATTCAAAATGATCCTACCCTTAATACAAAATAATCAAGTACCGGTATCTAATAATTAATTATCTGCTGCAAAAAACCTTAGACAACACTGTGACAGAAGGATAAAGTCATTCCTTATGAGCAATTTATCCTTAGTTATGAGCATTTTGTCCTTTTGTCACAACATATTTACTCATTATAGCAAAGAAAATATATCATTTTCAATGCTCCTTTCTTGTCGTCTGCTTTTACTTAAAATTTGGATCAGATACAAGTTCTCATAAATGGGAAAGGTTAACGGAAAAGCGAATGACAACTATCGAATTATGATGATGCTTAGTTTTGGCTATAAGTAGAACATTGCTCATTCATGGCTGATTCTAAACTTCTTTTTCAAAAGATGCATTCAACAAAATTTACTGTTTCCAAAAGCAACTTCTAATTAAACATTTCTACAGGAGGTAGAAAGTGGATGATATATCTTTTATTGCATTAACCATTTTATCAATCCCTAAATAGGGGAATTTGTGATGGTTAGCACTAGATACAATAAGGCAAGTACACTTGTTGGAAATCAAAAGGAATTTATACGGCACAGGAGACTTGTTGTAAACGGTAGTTTTTCAATAATTTTGAATAAGTATTAAACTGTACAATTTAACCATAGTTTTCACTAATTACTTTCAAAATTTAAGGCTATTAGTGAAGAAGTTCTGTATTCTAACATTTAGGCCATGGAGGCCCCCTCATGTTTGTGAAAAGGACATTATTCAACCCTTTTCCAAACAACAAATTTTCGACTGTCCCAAATTGCAAGTTTGAAGACAACATTTCAAAATGTTATGAAATTGAACAATATTTTTCAGAAAGAGCAGAAAACCTTTAGGAAAAGGGAAAAATTGCTCGTTATGACCATTTTCTCCTTTTCCCACAATGTTTTCTAAAGTTGTCTGCAACAAAGTCGTCAAACGTCGTTATTGTTTGGGAAAGGGTTAAGGGTCATGTATTAAAGCCTGTCTTTACAACTTCACAATGACCGATCAATGTGATTTATTGACCAGCATGGCATAACATCACCTGCATTAATTGTGTTTACCTGGTGTTAGTTCGTTAATCAAAACCCTGGAACATTGATGAGTGGAATTATACCTTTACAGACGTCACACACTTTTGCAGCAGGCATTTGCAGTAGTTTTTAAGCTGGTATATGTACTCTAACACCTTGGAACTTTGATGGGTGGAATTATACCTTTACAGACATCACACACTTTTGCAGCAGGCATTTGCAGTAGTTTTTAAGCTGGTATATGTACTCTAACACCATGGAACATTGATGGGTGGAATTATACCTTTACAGACATCACACACTTTTGCAGTAGGCATTTGCAGTGGTCTTTAAGCTGGTATATATGTACTCTTACACCATGGAACATTGATGGGTGGAATTATACCTTTACAGACATCACACACTTTTGCAGCAGGCATTTGCAGTAGTTTTTAAGCTGGTTTATATGTACTCTAACACCATGGAACATTGATGGGTGGAATTATACCTTTACAGACATCACACACTTTTGCAGCAGGCATTTGCAGTAGTTTGTAAGCTGGTATATGTACTCTAACACCATGGAACAATGATGGGTGGAATTATACCTTTACAGACATCACACACTTTTGCAGCAGGCATTTGCAGTAGTTTTTAAGCTGGTATATATGTACTCTAACACCATGGAATAATGAAGGGTGGAATTATACCTTTACAGACGTCACACACTTTTGCAGCAGGCATTTGCAGTAGTTTTTAGGCTGGTATATATGTACTCTAACACCATGGAACATTGATGGGTGGAATTATACCTTTACAGACATCACACACTTTTGCAGCAGGCATTTGCAATAGTTTTTAAGCTGGTATATGTACTCTAACACCATGGAACATTGATGGGTGGAATTATACCTTTACAGACGTCACACACTTTTGCAGCAGGCATTTGCAGTAGTTTTTAAGCTGGTATATGTACTCTAACACCATGGAACATTGATGGGTGGAATTATATCTTTACAGACGTCACACACTTTTGCAGCAGGCATTTGCAGTAGTTTTTAGGCTGGTATATATGTACTCTAACACCATGGAACATTGATGGGTGGAATTATACCTTTACAGACATCACACACTTTTGCAGCAGGCATTTGCAGTAGTTTTTAAGCTGGTATATGTACTCTAACACCATGGAATAATGAAGGGTGGAATTATACCTTTACAGACATCACACACTATTGCAGCAGGCATTTGCAGTAGTTTTTAAGCTGGTATATGTACTCTAACACCATGGAATAATGAAGGGTGGAATTATACCTTTACAGACATCACACACTTTTGCAGCAGGCATTTGCAGTAGTTTTTAAGCTGGTATATATGTACTCTAACACCATGGAACATTGATGGGTGGAATTATACCTTTACAGACGTCACACACTTTTGCAGCAGGCATTTGCAGTGGTTTTTAAGCTGGTATATAATTATGTACTCTAACACCATTGAACATTGATGGATGGAATTATATCTTTACAGACGTCACACACTTTTGCAGCAGGCATTTGCAGTAGTTTTTAAGCTGGTATATGTACTCTAACACCATTGAACATTGATGGGTGGAATTATACCTTTACAGACGTCACACACTTTTGCAGCAGGCATTTGCAGTAGTTTTTAAGCTGGTATATGTACTCTAACACCATGGAACATTGATGAGTGGAATTATACCTTTACAGACATCATACACTGCAGCAGGCATTTGCAGTAGTTTTTATATTGTTCAAATAGTATCTAATCAAAATCATTAAAAAAAAAATCATCATTATAATGAATACTATTAAATGACATAAAAAAGTATAAACTTTAAATTAAGATTGTTCTACATTTTTTTAGCATTGAAAGAACAGAGGTCTGTGTGATATAAGTGATCTATTCTCCATAAAGGAATATGAGGTTTAACACAGTGTCAACAATTTTAAAGTTTTGTTACAGCTTTCATGAAATCACCAGTAATAGGCTAGGGCTCTGAAATGTCTTTCAAGAGACCACTGCCACAAAACCCGAGGTACTGATAGGGACTCAAACCTGAGAACAATAAATTCTAAGACCTACACCTTAATGATTGGACCACTCAAGACCAATTCAGCAATGCAAACATAGAACTGTTATATAATTGAAATATTGTTGAAATGTGTAATAAACTCCACTCCAAGCCCATTCAAAACACAGTAGGGCAAAGGTTAAGCTCGATCTCTCCTCAAACAAGACGGGAGGCACTATTTACCGACCGCTGGCGACTCAAACATGGTGACGCTGTCTAATGTTTGAAGAATGGACTCTACAATTACTTTATATTTACTATTCAAATGTTGAAATTAAAATAAGTATTAACCATACCATGTCATTTCCATAAGGTGTGAACAAATGCTTACATGAATTATGTCCAAAATCGAGTTCTAATTTTTCACCCGTTAAGCTAACAACAAGTTCAACCCATAGCTACACTAACATCAGACGTCCAAATTTCTGCTTTTGTCCAATTAAGACATTATCACAAATGAAATGTTATATCATATGATTTCTAAATTGTGTTTGCAGTTGCTCTCACTTTGGAAAAGACATAAAAATCATAACTTTCCAGAATTAAAAGCAATATAATCTTTTGCTACATTGATCTTTACTTGGTTTTAGTATGAAATATTGCAATTGCCATAATATGAGGGTACATTAATTGCAGGTTATTATATAAAATACAAAATTTTGTGGCTGGTCAAAGTTGACAGAATTAACTTATGACAACAGAAACATTAAACAGAAAGCCTTTGTAATTTTGCTGCAGATTACATAAAACTACCTAGCTTTACCACACATGCTGTGGAAGACTTTTAACGTCTTTGTGACAAAAAAGCAAAAATCTATCCTTTTATCACAATGGCTTCTATAGAAAATATCACAAAGAAAAATACTCCTTTTTCTTAAAAAATGTTTGTCGTCTGCTGTTGGTTTCAATTGTGACCAATCACAAATCCGAATATGAGGGCATGGGTTGAAGTCTTCTGCTGGAGAAGGAATATATATAAAGGTATTAAATATCAAACCAATACACCTGTCTCTGGAAATTAAAGTGTCCAATTTTGAAATGAGAATGACCCCTGCAAATTGGCCCATTAAGAGGAATTTTTAAACCCATAAGTAAATAGTTTACCAACTCTGATGTAGTTTCTGATCTATAATCCTTTAAAACAGCACTGTGCAAGTCTTAACCCATTACCAACCAATAACGACATTTGACCAGCTTGTTGCAGATGACTCTAGAAAACATTGTGGGAAAAGGAAAAATTGCTCTTATCGAGCAATTTCTCATTTTCCCACATTTTCTGCCCTATCAGAAGATTATTTTTCAATTCATCACATTTTGAAATGTCGTCTGCAAACTCTTTCAATTTTGGACAGTCGAAAATTTGGCATTTGGTAAAGGGTGAATCTATAAGAACCTACTGAATATGGTCCAAACTGGAAGCCACAGCAGACGACAAATCATAAGATAATCAAAGAGAAATTAGTAGAATAACTGGAAAGAATATAAACTGTTAATAACCTCAGAAACTATTGTGACAAAAGGATACCTTGATCATCAAGGGCAATACATTATATTATTTCTCTTATGACTTCTTAAGTTTCTAAACATTGCTGCAGCAGATGCACAAAAGTGAGGAATTATGGATTTAGGGGTTCACTTTTTACTACACATGCAATCTTTACAGTTGCCAAAACTTTAAGAAATACTCATGCTAAGTACAGAAAATGAAAAAAAAAAAAAAGTTCCTTGAGACATTAGAGAGAACAAAAATGATTGTGCCAAAAGTAGAAATTGCTCTTAATGATATTGTAATTAAGAGTTGAACTGTCTCTCTGATATCACATATTATGAGCATTTTCTTCATATATCACAATGTTAACGCAAATTTGAAGCATTAAATAATCATTTTCTCTGTTTATGTGCTAGATTGCGACCCAGCCCAAAATCTTGGATGTTGCACCATGGAAAAGGAGACCATGCACTCAACTCCATCACCAACTACGGATTCCCATACTTACCGGTAATTGCAACTGTTTGTACTTTACTTTAATCATTGTTTGTACTTTAATCTACATATCGTGATTGTCAATATATCCATTGCTATCTGTCCAAAAACTTTATACATTAATCAATTATGTCATCATCACACATTTCTTTGTTGTTGTTTTTTTCATCACATTTACAGTATTTCCGTTATATTACAATGAAAAGTTCATAATGGATGCAAGAAAACACGGAGCTTAGCTGCCCATAGCATTTAGAACAGGGCGAAACATCATTCCCTAAATGATGTATAAAACATATCACTTTGATAAAATATATACATATACATAATAACTTGAATGGGAAGCAAATTCTCCTTTTCCCACAAACTTTTGTAAAGTTATCTGCTGAGGAGGGAATAAAATTGATATATTGGAGAAACGGATAAATGGAGTTCATGGCATGAAGCCAGAGAAAGGTTTATTTTTCACAAATTAAAAGCAAATAACTTTTGTTCAACTGTTTGCCATGACCTTTGGTACTTGAAACCTTTATCCCCAAACAGTGTTCCCTTTCAGGCAGACGCCACTTCAACCCTCTAGCTGTAATTTCTGACTTTGTCACTATGGACGCCACAGCACAGCATTCTCAACTCAGGGCTAACGGGGATCAAACCCAGGATCCTCGGTACCAGAGGCCGATGCTCCACCATTGAGCAACTGTCATCTACATTTAGTTGACAATGGGTATTCTGGTATATAAACAGGTTCAAATCGTTTGTAAAGGCCTCCTATTTTGAAACAGTGTCATCTTTAGCAAAAGATATATCAATCGTAACTCATTGGCCTGAGAAATATACCTGGTATATAAGCCTGAGAAATATACCTGGTATATAAGCCTGAGAAATATACCTGGTATATAAGCCTGAGAAATATACCTAGTATATAAATGTAGGGTTACTAATTTCGGGTGATTCCTCCACCACTTGTAACAAATTTCCTTTAAGCATACGTCAAGCTGTTAAATGTATATTGAGGTATTATCCATCATTTAAAACCATTATTTTTGGTCAGTAAGTTACAGTCTAACTTGTGTTAAAGTAAGCAACCACCCTTGTAAGCAGCCATCCTGCCTTAAACAACCACTACAGAAAGTCCCATTGTTAGATTTATAGTGAACATCAATTTGTGTTAAGCAGCCACCCTGTCTTAAACAGCCAATTTAACCTGTCCCATGGGCTGGCCTCTTAACGCAAGTTTGACTGTATATGTAAATGTGGAATTATAAGTTGTGATACATTCTTTTTTCTCTAATGAAATTGCAAATAGCAATATGGCAGCATCACATTATCTCAGATGCAACAATGAATAAACCTGACGAGTTCAGATTGGAGATGGCAATTTAACATCTATGGAGTAATGTATTCTCAATAAGTGACAAGTTTATACCATTGATTTTTCTGGACTTGAAAATTTATCCATGGTCAATCTTAACGCTTTTCTTTAAAAGACGACTTTAAAAGCCTTTTGAGGCAGATTGCAATTTAAATCATTGTGACAAAAGAAGAATTTGCTCACCATGAGCAAATTCTCCTTTTGTCACAATGATTATTACATTTATATAATCCATTGAACAATTTTTATCAAAATACCTTTTTATTACTGACAATTCTTTGCAATGCTGTCTGTAATAAATTACGTGTCACAAGGGACAAGGTTTTGCCAATAATTTGACCCCTTAATTTGTAGAACGAAATAACATATTGCCTTTTACCATAATACCTTTTGATTTCTGTACATTTGAAATAAGCTAATGACATCATTTTGATAAAAATAATTTGTTTAAATTGAGCAAATTCCATTAACCTCAATAGTTTATTAATTCAAAGACAACTGTACTCTACTCAAGATTTAGAGACAGGATATTATATGTGTTTTTCAAATTTATATCGATATTTCATTATGATAGCAGACAGCCACTTTCTTTATGGGCAATATCTGTTTTTATCACATCTATTTTTAAGGTAGCTTGCCTATATATATATACAGTACTAACGAAACCTCTCAAAAGACTTATAGCTTGTAGAATGAAGAAGCTTAATACAGGGTTAGCTAGCATAAAAGCTGGACAAACACAATTCTGCAGGTCTAATCTTGCATTTACCTATTGCAAAATACCTACTCTGCATAATGGAATATTGGGGATATTAGAAATTTGATACCTAAAGGTCAATATAAGTACAAGTATGTCAAGGTGACATCATAAAACTGCAGCCATTGATTTCTAAATACAGTTATTATGGGTAACCATTGGTTACCAGTTATACGTATTCCTATAAGTTTTATTATTCATTTATTTTTTAATGCTCAATATCTGTTAAGCCAATTGATTATGAAAAACATGTATATTTTGAATTTTGAGGGCTTAATTTTAAAATAATCACAAGAATTCACAAACTCCTGGTTATTCTAACTAATGGTTACCCGTTATGCATTTACATATAAATAGTCAACTTTTAAACTTATAGTAGTTAAAGATAAACATTCTAGTGGCTTGAACAAAGAAACCAAATGATAATTGTTTGTTTTAAATCCTTTCCCCTGCAAATTAAAAATGGCTTCCAAGAGACCATGCTGAAAACTAGCAGAAAAAAGGACGATTTCCTCAAATATTGCTCCAAAACTTATTTACTAATTACAATTTTACATTGCATGAACAATATTTCTATTAACGGTATGTTAAGATATTCAGCTCAAAATGATGGAGGAAGACCCAAAACTTGCCTCGAAGGGTTGTTCAGGCCAAATGGTGGGGTAGAATCATTGGAATTCTTTAAGTCAACCAGGTTGTTTCATTGCTTTTGCGTTAATAATGAAAGTTTTACAAGATATATTGCCATATCTTTGAATATTATGTTATCAATCTGCAGTGAAAAATTGCTTGTGTCAGAAGAAAAAGTATGAACTTTCAACTCAGGCTAAGTAAGTTCTCAAAGACTTATGATCATTCAGCAAGCTTGATTCAGAGACATGCTCAAACAATATTGACCAATCAGAAACCAGTTAATGGAGTTTCCCAAAGTAATCCAGGCTCATTGTTACAAAATCTTTGACAATAAAGGATCTGAGAGAAAGACAAAACGGGTTATTGATTTCAATTCTAAGTTAAATAGTCTTATTTAAAGTGGATCAAATTTCTATTTGCCATTCTCTCAGTATCACACAGATGCTTTCATTGCTCATTAACGGCTACAGTTACTGCTTCCACTTTAATACTCTATTTCATTATAATATTATTAGACAAGTGATTATTCAGTCAAAACTACACAATTATCACACAAATCAAACCACATCAGATGAAGAAATAACAACCAATAACCATGTGAGCAAATACCATATAAGCAGGTGACAAAAAAGTAACAAAATGGAACAATTATTACCATTGAGCAATTTCTCCCTCTTTCACAATGTTTTCTACCAAGTATCATACAGCCAGTCAAAGGTTCAATGCAAGACTTTAGTAAGTGCTTCACAAGCATGAAGCTTCACAAACATGAAGCACTTACTATAGTATTACACTGATCCCTAAAAATAAAATTTGTTGATAGTTCTTTTTGTCATCTGCTGTTGCCTTCAATTTGGACAAGTCCCAAATTCTCATATTGGGGAATTGGGTAAAGAAAAGAGTCGAACTGCAGATATACAAAGTAGAGGGTTAGAAAGACATGTTATAAAGAGGAATAATGTCCCTGAATACAACCTATTCAATGATATTATAGATTCGATCTAATTAATCATTGGGTATATACATTTCAATCTCTTTTTAAAGTCTCACCATAATCAAAAGAAAGTGTCGGGGGAAGAACTGACAGAGTACATCGCTCTTTTCTTTATATCATTCATATCTATTTTGATTCCATGCTAAACCTTTTCTTTTGTTCGAAGGAATATTTTGCATATACCTATTGTCAATAAGTCCAAAATGAAAGCGAAAAAGCAGACAACAAAACTTATCATGAAATATATACATCATCTCTTTAATATTGGGTACAAACCACTGTGCCAAAAGGTACATTAGGTGTAATTTATCCTTTTGTCAAAGTTGTTCAGGCCTAATAATTTTTCAACAAATGTAAGGGCTAGATTCTTACAGGGGGTTAACCCATTATCAAACGAAAAGGACATTTGACCACTTTGTTGCAGACGACTCTAGAAAACCTTGAGGGAAAAGGAGAAATTGCTCTTAATGAGCAATTTCTCCTTTTCCCACAATGTTTTCTGCCCATCAGAAGATTATTTCCAATTTCCTTACATTTTGAAATGTCGTCTGCAATCTCTTTCAATCTGGGACAGTCAAAAATTTGGGGCTTGGTAAAAGGTTAAAGAAATTGAAAAACGAAAAGTTGAGATTAAAAAGCATATGAGAAAAGTAAACATGGCTGTATGTCCATACTGGTGACAACAGTCTAAATATTTGTTAACCTTTGTTTGATCAATATAACGCGACGCCTACTGGAAATCTAGATTGTGGACGCCTTTTGTCACTCGCAGTAGGCAATATTAAACCTGCTTGGTCACATATATAAGGAAATTTGAAAGTTAAAGCTCAACTTCTGTAAAACAGCTGGACTGTTGTTAAATTGACCTAGAGAATAGCCAATGAGATCTAACGCATAAAGACTGAACATACATATATTGATGCTTTTTGAATTAGTTTTGCTTTCAATAGCTTTTTATTTTCAATCGCACATTATACAATACAAAAACTGTATGGTTTCAAAGGCATATCATTAAAACAGATAGCTAAGGAAACCAATGATATAAAAGGAGAAGTTCGCTATAAAAAGACATTTCTGCTTTTTATAACAAAGGCTTGTTTACTTTTCTAGTGGAAATATATTTCAACATACTAGATAAGTTTTTGCTTAATCTTTCTATTTAAGAATCTCACAAAAATTGATTAAGGGTGGATCTACCCACAGAAAGACATCCTAAGCAAATAAGTATTAAGATCGAATTCATGTGTAAACTGTGAACATGGTAAATGGGAAAATTATTTCGGTGTCAAGCTTTATACTGATAAAAGGGGGCAAAAACCTTTCATTGATTTTCATATAATTGGCTTAAGAATAAAGATCAGTCGGAAAAGTTTGTCTCTTAAAAAAAGGATTTTTAGGGAAACGAGAAATGTTTAAACTATTCTTCAAGTTTTGTTTGCAAAATCTGATAGAAAAATGTCTTTCTTTTATTTCAATTTTCACTTATTGATATAAACCTTTCATTAATAACATTGATAGTAAATCAATTATCTTCTGTCAGTTTGATTAGAACAAGATGCTAAAACATGCTGTACAAAAACAATAGAAAAAAAAAACTTGCATTTCATGTGTATGTTTTGTTCATTTATATAAATGAAAAAATTTGCATCACAGTCAAGGTTGATTGAATAAGTTAAACTTATCTAAATTGAGGTATCATGGAATGCAGTGTTAAAGCAGTTATAACAAGAATTATTGGAATAAAAAGAATCAATACATCCAAATCAATTTAAGTATTATTTCACCGATGACAGGTCAAATCAGAGGCTTTTCAAAGTGACCATACCGTTAAATGTAATCAATATTACCGGATGTCCAAACAAGGCTTTTAAATCTTTACCCTTTCCCAAACGACAAATTTTCAATTGTCCCAAATTGAAAGAGTTTGCAGACGACATTTCAAAATGTGATGAAAGTGAAAAGTGTTTTTCAGATAGAGTAGAAAACCTTGTAGGAAAAGGAGAAATTGCTCTTTTCAAGCAATTTCTCCTTTTCCCACAAGGTTTTCTGCTCTTAGCGAGCAATTTGTCCTTTTCCCACACTGTCTTCCAGAGTCGTCTGCAACAAAGTGGTTAAATGTTGTCATTGTTTGGTAATGGGTAAATCAAGAACCATTATGTTTAAATTTGATACAAGACAGAGTATAACCGCAGCAGACGACAATTAAAGGCAATACGACACAAGGAGATCTTGCTTATAAGGATTGAAAGCATTAAACAGAATATTTAAGGCTAATAAATAATTTGAGGGATCAATGCAATACTATAGTAAGTGCTTCATAAACATGAAGCACTTACTATAGTATTGCACTGAACCCTCAAATTGTCATATAGCTTAATTAAAAACATACATGCTCAATTGTTCATAACATCTTCATATTTTGATAATAATGATTTCATACATAAGGCACAATTCTGTTAAAATAGTCATTCCGAGTTATAGGTTTTTAATTCTATTTGGTTTTAACGCTGATTTGAAAAGTATTTCAGAAATATCGCAGTGAACAGTGCACCTATCCATGCTACCAGCATTTCCATGCAAGAACTGCACCATATCCTTTCCAATCTATCGAAAATAAAGGACCTCTATCTAAATATAAAAAAGAAACTCGTTTTGACACAATGTATTCAACTATAATTTGTTTATTATGATTTCTTTACTAAAATATTTTGTCACTTTGATCATAAGGTTTAATATCTGCAATTTAATATTAATTCCAACTGGATTAATGGGATTAAACATGGTGTAACAGTTAAATTAATTACTGGATTTATAATAAATAACTTATTTACCCCGCAACAGAGAAGGATCAAAGTGTCACTCATAGAAAATAGTGATTGTCAACTATCTCTAAACAAATTAATCAACATGGTTGACTTTTAAACCCTTTTCACGCTTCTTAAGCTCTCCAAACAAACTGCTTGAAAAAATTGACAAAAAAAAAATACAAACAATAATCTTATGAATGATCGTTTTTAAGATTAGTCTGAAAACATTGTGACAAAAGAAAGAGAATTCTTGATTTGTCACAATGATTTCTTAATTCTTTCACTGCATACATCTCAATGTTTGCCACGATGTTTGCTAATGTATCAGCAAAAAGCTTTAAGCCGTCATATTAACACTCGTTCCTAATCTGTACAAATACTTTAAATTACATAAATCAGATAACTATTGTAGAGAACTCAAGGGTGGAGATAGGGGGGAGTGACAGGTAAACTCTTTCTTCTTAACATAAACAACTTTTTAACAGATGAAATTTGAAACCACTGTGACAAAAGGGAAAATGTGCTGGGCATGGGATAAATGCTTAACCCTTTCCCAAACAACAATTTTTCGACTGTCCCAAATTGAAACAGTTTGCAGACAACATTTCAAAATGTGATAAAATTGGGAAATAATCTTCTGATAGGGCAGAAACATTGTAGGAAAAATTGCTTGTTACCAGCAATTTTTCCTTTTCTCACAATGTTTTCTAAAGTTGTCTGCAACAAAGTGGTCAAATGTCGTTATTGTTTGGGAAAGGGTTAATGTTTTATATTTGTCAAGCATTTAGATTTATGTTTTTTTTTTCGTTATCCCTAATTTCAATTAGCTTATTGTTTTGAGCGCTGTTAGATGAAAAATCCTCCAAAAAGGTTATCTCCTAGCTAAATCAATCATCGCCATCTGTTCAATCAATTAAGGCAAGTTTGCAGGCAAAATAATAAAAATATTTACAAACTAAAAAAATATTCCTCTGTTTTAAATAACATAACTTATTTCTCATACTATCAAAAGCTCCTCATGCATGTTCATTTATTAAAACTATTTTTAACAAATAAAACAGACATACCTGTATCATTCACTAACCAATTCTATTATCTGTCTATCCATCTATGCATCATAGTATCAAAACGAGAACAACTTGCAGAGTAAAAGCAATTTCTTCTTTTCTCACAATTGCTTTTTTTAAAGCCATCAGCTACAAAATTGTCTCAACATAAACATGAATCTATCATTAAATATGTTTCAGCAAAACATTCAAGTGTGATTGATTAATTAACCCTGAAATCAATAGACCTTGCAAAACGCATTCCCTATTGAATGAAGTAATAACGGCATCATTTAATAACTGAAGCTTGTTGAGAGCTTCAAAGCGTGAGACTCCCTTGAGTGTTGGGAGACGGTGACACAAACTTGTATCAAAATGAGATGTTTAACCCGTTCCCTGTTGTGTTTGATACTTTTTAAAGCTGCTTGTTCACAAATGTGAAGAAATTTGGAAGCTGAAATTTAATATCATTTAACTCTTTACAAAACGCCAAATTTTCGACTGTGCCAAATTGAACGAAGTTGCAGACGACATTTTCAAAATGTGATGAAATTGAAAAAGAATCCCCTAATATGACAGAAAACAATTCAGGAAAAGGGGAAATTGCTCGTAAAGAGCAATTTCTCCTTTCCCACAATGTTTTCAAGAGTCGTCTGCAACAAAGTGGTTAAATGTCGTTATTGTTTAGTAATGGGTTAAGCTGTAAAATAGTCCTCTTCAATTGACATACTTTGTTAGAAAAGTACATCTAAGTACAGAAATTAACCTTACCTGATTTGGATACATATTAATTATCCCTTTTCCATGTTCATCATAATTTTCAACACCATTCATCCATCAAAGTAATACAAAAAACATTATAATAAATCAACGTTGAAAACATTGTGACAAAATGAGAATTTACTTATCATGAGCAAAGTCTTATTTTGTCACAAATGTTTTAACCTTTAAATATGTTGTCTGCCGCAAAAAACATATTCAAAGTCGTCTGCACAAGGGAGCAGACTAAACCATTGGAAGGTCACTATGAGCTAAAGGTAATTATAAAAAGTTAATTATATTATTTCACTCATCTTCACACTAGATAAAACTACTAATTAATCTATTACTAATTATATACTGCAGCAGAAGAAATCATTCCCTCATACACAAATCCAAACTTCTCACAGTGATCTCCCCTTGCTACGCTGCATCGACCACTGCCACCACAAGATTTTTCATCCAGATTTGGATGAAATTCAAATGATGCTGTTTTGTTAAGAGATTACTGGATATCTTAGTTACTTTAGTAACAATATCATGTTGTATTGATTTCTGACCAGTTAAGTTGAAAAAAAAAATTGGTTTTGTTTATAAATAAAGCAGTAATGGATTACAATTTTTTAGTTTTGCCGCAATCTTGTTATGCCATTTTCGTTTCTAAGTAGGTGGTCACGTGACATTTGTGATGGCAGTGGTCATCCCCATACAGGGAGATCACTGTGAGGAGTTTGACACAAATCAGATCTTGTCACATGACTTCAGCAATGTCTTCAAGACAGAATTCCTATATTAAACAAAATCCTTGGGTTTTATCAACTAAGAAGTAAAGAAATTGAAAACTGTCATTAGTAACAATGATCATTGATATCAAATTTTAAATGTTCATTACTCCCAGAGCACAAATCTCTGTCACAATGGTACCAACTTTTATTTTTGTAAAGCTATATATTTGATGTCTGCTTTGTTTTGGAATTTATAGAATGTAATAAAGTTAATCACAACACAAAACAAAACATCTAAAGTAATTTTAAAGATGCAAAAGTAGTTCATGCAAATAAAGTAACATGAATTCTTCATCAGAGACCATTTGAGCGAATCTGTAACTGTCAATATCACGCTAGAAATGGTTGTTTGTTTCCATGGGACTGCCATGTCAACAATTCTAAATTACGGCTTTCTCGGATTCATATAACTTCACTCTATGTATCTAATCGGGAACCATATTCTGACAGGAAACCGGCTTTCCAGTCGTAGGGCTTTCCCCTTTACCCAGAACGCAATGTGGGAAGCCATTACAACCAAAGTTAAGTCGACATAGTATCAACCATTTAACCCTTAGAATGATGGGTAATTTTCTAAAAAAATATTTTTGTGTTGTCTGCTTTTCAGAACCTTAAATATCTGCTTAATTTTGATGAGGAAAGAAACTCAGAGTAGCAAACAGGTTAGATCACAGGCCAGCCGCCAATTTACTTGGCAGTGGCTGGCCTGGCTCCAACCTGTTTGCATAAGCATTTAGTTGGTTCCAGCACTATGCTGGTTAAGAAAAACCATGGGAAGTGTTAAGGGATATAATCAATTTGTCAATTAGATTTCTCTACAATCCAAATGGTGGTCATACAAAATTTATATGTACCAGTGCTTTGACAATTCGTTCTTGCATGAGGCTTATAAAATATAAATACTTCGTCCTTCCAAACTGCCTGTGTGCTCATCCCTTAACAAATCAATGATAGATAAATTTACTATCTTACACTGAGAATCTTTACTTTCTCGTTATTATATATTTAATCAATTCTAAAATGTTGAGAACATGACTGTGTCCTAGGTTATGTGTTAGTCTGAGAAAACAAGCCTTTTGTGTTTGTTTGTTTGTTAAATTTCATTATTATTTTAGTTGCATTGTAATGCCTAGCTCAAAAATGATCGGGTGAAGACACTCAACTTTACTGAATATAAGGGTTGGTCAAACTTGGTAAAAGCATTTGCACTGCATAAGGCACCCAAGAGCTACAACAATTTTTCAGTTATATTAGAGATTTACTGGAGTGTCTTGCCAAAAACACTCACACTGGGTCATGCAGGAACTTTTATGTGTTATGAAGAAACCATTACACAAAAGGAAAATGTACTTGGCTAAATGGTTTCTTAAAACATCTGAACTAAGTGTGTTGAAATGATGAAACATGATATGAGTTAAAAGCAATGTAATCGTTCCCCTTTTAAGTCATAATATCTTTCATCTATTACTTTGATCTAATTTGAAATTTTGTGTCTGCAGCAAAAAGTTTAATACTTTTCCCAAATACAAATGACTTTAGAGGACTAATGGGCATGCAGAAGAAAAAATTAAATTCTTGTGACAGAGAATAGGAAGAAAAAAAATCCTTTCCAATATTGGGTAAAAACCATTTTTACAAAACGACACATTGCTCATAAGGAGCAATAAATCATTTTGCTAAAGTGGTTTTTAAAGAGATCAGCAAAAAATTTCTCAAACTGAGGTATAATGGATCCAGAGGTTAAATCTTCCTTTCACATTAGCTGTCCTTTTGTGTCGGAATTGATCCAAACTCTTTTGGTATTGACCGTCTAATCTGTTAACCCATACACAATTCTTCCATACAGGCCACACTTAGGCTTTTATAGGTAAAAATTTAACCTATCATAGGTAAAACAAATAGTGGTATACAGGTAAGTTTCCAAATAACAATTTTTGTATGGAAGGTTGCAGGTTCAAGCAGAGCTAAAGTCGTATCAAAGAGCAAAATGAATCAAACATGCCACATTGACTTCATTGAACATCGCAAAGTGAGCCGTCAATTGTTCTTTCACAAGTAGATTTAGACAAACTACAATTTCTTAAATACTGATCAACTTGTGGTGTGTCTTTCTCATTGACATTGGAGCTTGTCCCAAACATGTTGCCTTGACCTTGAAACTGAAGTTATGAGAGTGAACATGGCCTTAGAACAAGTGGTATACATGCAACCTTGACCTTAACCCTTTACCAAATTTTCGACTGTCCCAAATTGAAAGAGATTGCAGACGAAATTTCAAAATTTGATGAAATTTGAAAATAATCTTCTGATAGGGAAGAAAACATTGTTGGAAAAGGAGTAATTGCTCGTCACAAGCAATTTTTTCCTTTCCCACTATGTTTTTTAGAGTCGTCTGCAACAAACTGGTGAAATGTCATTATTGTTTGGGAAAGGGTTAAAACTCATGGTAGGTTTGTGACCTTGATACACATATATTTGACCTTGCAACCGTGATATTACACTATTTCCTCATGTAATAAAACCATTAACAAATCATCAAACTATATTTCAATACATGTACATGATAAAAACAAAATATACTTATATATATATATATAAGACATACAGTCTCCAAGGTTTTTAGCATTAAGATTAATCTAATAATATGAGGGTTCAATGCAAGATGGTAGTTCATCTTTTACATTTGTGAAGGACTTACTAAAGTCTAACAGTAAACCCTCAATATAAGTGTTTTGTTTTATCATATTTGGCACACCAAAGCTAGAATTTTATCAACATTGTGTTAAGGATGATTGGAATGGCATGAAAACTGGACAACCACTTAAATGGGTCAAAACAACCCACTTGGGATGATG
The DNA here is from genome assembly GCA_947846245.1 of Cerastoderma edule. Lineage (NCBI taxonomy): Eukaryota > Metazoa > Mollusca > Bivalvia > Cardiida > Cardiidae > Cerastoderma > Cerastoderma edule. The sequence continues at coordinate 501,167 of OX401409.1, forward strand.
ATCATTTTGAGCCCAAGGAACCAGAAAGGCAACCCCAACATCTGTGTTAAATTGGAAATCTAAAATTATGTTGTAGTCAGCTTTAAAGGGACTATGTCACAAATTATGATCTGTGAGTAAAAGGCATTAAAATGGTGATTTAATCAACCCTTATCATTCATACCTATTTTCGATTTCTTTTCTTTTAAGTTGCTAAAAAAAAAAAAAAAAAAGGTGAAAGGAATTTCCATGCCTTTCAGTGCTTTGATTGAAACTCTTACCAATTTCGATCATTTTGCTTTACAAAAATAAGGTATGCGCATTCACAAGCAAAATATGTGTGAGAGACCTATGTGATGATGGTACCTAAAACTGCCGTTGTTCACCCATTGTTAATTAAAATTTAAACAAATTTCTATGAAATAAACCGATAAAATGATTTAAAATATCTGCAACATGAATGTGCCTTATTTAACTACACCATTTACATATAGTGAGAAGTTTCAATAATCAAGTTTTATGTAACTTTTCACATTTGTATTGTCATTTTATCCCTAGAAGAAATTTCGCTTTAAATCAATGATTAAATCTCAATCTGTGAGATAGTCCTTTTAAAATTCAAAATATTCCTAAAAAACATACTCATTTCTAGGTGCTACTAGAATTCATGAGGGGGTGGGAAGATTAATCTGTAATTAAGCAGTATGTTAAGTCACAGTTTAAAATCTGATTTTTTTTTTTTTGTATATAAAACATGGATAATTAACTGCTTCCTTTATCCATTTCCCTGTATGGGAATTTTGACCAACACGAATATTTTTTGTGCTGAAACACTAAATTTGATAATTACAACATGGGTGAAAGCTCAAGAACTTCAAAATCTTAAAACCTCTAGTTCAAAATCCCAAAATGGTAGTTATGCTATTATATAACATGGAGAAAAAAGTGTCAAACTCCTGTAAAATCAGGAATAATCTTTTAACTCTTTTACCCATAATTTAAAAAGCTTATTGGGACCATTGGTATGCTCAAATCTGTGTTGGTTCCCCTAATCTTCCAGGTCAAGAAATAGTTTAATACCCAAGGACTATCCAGATTGAAAATAATTGGACATAGTTATAAATTTAACAGCTCTAAATATTCAACAGTCATTAATCCAAAAAAATTCCAATCTACAATTATTTCCAAATATCAGCAAAATGGGCTAGTCATGTAAAACTGATAGGGTGTCTAGCAAAAAAGTAGTTCAAAAAAGAAACCTTTTTATAAATCCTGAAGCGTATGTAGTCAATGGAAAGACCTCTACAAGCAATGTACAGATGTATATAGATAACAGATTTTCCAATTTGGGAATCTGTGTTCGTCTAAATTTGCTTGCTGAATATGGTAAAAAAAGATTTCGTTAGAAAGCACTATGACAAAATGATAAATTGCTCATTCTCTTGTTAGAGTTGTTTCGAAAGTATTTTGTATTTTGCAGCAGACATGGCCAAATAAAGTATTATGGAGTAACAAGATAATTCTTGAGGTTAAGCGGCACAAGCACCTCTTATCTTAACCCCTGGACTCTCAACTTTATGCAACTTTGCAGCAGACGAGATTCCGAAACATTGAAACAAAATAAGCAAATTCCTCCATTTCTCACAATAACTTTTATTTTTTTTCCCAATTCCATAATGCAATTTCATTATTTTGACAACAGTTAAAATAAATTTTGAGGGTTCAGTGCAATACTTTAGTAACTGCTTCACATTTCATAAAACATTGTGGGAAAAGGAGAAATTGCTCTTTACGAGCAATTTCTCCTTTTCCCACAATGTTTTCTAAAGTGTGAATCAGTTACTATAGTCTTGTATTGAGCCCTCAAACTGTAATCAATGTTGTCTGGTTGAATTATACCCCATTACAGTGGAAATAATCAGACTCAATGTCACAACAAAGGGGTCAGTAATATTGCTATGACAATGACTGTCACAGCAGGACAATAGAGGACTGACTACGGCATGATAACCTCTATCTGACCAACTACTGTTTAACTACCTAGACAAAAGGTATGCTTCCAAGTCACATTTAACTTTTGACAGGCAGACTCTTGTTTAAATAGCTGGACAAAAGATAGGCTAAAATTGCACATTTATCTTTTGACTGACAAACTGATGCTTTACCATAACTACTTACAGTGTTTAACCCTTTTGATATCAAATTTCTAGGCAAATGCAACTCTCAGTGCCAAACAAAGAAATGGCACCAGGCAAAATGAGAAAAATACAACTTTTGATCTACTCAATATATTACTTTCAAATTTTCAGAAGTTACAGGTAGGACAGAAGCACATTAAATCTAAGTGCATTATGTGATACCATGTATGATTTGTAATCTTTTGATCAAGGATATGAAATGCAATTGATAATATTTGTTTTTCTGAATTTGTCAAGATATCTTGGATATGGTGCCGAACACCTTTTGTTGAAGAATCTCGATATTGATGCTGAACTTACAACATCGCTTAAGCTGGTTAAATAAATTAGGATATCATACTATTTTCAACATTATTTCAGTTATATAGTGGGGGTGGTGCACCTATTCATGCTCCTGGTATTTCTTCACCAGTACTGTATAAACTCTTCAAAGCCTCTGACTGTTTTACCACCATTTCAAATTGAAACACCTTTGCAGAAGATGAAATTTGAAATCATTTTGACAGAAAGAGGACATTATGGCTTTTTGGGGTTGGTTTGTTCAGAGTTAAGTTACTTGTCTTGCTATTTCTTTAATCGCCATTTTGCCATTACAGCACAAACCATAACCATCAGCAAGCAGCAATTCTTTCAGTTCAATTATTGTATAGAGGATAAAGGTAAAGCTCATTGCAATGAAATGAGAAATTGCTTGGTTTCAGAAATAACTTTTGTCACAAATGGTCTCTTAAGTTCCTTACTTGTATTGTGTAAAACAAACATACATATATTAATGTTATCATTACCATTATTATCATTACTTTTATCATTAAGTTAAGGGTAAACGATGTCTCCAGCAAATATATGTTAAAAAGGAAAGGGTAAGGATTCCATAGAGTATCATGCCACCATGACTGTTATGCTTAGTCAATGGAAGGCTACTTGCTACTATCATTTATTGATTTATTTCTTCTTCATTTTAGATATACTTTCAAACTAAACCATTTTATTTCAATCCAAGTTATATTTATTAAATACAACTCCTTCTTTATGATTTGTAAAAGATTTATATCCACTTTTGCCTGCAAACTTAAAGTAATTCAGATGAGAAATGTATCTAAGAATTTAAAACATCTGGAATAGTTTAACCTCTTTTGATGAAATAATTTACACATTATGAATGTTGCTAACCATGCAGGAAAAAATTCAAAAAGTTTAAGTTTCACCAGACAAAAACCCTTTTCAAAAGAACTATCTGAATGCTCTTTCTAAAAAAAAAATTCAAAACATCGGAAAAACTAAAATAAAAAAAAAGAAGAAAAAAAAACGAGATTCAAAATATTTGGATTTTTGCTAGATACTTATTTTCAATTTTCATTTCCCCAAAAGAAGAGTTTCTTTTAATTGGTTCCAATGAATAAAACAAATCTACCACAACTTAAAAAAAATAATCTATCACTCACGAAAACCATAGAAACAGAAAAAGGTAACAATAACCACCATACCTGAATAAAAGCGTTACAATTCCTATGGCAACCACACCACCATCGGAACTCCTCTCGTTACACTACAGGTCAATCCCAATTTGTCATCGCCGCCACCGCCGTATGTAAACCTAACAACGATAAATATAACCAATAACTCCTGTCGATCACAAGTCCACAAGTCGGCCCTGTTTAACCAGTTCTATCAACAGTCAGTCAGCCCGTAATGTCAATAATTTCTACCGAAATTGAAAAGAGATCCCCATATTTATTCAATACCATCTATATTGGGAAATGGTATTAATAGGCTCTGACATTCATGCCCATTGCCACCCAAACATAATTACAGCACTTTTACAGATATCTGTATCTCTAACCCTTTTTTGATTACAGAATAATTAGGTTGAATTCATGCTTATGCAGCAATTTAAATAAGGAATGATTTTGGCATAAAAAGAATTTGCTCATGTTGAGCAAATTCTTTTTATGTCATAATAATTTCAAAGTGTATTAATCAATAATGGACTATTGCAATATGTTTGAAAGAAAAAGGCTTTAACTTTTTCAACTACAAGTATGTACCTTCTCATTTCAAATACACACAAAAAACTTTAAAACTTTCATAAAAAAGGAGAAAATGTTGTATATTTCTTTTTAAAGCAATGATGCATACACAACTTTAAGATTATATATTTGGTAGTTGTTATATCAAGTTTCTAAATTAAAATTGAGTAGGACCAAGAATTGAGCTTTCAAGAAATTAATGATAAGAAAAGAATAATGGCAAACTTAATCAGTGATTCTACTTTTCATGGGGTTGAAGCTTGGATTCATTTTAAAAAGTCATCAGTACATCAGATCTTTTGTCAATTTGTTTAAATTGTCATTTGTCTACAGTTACTCTGAACAGGTTAAGGGAAAGATGATAAATGTTTTTCTTATGTTTTTTCTAGGTTTCTTTTTTTTAAGACTAATCTCCACTGAATTTGTTGTAGGCGTTGAGGATTAGATTTATTGAAGGACAGACATTTGTAATGTGTGTGAATACACATGATTGAGTGATAAAAACCTTTTACACTGTAATGAAAACATTGTGCCTTGACCATTATCTAAAAGAAGAAATATAACAAATAGTATGTATTTATTAGTATAAAGAAAAAAATAATACAAGAAACACTCTAACAGAGATAATAAAGGAACCAATGAAAAAGAAGCCTGTTTCAAGCAATTACTCCAAACTTCCAAATCAATTGCTGGCCCAACCCTTAGAATGCTGGGTAATTCTCAAATATATATTTTTGTATCGTCTGCTTTCCAAAACCTTAAATATCTGCTTATTTTTGGTGAGGAAAGATACTCAGAGTAACAAACAGGTTAGATCCAGGCAAGTCGCCAATTTACTTGGCAACTGGCCTGGATCTAACCTGTTTGCATAAGCATGAAGTCCTTTCCAGCACTATTAAGGCTAAGTCTCTCTTGGAGAAAAGTCCTTTCTTTATAGATGACAGTATTAGTTTTTATATATCACAGTAGCCAAGTGAAATAAAGGATGAGCAGAAAGATGCACATAAAAAACTACGTATACATGTCACTTACAAGAAGTCCACAAAATCCATTCCAAACATCTCACTGCTTTCCCATGAAAAAAATAAATTATCTAGCTTTGAAAAATTAATTAATCTTGCCCTTATCATTATATTGAAGCCTAGTACTGGTAGATCAAATACCCACCAAGCAGGAGTGAGTAGACTGTAATGGTTATTTAACAGGAAAATTGCTGAAAACGTTGTTAAACCAAGAGAAGAAATAGGATAATTGGGATAAAGGGTAACAAGATGCCTTGCCGTAAAACCTTCACTTTCATGTCTAGTTGTGGACTCTACCTTACATCTTAAATTTTTCATTCCATTCTTCCGACCTAATCAGGCGTGACAAACTTTAATCCCCATCTACATTCCCTCTCAACACTACACAAACCAATAAATACTGAGGGCTCAAGATAAAGTAAGGCATTAAAATTCTTTTTCTTGCAATAGTTCATTAATTATTGAGCATAGCCTATATTGTTGGTACTCGTTAGAATCGTCTCAATGAGACGACTCTAATGAGTACCAACAATATAGGGTTTAAAAAGGAAATAAAGAAGTTATGGAGGGGAAAAGTTCTATTATCTGGACCCCAATAGATCAATAGATCTTTTATCGGTGTTGCACCCATTTCTCAATTGATGTCGTATTTTAACATATTTAACTCATTAATAAAAGAAAACAATATCTGTAGTCCAAAATTCAAAGAACTTGTGTATATGACAAATAAGTTTGCTGAAAAAAGATAAATATTCCTCATCATTTCAATAATTTTATAGTCTGCAGCAGAAAGTCAAAATTCTATGAGTTTCTGGTTAAGAGCTAATAGGTGTACAATACTATTTGAAGATGCTTTTGAGAGATCTCTTGAGAAATCTCGCTTGTGGTACAGACCCCCTATCTTTGAGGATTCTCATTTGTGTCAGAGACCCTCCTATTCTTGACAAATCTCCCCCTCCCCATTTTTGAAAAATCTTGCCTGCGGCACTAAAAATGTTAATTTTGACTACTTTTCAGAATTAAGATTTACTGCTTTGATTCTTTTGCAGCAGTTAATATTATAAAACACTCTGACAAAAGGAGTAATTCCTTTTGATGAGCAGTTATCTTCAGTCTCTACAGTGTTTCCAACATCACAATAAACTGTTAAGAATCATACTTGAAAAGCTAACATCTTCAAGTGCTTTAAATTTGATCCTGAGTCACAAATCCTCATGAAAAGGAATGGATTAAAATAACTACATGATAAATCGTTTATAAATTGTCAAATTTATATTTCCTTATCACAACCTTTGAGTGCTAAGGATAACTTAACATAAAGGGGGGCTGGACATTATTGATTCCTCGGTGTTAAATATGGTCAAATATTTGTCTGACCAGGGTCCAATCCTATCTCAAACAGGACCACCTACGTCCACTCTCATTTTAAGGTAGAATACCCATAATCCTCTATTTAGAAATTTATTCTCTTGTCTTAATATTTCGGTTGTTCTTGGTATACATCGGTCAGGGCCAGAACTATTTGCATGAAACCAAATTGTTCTGGCCCTGATTGATAAATAAAGAGAACAACCGAAGAACTCCGATGAGAGAATAAATTTCAAAATGGCGTTTTTACGGGTATTCTACCTTAAAGCTGCTTGTTCACAGATGTAAGGAAAACTGGAAGTCAAAGCATAATTTATTTGCAACTGTACAACAGCTTCACTGTTGTATGATATGCACTAAAACATATCCATTGGAAGCAAAATGAGTTCTTATTTAAGTTTAAAAACCTGTATCAAGTGAAATGATATGTATCTAAATTCTTAAACATTCATTCATTCACCGTATATGTTTTACATCGATTGTGAAGGAAGCCAATTAAAGCTTGTTCAAAGCCACTCTCGATGACTGCTTCCTGGATACTAAACCAGTAATTGCGCCGGTTTGTGGGTTAGTCCCGGAAATTTTCACCCTGCATGACGGGGATTCGAACCCGGGACCCTCGGTACAAGAGCCCGATGTTCTACCCCTGCACCAATGTCGCCCATTGTAATTGATTTGAGGTCTAATGCATTACACACTGTACATACTTATATACATATATATAGTGATGCTTCCTATTTTAATTTTGCTTTCAATAGCTACTATTAATTTTATTTCATATAACAACACAAAAACTGTATTGTTTCAATGGCATATTATTTTGACTCATGTGTGCACAAGCATTTTTAACCCTTTACCAAACGCCAAATTTTCGATTATCCCAAATTGAAAGAGTTTCCAGAAAACATTTCAAAATATGATGTAATTGGAAAATAATCTTCTGATAGGCCAGAAAACATTGTGGGAAAAGGAAAAATTGCTCATTACGAGCAATTTGTCCTTTTTCCACAATGACTTCCAAAGTCGTCTGCAACAAAGTAATTAAATGTTGTTATTATTTGGTAACGGGTTTAACCGATCTCCATGATATGGGAACTTGTGCCTTGCTAACTTATCAATTGCTTCCCTCAACCCTGTATTGTAGGTAGACATAAGAATCGACTCACTGAGACGATACTCATCTTGATTTACGGGTATATTAGACAGGATTTGTCTAATTGTCTACATCAGTGGTCCAAAAAAGGGGATGTAAAAGGGACTTTAATGGGCTTTATGGCCCAGGGAGATCCAGGTTCAATTCCCATATCCCCTGCATCATAGGGGAGTTTTCTCTTTCTTACTCACATTTTCATGGCCAAGTTTTTTTTTCCATCTATGATAATTATAGATGAGCTTTTGCCACATCATTGTTGACCTGAAAAAAATAGAAAAGAACTTTTCACATTGTTGAAGTAGGTAAAAGCTTGGCTGCTGTTTATTTCAAGGTGGTCAAACCAGAAATCAAGTATTCAATGCAAAACTTACGTAAGTCTTCATTTTGTGGGGCACTTACTATAGCATTGTTCACAACCTCTCAAAAGGTATTTTAACACATAAATGGGAACTCTTGAGGGTGAATTTCTTTGACTGGCTGGTCGAATGCCTTTTGGTAAGACACCATTTTAAGGTTGAAGTGAAATACTATAGTAAGTGCTTGATGTTAGTGAAGTGAAGGACTTAATATAGTCTTGCATTGAACATTTAGTTAACTAGCCTAGTCCTGGAAATTTATCAAAAGGCAAATCTATAAATGAAGTGTCTTAATAGTATTATTCAAAGGCTGGTTATATGGTGTCAAAAGTGAAATGAGATATTTAGTTGGACAGATTAGAAAATAGAACAAAAGCTCACAAATATGCAAGATATCAGAGATTGGGTATTCTTCAGAGTCTGAGCCTTGAGACAAGGGAACCAAGGTTCAATTCTTAATAGCAACTGATTATCATATCATCGAATATCTTTGGGCAAGACATTTTTCCCAGCCTAGTCCTGGTATGTTACTCAGTCAGTATAAAATAAAATGCTCCAGATTAAGTCCTGGGTACCGTTTTACTAAACAGTTTACGCTTAGGATTTGCGTAACTCTAAAACAACTATTCCTCTTATTTCAATATTGGATGAAGCAATATTGCAAAGTGACACATCATTGGAATCGTCTCTCCGAGACGCTTCCAATGAAGTGCCACATTGCAACATTGTACTTTCATTGAAGATACTATCTATGTTTATCAATTATGACTTACGCAAACATTTTCCGTAAGTTGTTTAGTAAAACAGGCCCCTGTATATTAATATAGAATGATAGTTATTATCATTGTTATTTAAAAGGTTAAAGTCATGTCGAGGAATTTTATATTTTTACGTTTTGTTACAGCTTTCTTTGATTCACTTGTACTAGGGCTCTGAAGTGTCTTGCCAAAGGACACTCCCACAAGACTCGAGGTACCTGTTAAGCTCGAACCTGAAACTTGTAAATGTTAAGACTGCTACCTTAACCATTGGGCCATGCAGGAACCATAAGAAAGGTAGACATACCTGTAACAATTCTAATTGTCCCTTGAGTTTCAGTCCAGTTGAATTAAATGTATAGTTACATCTTTGAATGTCTGGGAAATTTGGGATAGCGACTCCAACAACTGGGTACAGTTTTACTAAACAGTTTACGCTTAAGATTTGCGTAAGTCTAAAACAACAATTCCTCTTATTTCAATATTGGATGAAGCAATATTGCAAAGTGACACATCATTGGAATCGTCTTTCTGAGATGCTTCCAATGAAGTGCCACATTGCAACATTGTACTTTCATTGAAGAAACTATCCATGTTTATCAATTATGACTTAGGCAAACATTTTCCGTAAGTTGTTTAGTAAAACGGTACCCTGTTCTTTAGTCATTAAGAACAGTCATCTACATCTACGTCTTCCTACAACCCATCATGCATTAGTGATTCAATCATGGGGAACACATTTTTGACAAGCCAAAACTGAAGGAGTTTGCAGACGACATTTCAATATGTGATGAAATTGAAAAATAATCTTCTGATAGGGCAGAAAATGTTGTGGGAAAAGGAGAAATTGCTCATTCAGTACAAGACTTTCGTAAGACCCTCACTTTTGTGAAGGAATTAAAATACTTACATTGAACTCTCAGAATATAGGAGAAAGGAAACTTATTTGTTATTTCTCTCACATCCGCAAACCAAGATTTTTTTTCTCTGAATCATTTCAAAAATAGATTTAGTTCTTGAACAGGTGAAATGTAATAATGTACCCTAATCACATTGATGCTTGAAGAGCTTTTCTCTTGAAGACTGGCATTGAAAAAATAATGGAAAAAATGAGATTTACTAAGATTCAACATTGAAAAACCCTAGTCCAGATAACTGGTCTCGAAGGCTATTGCTATTTTGACTGACGCCTTCGAAGCGAAGAACGATAAATGTCCAAATGACGAAAAAAGCTTCGTTCATGGATCATTATTGAGACTAGAAAAACCCATGAATTCCTTCATTTCCCAGTGGCTTGAATCAATGCATAACTTTTTGTATCCTTGTATATTTACCATTATATAGGATACTTACATAGTATATATACATGGATTTGAGAGTTATGCACGATTCAAGCCCCTGTGATTCATTTAGTATAGAGTGAATTGTCCTTGCATAGAAAAACTACTGTAACATAATTGAAAATGTATCATATTTGTGAAGATGACAAGAAACAATTGCGATAGAGGAGATAACTTGTGGCAAGCAATTTCTATAATTTGGCCACCAAGCTCATGAATGACCGTTGTTGTAAATGGAACAGAAATCTTAGGAGGCATAGAACTTATAAGAAAACAGATGTATAAAACAGTAAAATATGAAAAACTTCAAAGTTCCAGAAATTATTTTCTTGTTATAAACAGTACAAATCACTTTTACCACTCTACCAAAACTGTCTCCGGTGATTATCTATCACGTAGCCATCTAGCATAGATCTGTAAGTAATTTTCTGCGTTTGGAGTTTCCTTTTTCTGCTCTAATCTGTAAAATACAGTAATTTGAAATTGTGCAAAAAATTGACACCACTTTAAAGGGATATCACCCTAACAGAATTTCTATTTTATCATAGACCGAGTTGTTTCCCTTTGATTAAAAAGTCGAGATCACGAAAAAGACGTGTTCCACGAGCCTTTGAGAGAACGCAAGCTTTTCAGGACTTTCTTGCCGTTTTATTTGTTCATGAAATGGTAAGACCCAAGGACTTGAGAGGTCCACCGAATACAGACTTTTCCTCGTTTTAGGTGAATTAAAAGTCATAAGGTTTTTTATGTTTCAATGTTTCAAGAAAATTCGACTTGTTTTTAAGTTTAATATGCATTGGCATTTACATGTAGAAAATCCCCAATGATATGGCTTTTTAATCACCATTCATTTCTACTTTGACCTATTAAAAAAGAGGTGTAGTCGTTCAAGCAAAGACCTATTAAGGAAATGTTTTATTAGTTCCCAGGTTGAGATACATTTGCACTAGCATAAAATCAATCGGTCCCTCTCCACGTGATGTCACAATCTGAACTTATCGGGTTTATCCAATGAAAACAGTGTATTTCTCATGCCACGGAAATACCCGAGTAGTTACGATTTGTTATGTCGATGTCCAATCGTATCTACTCGGTAATCCCCGTAACAAGTCGGTAGATATATTATTTTAAGAAATGGCCGAGGTGTTCCGAATGGTCGATGTCCAGAGCCAATCTGAACACATTGGGTTTATCCAATGAAAACACCTCTGAAATAATAGGGATGACGCCATATTGTTTCCTGCGAGAATGGCGTCACTTCACTTTCGTTTTTAAAAATAGATCTTAAATGTGAAATCTCAAAAGTCGTTAAATTTAATAGAGGAAACAACTTTACATGTCACAACAACAATTTCGCCATTTGGTATGAGTTACTGATAAAAAATGATTTAAAAGGATGTCCAACACTTCCATACACATTGAACTACTTAACTTGTACGCTTAGAAAATGTGTTAATTGCCGGATGCCGATTTACCCGAAAAATTGTAACCCTACACTTATATCCGAGGTGTATTTCACAGCTCACGGAAATAACCGAGTAGTTCCGATTGGTCCGGAGCTTCGCAGAAGTGCAGATAGTAGGCACATTTCCCGGCATGCTACCTTCTTTATTTCATCTTTGAATCCTATATTGTGTGCACGCGTTAGAATTCTAATGAGTAAACACAGTATAGGATTTGTGTAACAACATGGGAATTTAAAGAAAAAAAGCAAAATGATTCCACAATTATACATTTATTAACCATATATAAACACGAACAAATAATTAATATGACTGCCAAGAATAGGGCAAAATGTGTGTTAAAAGAGCTTCAAGGTGAGTCATGATAAAAAGGAATACCGTTTATGTTAAACTCAAACGACTAGCTTATATCTACACCATTTAAACCCAAGATTAATTTTTTACTTTTCGAAAAAGAACACTCCAGTACACAACCTTGGTTTTACAGTGACCCTGTGAATTGGCCTTCGACAAGATAATGCTTCATAAGCTTGTATTGGTTGATCGCATAAGAAGCCATTTATGAATTAGATAACGCGGGGTAATACAAACATCGGTTACAAAGTTACTTAGTCAGGTCAAGTTTTCTGTCATAAAGCTGTGTACGTACATAGCAGGGGCTTATGCACGTGCCGCTTACACACGAACGTACGTGCGTAAAACTATTTTACAAGTCGGTATACCATGAAACCCTCGATATGTATGTTGGTATATTTGGTCTACGTACTTTTACATTTTGTTAATTATGGAATTGGGTTTAAACTGATTGAAAATAGTGTGACCATCGAAGTATAATCATATATAAGCAATGTTTTTATAGTTTTTTATTTCATGAAATAGTAATGAAAAAGCACGAAATAGCAAAGAAAATATCATCTTGATCAAGTGTGTAATCTTCAAACAGTCTCAGATATACGCCAGGCTGTGCAGGCATATTTTCTATGATAACGCGTTTATCTTCTTTACTTGGTATTAACTCTTTCCATCATTTTGTAATCTTACAAATCAAAATGACAAAAACCTGAACACAATAAAGAAACCCCCTAAAGACACGAATGGAAATAATAAAGTAAAATAAAAGATAAATCCTGTTCATTGATATGCGTAGAACACAATATGCCAAAAAATGATGACAATTTTGTTACATGCCTTTACCATATAGGGCTTCTCATTTTTCAAACCGAATACACTGTTTCGTGGTGTTATGCTTTCGACATTGAAAGTTTTAACAATGATGTTTATGGATGAATGCAGCATTGGCCGTATCAAAATAGTATCAAAATGGTTTAGAACAAAGAAAGTAGACATTCACATCACACTGATTGACATAATCACACATAAACATTTTCGCCATAAATATTTGATAAAACTAAAACATTAAATGCAATGTAAACAAAACAATGTTACTTATTTTTCCTTTTGATTGGTTTAGAAAAATACGCAAGTCTCATAAATAAATCTAAATTGGTTGCAATCATATGGTCTTCTCGTCTCTTTCCGTTATTGATGACATCATATTCCAGTAAAAATTCCATCCATATCTCATATGTGGCTTTAAACTCTTTTGGAATGGGCACATTTGAGAATTGTTATCTTAATTTCAGGGTTTGAATAGTTCAAAATGATTCGAATAATCGAGTGTTCGAATGTCCGCATCCGCTCCCAAAAATGTTCTTTCTTGGTTCATGTCATTCAACCAATCAAACGCAGGTGAGAACATTTAAATGATTAAATCGCGTAGTATTGTTTTAGTCTCCTTTCAAGGCTTCAAAGTACCAGAGATTACATGACCATGACATCAGATGTTTGTAGATGACCTTGTGATATCTCTATACAATCATATCGCTCTTCCCGATATCCCGGCAGATTATGAACGAAAACACCACCAGTAGTATCTGAAAGTAGAACAAATCGACAGTCATTCAGTTGTACCACAACATTCAGTTTATGAAGCGACTTTTGATAGATAATCAATACTGCTTTCAACAATGTTTCACCTAAACCCAATTCCTGGGTGATCTACCAGTACAAGACGAAGAAATATCAGATCTTTTTACAAAGGTCACCCACAGTGAATATAGGTGACCGTTATCAAGAATGCAAACCAGCTTGCCCGATCCACGACACTTACTACAATGCAAATACGTATCATGAAAACTAAAAAACATTGCTAAAAAACGTTTTTAGAAACTAATGTAAAAAGTGGTCTTAATTTAGAGTTGTCGTTTTATTGAAGTGGCCGTTAAGAGGAGGTTCGCGGTTAATGATATAATTACCTCTAAGACGATGAGAATCACCCCGAGTACGATAGCCGGGGTCTGATACTTCAACACCCACTCTTTGAATGCATCGTAACAGCCCTGAAATAACAACAGAACGAGTAAAGGTGTTTGAATGCATCGTAACAGCCCTGAAATAACATCAGAAAGAGTAAAGGTCTTTGAATGCATCGTAACAGCCCTGCAAAGCAAAGATATGAGACTAGAAATATTAATTGCATCGTAACAGCAGTGAAAGACACAAAAAAAAATATAGAAGGAGGGAGCTTTTAAAGCTATCGTAACAGCCCTGAAAAACAAAGAAGATATGAGACTAGAGTTGATTAATTGCATCGTAACAGCAGTGAAAGACAAAACATATAGAAGAATGGAGATTTTAAAGGTATCGTAACAGCCCTGAAAAACAAAGAGATGAGGATTGGGTATTATATGGGTCGTAATTACGCTCACTATGTACTTTAAATGACTGACTCACGGTGAAAGTAATATCTGAGAACTAAATATAACACAACAACATACATTTTTCGTTATGATATTTGATATAATATGTTATTACACAACATTGTGACAAAAGGTCAAGACGAAAGCAAACTGAAGCCAAATATCAGACGACAATGACAACGTTCAATGCAAGCAATGCCACATGATTTAATGTTATCTCACCACTGACAAGAAGTAATCATGTTGGAAAGCAGTCAAAGGATTTAAAAGAAGTATGTCTACATCTACATGTTACGTCATCGCAGTCAAGCTTGTCTATGTGACAGGTGGTTACTTGGTGAAATGATAGGAAAGAAAGAAGAAAGAAAGAAAGAAAGAAAGAAAGAAAGAAAGAAAGAAAGCAAAACCCCAAACTTCACAACACTAGACTGGTTCCCGCCTTACGTTTGAGTTGACGGCGATATAGTTCCCGTCTGTACATGACGTGTCCACACCAGACTTGTAGTTATCCTCGGTGGCAACTTTACAACAGCTGTAGGGAATCTCCTTCGTACCGCGGTTTGGGTACCAGGCTGTGTTCAGGAACTCCTGGCGATTGGACAAACCCACGTCCTCTACTCCACAACAATCGAACTGCAATATGGGAAATATTTGCAACTTCCGGAATTTATTGCATGAACTGATATTGTTGTAAAATATCTACTTCTTGATCATTCGGACTAGATCTGGTCATGCAAAAGACAGGTCAGAGGTCAAAGTATCACCTCTAAAACAGGGCCAACATCTTTAATGGTGCGGGTGTCGCAATATAACTTTATACTTCTGAAAAAGTGTTAAACTTTTACAAACTAGCAAACATCTCGTCAAAAGGGAGTGAATGGAGACCTGAGCTTTCTTGAAAAAAACTTGTTGGTTGCATGACCATGTTTCTTTGGGATGGGCATAATCTACAATATAGACTTCCAGTTATTGAGATGAGGACTTAGCTCCAGACAGACAGAAAGGCAGACATGCAAATCACCATCTCGAGGACGAAACAACTTCATCCATGACAAAAGACGAATGGATTGATGCTTATTATGATATCGATGATTGAAATTATGATCAAAAAGTTCGAAATGATAATTGACATCAGACAAATTATCACATTTACATACACGTTTATAGATGAGACTGTTTATACATGTGACAATAAAAGGGAATTAAGAATGTATTTGACCTTAAATACGATGAAAACAGTGTGAAAAATGCAGTACTTACCCCGATGAAGAGCAAATCCCAGCCAATAGAAACTTCACTAGTCGATGCCGGACCCTCGTACTTGGTTAGCGCCGTCTCTAATTCACCTTTTACTTTCTTTTCAACCTATAAACAAACAATCAAATATCAAGGCTTCCTTTAAGAAACAAAAATCCTTGAATTGGGAAGATGCCTAGGCCTGTTAAGTTTGGAAAGTTGTATCGCTTAAAATGTTGAATTGGCAAACCCAAAAGCTGGCGTGACTTTGAATTTTTGGGAAAACTCCACGGTTTTAAAGAAATTTCCTCTTGTAAATGTGTCTTTTATAGAACCCTGTTTTATAACGCAAAGAAAAACCCGGCACATACAATGTTTATATACTAGACTCGTTTATCTAGACAAACATATATGGGTACATATCATTTATCAGTACTTTTGGGCTTTGCCTAGTACTGGCAAACCACAGAAAAGTCGTAATGAAACTCGAAAAACAGTTGATACTGCGTTGACCCGTTCGAGTTCGATGAATCATAGAGTTTCGTTACTAATCGCAAAACAAAGTCGTTGGTTACATGGACAGAAGCATTGGATAATTTGATCTAACTAAACTGTTTAAAAGGCGTGAACTCCAAGCGAAACACGTCTGTAATAAATGCATTACTTGAGCCTTTACCAAAGCGCAAGAAACATGGACCGATGTATTGGATGATTTGATCTAACTTAACTGTTTAAAAGGCGTGAACTCCAAGCGAAACACGTTTGTAGGTGACATCGAATAGAAATAAATGCATTACATGAGCCTTTACCAAAGCGCAAGAAACATGGACCGATGTATTGGATGATTTGATCTAACTTAACTGTTTAAAAGGCGTGAACTCCAAGCGAAACACGTTTGTAGGTGACATCGAATAGAAATAAATGCATTACATGAGCCTTTACCAAAGCGCAAGAAACATGGACCGATGCATTGGATGATTTGATATAACTAAAACTGTTTTAAAGGTACAACTTCCAATCGAAACATGATATCTTTGCACGCGTCAAAGAAGAAACTAGTCGGTAGCATGGAATTGAAAACTATGCAGTTCTTGAGCTTAATCGCAATATGTATACATGGACAGGTACAATGATTGATTTGATCAAACTACAACAGTTTAAAAGGCTAGATTCTTATCGAATCCATCATTACTTACCCGGTCTTTCATCGTAAACCACAAAGCCACGGCCACAATCTGGGCAATAACTATTAGAATCACTATCATGGCATACTGAAATAGACAATACGGTTGTATATTTGAACTTCAAATTTTGAAGTGCTCATCTAGTTTAGAAATAAGGGATTATAAACAATAATAAATTATCGTTATTAATAATGTATCGCCATCAATGTTTAAATAAGAAAAGTATCAAGTGTTTCCGTAAGAGGCGGAGGGGTAGACTTTATTCGATAATCCGAATGATTCAGCCGTCAGGCATCAATCTAACCCTTGAAAATAAAGTGATTCTCGTTGGAACTACTTTTTGCCGAATTTCGCGGATGGATAACTATCAGGTTCCGGTCAGAAGGAACCTGTAAGCTTAACTCCAGAAATTGAGGATGTCGTAGGAAGATGCGAAACAGACAGTAACTGATTATGTGCACCGGAGAGTCACAATGGCGGCCCTATACCCCAGAGGGGATTCACAGGAATAAATAAGTTAGTGAATACGTCAAAAAAGTTGTGTTTGAAATTTAAAAATAGCACTTATAATACCCACCGTGACGAGCAGACACCGGTTTTTGCAGCACGCACCACAGCCACCAAGGAAGGCGACGATGACGATGAAACCTCCAAGTACGATGACGAAGATCGAGAGACTGCTGACGACATTCCCCAGACTGAGGTTTCCGTTAAAGCTGGCCTCGTTAAGCGTTTTGACGACCTCGGATTTATCGATGACGCCACTGTTGACCTTCATCACTATGCCAACGATCATCAGGCCTAGACCTAGCAACTGTAACGATGGAAACGAAGAAAAATGGCGAATAAAGTTGTATCGTTTTTTTTTTATTTCGAACGAAATGATGCAGTAAGGAGACACCTTTGGAAAACACAGACTAATTTCACAATTCAATTTTTATACATGTATACGTGTTTAAATGCAAACATGTTTTCCATT
This sequence comes from Cerastoderma edule, assembly GCA_947846245.1. Taxonomy (NCBI): domain Eukaryota; kingdom Metazoa; phylum Mollusca; class Bivalvia; order Cardiida; family Cardiidae; genus Cerastoderma; species Cerastoderma edule. The sequence goes on from OX401409.1 coordinate 518,989, forward strand.
CCGATTTTTGATGCAGCCAATAAGACATAACTGTTTCGTGTCACACCACTTAACAATAGTGTTAAATCGTAATAGCATTGGGAGGCATTTCTCCTGTTTGGTACTGGTGAAATCAAGGAAAGCTGTAAAATACTAGTATTGGTTGATCAAGTTAAGCCGTTAGGTTACTAAATAATTGTTGATACGGCACTGGCGAAGAGGACCCCCATGAGAACTGAGTCAGAAACCAACCTTAACTTTAAAATAGCTGAAGCTGAATTGTTGACACAGCTTTAAACCCCAGTAAAATGGTGACATTTGAAAATATATTTTACTACTTTCAAGGCAGAAATCAGAAGCAAGAATAAAGGGCATGGCAAATAACTACAATGATATAACTGAGATAGATGTGTTAACCGACATTTCATTCCATTCAAACCAATCAAAATCATTGTAAATGTCTACCCAGAGTTATCGTTCCTTTTCAATTTCCACAGACATTCACTTATATGGAGTGAAACAGGAACGATAATTCCGCATAGCTATTGGTTTAACAAATTGTTTAACGATCAGTTATGCCAGAAGTGGTTCTTACCAGAAACAGAACGTTGATGGCGATCAACATAAACATGCCGCACTTTCCTGCAAAACTAAAACCCATCTTTCCAAACTGGACTCGACCGTCTGTCTGAAACGATATGTACATATAAATTAATGTGTGTTACATTTCCATATGCTTCAAACGTGTTACTTTGTTTTTACTTGTTAAATTCACAACGTCATTAGAATAATGAATGAATAAATGGATGGACTGGTGAGTGGATAATTAGATGAATGCAGGAATAAATCAATCAAGAAATCATTTAATAAATGAATAAACAAAGAAATGAATGGAGGGACGGACAGCTGATTGGATGAATGGTAGGATTGTTTCATATATTTTATCTAAAAACATGAATGTTTGTGTTCGTTTTAGACTATAATACAAGTAGAATAGTCAATCGGGATTCTCTCCATGACATTATTGCCGTACTATGCTTAACGATTACATCATACATGTAGTATTGTTAAAACAGCACCTCCTTGTGTTTAAAGAAGATTACCGCAAGAACAAATACTTGTAGGTCGTAAAATAATAGTCTAACGGTGTCCAAACAGACTAAAAGAATCATGTACATGTATATGTAGTTATTATTTCAAGGTTATTTCAAAAGTTTTACACGTTAAGCATTGAATCGTTCAGTCCAAGCATCTGTTGTTGATCATATGGTTTATTATCATATAGATAGTTTTGGTAACAGCTGGTAAATATTAGAATAATGTTAAAATTGATCCACGCCAAGAAATGATAGATAGAACAATGTATAATGCATCAATATCTAAGTTAGTGTGGACATGTCCTTGTATATTTAAAACAATAAAACTGCATGTTGAGATTCAAAAATTATTTTAATGATTCATAGAATAATTCATATAAATACAGATCTGTTTGGATTGTGTCCGACCAGGTCTACGAGGGTGTCATGCCAGAAACCCGAGTTGGTCTATGTTGGCGAGGAAAAGGCGGGCAATGAAGCTCATCCCCCTCGGATATTTTTCCACTACTACTGAACAATAATTACAACACAATAATCTTTTAAAGCCGATGGCTGCTTTCTCATATGATCATTATTAATCAGTCATGAGAAACGAATAGATAATGTTGCATTGACGAAGTGGACGCTGAAAAACGAGGCCAAAGTTCCTTATTTCTGATTGGTCAATATACGATTACACTTGTTCTAGGGTAGCGTGGGTCGGATGTTAGTTTCCAAAGGGAATTCCAATTCAATATATCCTTCTCCTTTATATAGATGACCATGAACACATTCGCAGCAGACGAAATTTGGAAACATTGCGAAAAAGGGGAGAACCTTCTCACTTCTTGCTTGTAGACACACTGATTTCAATATAAACATATTGTTGTTCAGCTTTCAACAAATATACCATAAACATTTTGTTGATAAATCCGAAATTTTGTTGTAGTCTGCCAAATGGTCAGAACAGAAAAGAAAGGTAAACGCCATTGCCTTCTATAGCACCTGTCAATAACAGAACTAATTAATAGATTAGTTTTTAGACAGCGTTACGTGCAATAAAAACAAAGCTTAATTTGGAGCTGAACATCCTTCAATCGAGAACAAACAATGAGTATTTCTTTCTTTCAATTGGTTCCTTATATTTACCTGAGAAGTTAACAGAAGAAAAGTAAACTAATTCCAACCAACAAAGTACTTCCTAATACAAGCGTAAGATGAGTCTAAACATTATGTACCGTTTGTGGAATAAAAACACAAAGCTGTGAATTTGAAAGGAAATCATCTTTACAAAGAGAAATGTAACAACCATTTTCTCTTGGAGGAAATCATTTTGACAAAGAGGAATATGCAACAACCCTTTTCTCTCGAAGGAAATCATTTTGACAAAGAGGAAAATGCAACAACCCTTTTCTCTTTCTGTCAGAGCTTATTTCTTTGGTAACAGTTAAAAATGAGTAATTTTAGCTTTCGGTGATTAGAAATCATATTCAGTTAAATACATCATATTCAGTGAATTATATCACCTGCAGGTATAATCGTGTTAATGCTGCGTTTTGTAAATGATCGCGATCCGATGGTATATAACTCAAAACAATGGCTAAATCGATAAAAAACAAGCCGCTCATAAACACGCCATGATATGTTACCTTGGCAACAGTACGACGGTACAACATCGTTACGAAAATGCCGTATTTAAACAAACGTCTTACACAATAATACTGCAATTCACTGACTCTAGAAAACACTTTAATCATAGGATAAAAGGATAAATTGCTCCTACATGGTTGGAGAAATCTGATTTTTATTTACCTATCCGTAAATGCCAACTCTTTTTTTGCACTTGTCCTGTATAGGTAGTTCATTTCAGTAAAGATTCACTTGCCCATTAAGGCTTTTGGACAAACTGAGCAATACGGACAAATGATTTTAGCAACCTTTACCTATTGAGCAATTCGTCCTTTGATCACTATGGTTTTCATCCGATTTCAGAAAGACACAATATTTAAGGCTTGCTTTTTTGTGCCGCCTGCTATGGCTTTCAAATTGGACCATACAGAATTTCCTATATTGAGGAAATTGGCTAGAATGAGTAGTTACGACGTTTTGGAAGTAAGCCGAAGACATATTGAACGATTCCGAATAATCTGATAAGAAAGTGGTTCAACCATCACCAGTATCGTGACCCATTTCGCTAATCACAATGCGACACGATATACTCGTCCCTCCCCTCCACTGAGCAATTATGTTTATGTGGGTAAGCAATTAGCTTTATAATTCTGGAACGAAGATAGATGCGCAGATTGCAAACGATTGAAATTCTAAGGTTTAACTCAGAAGCGTTTAACAGATGGCACATTTTCTTCAAACATGATATGCTGAACATCAGAATTCTTGCTCAACTCTGCGTATAACAATAAACATTGAAGTTATGTTCAGGACCTTGAGATGAACTTGTTTTGCTCAAACATGAGTCTAATCAATGAGTTTGAGTCAACCTAAACGTTGTCTGAATCCAAAACTGGATGAAAATCGTGTGGTGGCAGAGATCGATGCCACGTTGTAAGGGAAGACTACTGTGAGGAGTTTGCCAATATCTACAGAAGGGCCGTTCCGTTTGCAATCCAGATTTGTTTTGATTAAAAAGGAACGACAACTCTTGGTGGAATTTGGAAGGTGGTACGTTTAAGGGAGGGTGTACCCACAAGCACCCGGTCAATGGTTCCTTCGATTTACATAAAACGAATTTCAGCGCCTAAGAACCAGTCACCAAGCATCCATAGACTGGCTGTATCTTGAACGGACTCAGCTGTTCCCTTGAGACAGGCTCCACGTCGATGTGCAACAACAACCTCGCTTATGAATATTATATGAGCGAATCTAGGCGGGAAGGCAACCCATCCCATAATTGTTTTATGTTCTCCCGATTGCTTATGATGCATGGTAGATGAAGCAAAAACCAACAAGCAATTAAATATCATCAGATAACGTGCTTGCATTCGCACTCACCCTTTATAATTAGAGTGACATTGAAGCTAAAAAAATGAGATAAAAAAATATATCTGTTGTTTTATCTTATAACCTTAAATGTACAGTGTGCATCTTTCGTTAAACGCAGAAAGCAAAGGTTAATCTATGGCTATGTATATATATCCTTTAAGTACTCATTTCAAAAAACCTCACACGTTTTGTCGCCAAGGTATAACAGACGCTAACTGGAAACATTGGAAATCGATTCCAACTAACAACCAAACATATAAACAAATAAACAAACAATAAGTAAACATGAACGACTTTCGCTTTATGTCACCGGCGGTGGCCCAATCTCTTGCCTTTACTCTTTGTTCTGACTAATTTCATTGATATTTTTAATGCAGCCATATAGGAAAGGAATTGGTGTTCACTTTGGTATTCTATATAGGAACCCAACCCATTCCCTTGTTATGGAATCTTACCACTAAGTCTATGTTCGGGGCTTAATATCCGGGAATCTTTAACATGTATATACATGTAACAGCATTGGCGATTAAACTAAGTGTATCTATACTGATGCACAAGTATGCCTTTCGCGATGAAAACATAGAGCGTACAGCTAAAATTATACTCCAAATAAGACATCATTAAATAGCATCATTAAACATGCAGTATTAATCAGCAAGCAACACGACATTGTGACACGCAAACCGGTATATGCGTACTAATAACAATGTTCACATGGCCCCTCCCTACGTAGATTCAAATCCAGGTGAAACATTTGAATTTTCATCAAAGGTAGTTTTCAGATTGACTTAAGGAGTGCGAATTGTTCTACCTGGCTTGATCAGTTGGTATGGGGTCTTCCTCGACATAACTGAAATACTGTTGACGCAATGGAAACCCCATATAATATAAATGGTCAGGAGTCAACCATGAATAAGCCCGGATGTACGTTGCAGAGATCGACCCGTTCACGAACAGTTCGACGCAATTAACCCTCTATCAACCGCCAGATTTTTGACTGTCACAAATTGAAAAAGTTTGCATACGACATTTCAAAATGTGATGAAATTGAAAAATAATCTCCTGATAGGACAGAAAACATTGTAGAAAAGGGAGAAATTGCTCGTTAAGAGCAATTTCTCCTTTTCCCACAACGTTTTTCAAGAAGTCTGCAAAAAACTGGTCAAATGTCGTTATTGTTTGGTAATGGGTTAAAACCGAATCTTGGAGCGGGCAGGGGTTAATGTGTAAAGCAAGGAACAAATCCCAGACGCATGTCTCTTTTAAAAGAACTATCTTAAATTGTTTAAAATAAATTTCTTCTACCGATAAAATGAGGACATATGTTTCTACATAAATAAATGACTAGATTATTTAGACGTAAATTTATGAAAATGTTTTTGCTATAGCGGCAATGATTTTACATATAAATTTTTTAACGTTTATTACTCACAGATCACACATCTCTGAGTTCGTATCTTTAAAGGCTGGGCCAATGCCCGAGCGGGTGGGCCAGATCAAACCCTTACAGGTTAAGTTTATTTTGAAAGACCCACCCATGTGACTTTTATCGAGTACTTTCCGACAAATGTATCAGTGTTCGTGCAGATAACGTTACGAGAGGGCTATAAAAGACCTCAAGTGTTTATTGACATGTTATCACCACATGACTTGTCCATAACAGCTTAGTCAATATACTAGTTGAAAATAATAGACTTCTACCCTGTCGTTTGTATACATGTATTTCCAAAATATACAACCGACATGGTAGCAGTCTCAAAATGAAATTACGTAGATTTTGTTGAAACTTTTTCAGTTTCTGATTGCTTTGGTGGGTTTTCATAAAGTGAATGTTCTTAACAAGAATAAACAATTGTAAATACGAAGTTATAAACTATTCGGGGATCTGTTTGATTTTACAGCACTTTTGGGAGACTTATTTGGGTGCCTGTCTGTTAGATCGCCATTGTTTACATTGTCTCTTATACATGTATAATATATAGAACATATATGGCAATCATCAATGGAAATTGTGTCAAGCACCTGTGGTTCGAATATTAGTCATTCATTAAACGACACTTGTCTTAAATTGCTAAATTGGGGGAGTTTGCAAACAGTAATAACAAAGACCTAATAAACACAGATAAGCAACTCCCCATAGGTAAAGACCGAACTCCCTTATCATCTCGTGGAGGATGAGATTTCGGGAGACTATGCGAGACTTCCTAATCTCGTCGGCACTGAAGTGTGTCTGCCAGCTAGACGATGTAAACGAAGGTTGAATAAAGTGTGAAAACTAACGTTTATTTTATCAATTTTTCGATAGTTTTAACATTCCTTTATTAGTGTGTTGTTTTTATTAAAAATTGCATATGAGACAATTGATTTCCTTTCATCACTGGTGAAACACGTGTTTTAAAATGTGTATCATCAATCGAACCGAAAGTGCTGGAATTGGATGGGATGGTAGAGTATTTGTATAACTCCTCGGAAACAAAAACAAAATATGGGTTGATTTAGACAAACTTTGATTCATTACACATAGTTTTATCGACCAATTGAAGATCAAGGACTTTTATACATTTTTGTGATATTGAGAGGCATTTAAATTCTCTTATCTGGTCTTGGGTTTTTGAAAGCGCATGGTTGCATGTTTTAGTAGTAGAGCAATAGTTTTTGTCTAACTCCTCGAAAACAAAAACAAAATATGGGTTGATTTAGACAAACTTTGATTCATTACACATATTTTATCGACCAAGGAAGATCAAGGACTTTTATACATTTTTGTGATGTTGAGAGGCATTTAAATTCTCTTATCTGGTCTTGGTTTTTTGAAATCATATGGTTGCATGTTTTAGTAGTAGAGCAATAGCTTTTGTCTAACTCCTCGGAAACAAAAACAAAATATGGGTTGATTTAGACAAACTTTGATTCATTACACATGTTTTCATCGACCAATTGAAGATCAAGGGCTTTTATACATTTTTGTGATGTTGAGAGGCATTTAAATTCTCTTATCTGGTCTTGGTTTTTTTAAATCATATGGTTGCATGTTTTAGTAGTAGAGCAATAGTTTTTGTCTAACTCCTCGGAAACAAAAACAAAATATGGGTTGATTTAGTCAAACTTTGATTCATTACACATATTTTTATCGACCAATTGAAGATCAAGGACTTTTATACATTTTTGTGATGTTGAGAGGCATTTAAATTCTCTTATCTGGTCTTGGTTTTTTGAAATCATATGGTTGCATGTTTTAGTAGTAGAGCAATAGTTTTTGTTTAACTCCTCGGAAACAAAAAAAAAATATGGGTTGATTTAGACAAACTTTGATTCATTACACATATTTTTATCGAACAAGGGAAGATCAAGAACTTTTTTTCATATGTTTGTGATGTTAAGAGGCATTTTAATTCTCTTAACTGGTCTTCTTTTTTTTAATTTGAATTTATTCTTAGTACTCTCTTATTGTATATAAACTGTATACGTGGAAGATGTAACGATATGTTCTGTTTGGTTCAGCTGGAAATAATTGCCATGCAAAGAAAGTGTAAAATTTGCGGCTAATAACAGCATGTTTGTGTGTGCTGGAAGTGTATGACATCAACATGCTGCAAATCAAGAGATAAAAAGCAGACTCGGGTGCATATTTGTGCGCAGAAGTATATAGCTAGTTGTTGTTTGATATTATAATTCTAACATTGTTGATGATGATGATGATGATGATGATGATGCAGATGGTGATGATGATGGTATTGAGTACATTTTTCAAAGAAAATAGAATGTTCCCCATTACGAATTATTAATTCATAGAATATTGTACATGATATGCCGCAAAAAAAGATAATACCCATTTAGAGACCCATTCCACAAAAGTATAGATTTAAGCTAATATTTTAACAGTAAATTTTGCTGCTGAAATTTTCCTCCGTCATAAAATTCAGCTAGACATTTCAGTTTGACACAGTGCAATATTACAATAAGTTATAATCCCCGGTAATTATCACAGCAGGGCACCACAGCTGGTGGCCATCTGTTTATTGGTTTTTGGGGTCGGGAGGGTCAATAAAAGGGCTACCAAAGCTTATCAGCGACGTCAGACGCTTTGATTAACAAAATAAAGCGTCTGTATTTACAGGAAGGCAAAATCTCGCGAACGAGATGTCAACGCGAGAAAGAACGGTATTTTGCAGAGTTGCTTATCTGTGTTTATTAGGTCTTTGGTAATAAACATTGTATTAAATAAAGATGTCAATGTCAAAAAGAAATTTTGATGGGCCAAAAGGATAAAACTGCCTGTATGACTATAATAATTTCAAATTGCTGTTTGAAATAAATTTTATGAATTGTTTTGTAATGGGTTGAAAAACATACTGAAGATGCCTCCACCTTAATTAATAAACTAATCAACAAATTACGAGTATCGCAATTTAACGATTGAATCAAACACATATGGTGAAACATAAGAAAGGGAAAATAATTTATTAAGAGAAACAGTTCAAATATAGAAAAGGAAATATACAAGATCAATAATGTTAGCTTTACATCTAATCTGTATTGGAAATAATTCTAGATTTAAATGCACTAATGATTTATTTAGCGACACTTAGGATAGTACGTTGTGTTATTACTTATTAACTAATCAATTAACTATCACTACTAACGTTTTAGTAAGCGGGTAAAATGTCCACCAAGTTTACGGAAAGCTGCAGGTTCGAGAACGCGCCATGCCGTACAAGATCAGAAAATCTAAATAAAAACCCAAAGTTAGTAACGGCCTCCCTAAATGACACTCTGGGTAATGGGAACATAAATATAAATGAGAATCCAGTTTCCGTTTGAAAGACAAAAGATGTTACTATACTGATGTTGGATCCATGTGACATCGACTTGCGCGCAATACCGTCACGATATAACCTATCTTGTTGTAATTGTGTAATTGTGTAATTTTGTTTACAGGTTTCGATTTGGCAAATAAACGTTTGAAATGAAAAGAATTGAGCTTAAAACACTCATAAATAACCCCCATCCGTCACACACAAAACATTTCGATTAGAATATGAGATCTAAGTTTTTGTTTTCTTTTCTTTGGAATATGAGATCAGCGACTGCAATATTTTTAATATGTGATTTACAATGCTGCTTTATCAGGCTTGCTTACCTAAGAAATCGATTACAGATAAGAAGAGAGTTTCTTGACCTTTTTATCTTTTTCATTTCCATTTTCTATAACGCAGTACATTACTTAATGTATTGAGGGAGCTGTTATTAATCTTATATCAACTGTCAAGTGAGTAGAAACAAGCCGCCTTTGCACACTTTCTTATTTGAAAATTCAAGTTTGGTCTTTGTAATCACGATTGCTTTGAGTTTTTACTCCATTACCAGTTATGAGTAACGTGTAAATATGTATGCATATCATGGCTAGCCTGGGTTCACCAGTACTCTGAGGTGTCTTGCCAAAGGACACTCGAAAGCATAAAACCAAGCAGCGCTGGTGGGGCTCAAACTCAGGAGCCAGCGGTACAATTCAACCATCTTAACCAGTGGGACATTTAAAACCACGATCTATCTGGAATTGATGGGGACCCCTTCATGAGTATTTAGAAAATCGTCGTTCACACCAAACCCATAAAATCCATGAATAAATTTACAAGGGATTATTACAAACTCGAGGTTTGTAGCTAGTGTCAGTTGTAAACATGGTTTGCTGTTGTTAAATTCTTGATACAATGTGTTTATCACGTAGGCAGCTTATATCTTGTACCGCATAGCTAACTACTTCCTTCGCAAAAGCTTGTAGAACTCCTTTCTCCACAATACCTAACTTTGTCGCATCTCCGAGCCACACCCTTCACATGTTCGTGTTCATCGTACTGACAGAAGAATTTAGAAGCCACTGTGACGAAAGGAGAAATTGCTTGTAACAAGCAATTTCTCCTTTCGTTACAATGGTTTCCACCTACCGTCATTGCAAAAAAATATATTAATACACTTCACATGAACTTCATAATTGTCGTCTGGTATTGCTACGAATTTGGACCAGTCACAAATTCTCATGTAGGGAAATGGGTTGAATATACAAGAAGCAGAAGCTGTCATGAGCAAAGAAAAATTGACATGAATTCATCTATTGTTAATATATAGCGCGTTGTTGGGGAGATAGAAGCGGTTAATCCCCGATCTGTTAACCCGGAAGACAATTTGATATTTCAACGCAGATGCATAGAAATCCCAAATTCTATGGAATGAATGCAGCATGATTTATTTGTATCGAACAGAGGAACAATATACTGATTGTGTTTATGCGATAAAATATGCGGATCACCTTTCTGGCACGAAATGAGGTATTTACTTGGAACTTTATATTTCGTAAATAACTACTAAATATTAAAAGATAATTTACATATAAGGATGCTTATGTATTAAATATGCTTTTGGGTATATTATAAGTTCCGGGCCGGTGTTTGTGCATCTTTTTTTACTGCGTGTAATATTATTTTTAACATTGATATGCAAGACTGGTAGGAACAGGTATAGATACATGTAGGGGCCTCCGTGGCCTAGTGGTTAGAGTACAGAACTTGAAATCACATGGCCCCTCTCCGCGTGGGTTCAAATCCTGAGAGGGATATGGATTTTCATGAGAGGCAGTCTCCCGACTGACTTACGGAATGCCGATGGTTCTACCCACCTTAACCAGCCCCTATGGGCAGTTGAGCATGGGGTCTTCCTCCATCATTAAGAGTCGGGCATCGCTACATAACTGAAATAATGTTGATGTGATGTAAAACCCATATAAAAAAAAAAATAGATACATGTATAGGTGTACTGACCACCGAAATATAACCGTTATATTGTTGAAAACATCATACATGACTGGTTCAGATAACAGCGTGTGCTTTTGTCTTTTAAACATAGTGTTTCAAAAGCAGAAAGACAAAACCTATTTTGATGGCACTCATATGAATCGCCTCATTGAGACGATTACAATGAGTACCAACAATACAGGGTTTAAAGAAGTGATAAATAAAGCTAGCTAGAGGAATACACGTTTGCGATAAACAATAACATGATCCTTGCATAGGGGTCTGGGTACCGGTTTACTAAAAATCTTTGCGTAAGTCATAACTGATACACATGGATAGTATCTTCAATGGAAGTAAAATATTGCAACGTGACACGTCATTGGAAGCGTCTCGGAGAAACGATTCCAATGATGTGTTACTTTGCAATATTGCTTCGCCCAATATTGAAATAAGAGTTAAAGTAAGAATTGTTGTTTTAGACTTACGCAAATCTTAAGCGTAAACGGTACCCTGGAGTCTGGAGCTCAGTACTGTCTAATATAATACTACATAGTACTGACCCCAGGATAACTTCAGACCCCTACGGGTCCTTGACTGACCAGTGTGGCATATTCGATATACCTAACTGCTGAAGTGACCACTCGTTGTGAAAATTCGCGAAATAAAACAATCCGTCATCTGAGAACCTAGACACATCTTCGCACAACGATTGACACGAAGTCAAAACAAGGAATTCTATCCTTTAACATCCGCGATTCAACAAACTTCGACGTTAAAGTGACACCTTAACAACGAATTGAAAGAATATAACCATCTCCTCCATAGAGTTTGTTAGACTGACAGAATTTAACATCACTTCGCCAGTCGTTCAGTTGTTTTGCAATATCTTCTCGTAAGCGTTAAAGGAAGACCCGACGTTTGACGGGTAATAGGTAAAGTCATCATCATTTCGTAAGTCAGCCGGATAACTACCTTTTAAGGCAATCAGAATATAGCGCTTCCGAGATTCTAACCCACCCGGAGAGGGGCTCTGTAGTTTAAAGTTCTGGGTACAGTTTACGCTTAAGATTTGTGTAAGTCTAAAACAACAATTCCTCTTATTTCAATATTGGGCGAAGCAATATTGCAAAGTAACACATCATTGGAATCGTCTCTCCGAGACGCTTCCAATGACATGTCACATTGTTATATTGTATTTCATTGAAGATACTATCCATGTATATCAGTAATGGCTTACGCAAATATTTTACTTAAGTTGTTTAGTAAAACGGTACCCTATACTCTAACCACTAGGCCAATTAGATCCCTCCATTTTTACAGAGAAGGATTGATACCAAATCAAAGAAAGGAGTTATATCCATCTACATCCGCTATTTGACAGACTTTAAAATCTAAGTGACATATGAACAACGAGAGAAATACATTAATTTTATGACTGGTTGAACTGGAAACAAAATGACGGACGACGAATATTATAAGGAAAAACATTCATCTCATTTATCATATTGGTTAGAAACTATTGTAACAATAGGAGAGTGACGGATTGCTCGTTACGCACAGTTTTCCTTTCGTCGTAGTGATTTCATAAAAGCTCTGCTACAGTTCATCAAAAATGGTATATATTACAGGGTCTAAAGTTATTCTGGGGTCGATACTATGTAATATACTATAGTATAGGCATTACCCCCCAGTAATATACTATAGTATAGGCATTACCCCAGTAATATACTATAGTATATTACATAGGCATTACCCCAGTAATATACTATAGTATAGGCATTACCCCAGTAATATACTATAGTATAGGCATTACCCCCCCCCAGTAATATACTATAGTATATTACATAGGCATTACCCCAGTAATATACTATAGTATATTACATAGGCATTACCCCCAGTAATATACTATAGTATATTACATAGGCATTACCCCAGTAATATACTATAGTATATTACATAGGCATTACACCCCCACCCCCCCAATTAATATACTATAGTATAGGCATTACCCCAGTAATATACTATAGTGTATTACATAGGCATTACCCCCGGTAATATACTATAGTATATTACATAGGCATTACCCCAGTAATATACTATAGTATATTACATAGGCATTACCCCCATTAATATACTATAGTATATTACATAGGCATTACCCCATTAATATACTATAGTATATTACATAGGCATTACCCCCCATTAATATACTATAGTATATTACATAGGCATTACCCCCAGTAATATACTATAGTATATTACATAGGCATTACCCCCCATTAATATACTATAGTATATTACATAGGCATTACCCCCAATAATATACTATAGTGTATTACATAGGCATTACCCCCAGTAATATACTATAGTGTATTACATAGGTATTACCCCAGTAATATACTATAGTATATTACATAGGCATTACCCCAGGATAACTATAGACCGCTGTGGTATATATAGGGAGCAACGTTGAGAATCAGAATAGTGACTTCATGTTGATCGGCTGAAAGATGCCTGTTAAAATGAATATCAGATCGATAAAGGATGTCCTAGAAAGATCTGTGCGCTTTAACCCCTTGGCCCATGATACTTCACATTATCTTATCTGCTTCGGGAGTCTTTAGCAAACGTTTTGACAATATAATTAATTGCTGCTAATCAGCAATACATCTATGTTATTCAATAAGCTCATAGCTTCCGTCCCAATCCAATTATAAAATGTTTTAAACTCATACATCTATAGGTGCTTATTATATAATGAGCAATTTATTCATTTGTTCAGTTTGATTTCTACCAAACGCTCTGAACAAATATGTGAGGGTTATTGATCTTTCTTCTTCATTTTCTTATATTTGTTATCCTTTCTGTCTTCCTCTTCCGCATTATTTTTTGCCGTTTGCTGTTGCTTTCAGTTAAGACCAATTATAAAATACCAATGAAGGAGGGAACGGGCTCAAACGTGACCTGTATTAAATGTCTCTGTTACGAACGTGACGTAAAATACAAGAAATATTACATACATGACTGTATAATGTCTTTAGATGTTATAAAGTTATACGTCATTTCAGCCGAATCTCTGATATATTACTGGTGTAAGCGCTCCTTAAAGCCACATATCATTGTCCATACTAATGTTTCGCGCTTTTCATCAAAATGTCTGATCAATATCTTATCAAAACTATTACCTATTTACCCACATGAATCAATAGGGGGTGCATATAAACAAAATATCATAAAACGCTGACATCATAAACTATCGGTGCGAGTTGTGTTTAATAAGAGAACAGAACAAAATATAACAGAACAGAAGTTTCAGCCAGGGTTTCATACTTGGTACCAGCATTCCAAAGTCAGACTCATAACCGGCCAATATCTTTGGGTCACAAGTTAGGCGAACAAAATCCTTTAATCCTTTTCTTTCCACAGGCCATCAATTCATATCACAAAAAAATTCTATATAGCGTTTGTTGAACTCATTGTGACATGATTTCTTTCTTTCTCGTGATCGAATCATTGAAATTGAGATTAAGGGGAAGACAGTTGGTAGCTTTGAGAATATATTGTGCATGGTTGTAATACATGCTCTTATCGCCATATAACGGAAACACTAATGCAAGATCCGCAAATCTCACACAATACAAATAAGGTAGGAAGAGGTTTAATATTGTTGTCGGAAAAGAATACATAACTTGCTATAAAACAAAGTCCTCCCCAGACAAAAATCTTATAATGTAACAATTTAGTAAGTGTCGTCTGAAATCTCTTTAAATTCCTGACAAGCTTTTTTCCTTTTTGCGTTACGATTTTCAGAACAAATACGTATTATACACACAAAACATACAACAATAACACGAAATGGGTTTTAGATAACACACAATACCTTAAAACGGTTAAATTCCAACACTTACCAGAATTTAAAGAATATGTCTCCCCAATAAATATTCACCGAAAAAACACTGGTTAAAACCACGAAAATACGCTTGATCTGCCGAATTGGACCGAAATGTTTCCTTTAAAAGAATGGTTGATGATGGCGCATCCTACAGTATGAATCTGTTCAGGTGTTTTGAAATCGTCAGGTATCCAATCGATATTTGTTATCGGAAACCCTTGTTTCCCTCCGCAATGTTGACGCCTTGCCTACCCTTCTCCCTGTATTCAAGAATAGAATATTCCAGAACATATCACGTGTGTCATCTTATAGTTATAATTTCAAATCATTCACAAATATTTCAATACAAAATATACTTAAAATTAAAGGTTAAAGGATGTAAAAGATTAAAAGAAATGAAACGTTATCAAAATGTGTGACATATCCGTATGGCTTAATCAACATTTGAGAAGCACATTGTTTGTATTGAAAAAGTTAAATGAAGACGAAACTTATTTGTTTATGGTTTGTTTACGATTCAAAGCGATAAATCGGGTTTCACAGTTGATCATTCAGTTACCTTTAGCTATGTTTTCACTATACATAGACGTATAATTTACGATTTAGTCACAACATTTTCAAAAGAGATAATGTTTTCTGCTTCAACCGGTCTCAAATGTCGCCTATAAAAATGCGGCTATACAAAAGAAAAGGAATAGAAAATTTGGATCACCCAAAATGCGTGACACAATTTGTTAACTTATATCTATTCACGTTTGGTTTTTATCTTATCTTTTTTCTTTTTTTCTTTTACAAACTTTTAGCAGGAGATTTGAAAAACCCAGATATGAATATAAGGGATGGTAATCGTGACGAAAAATTTCTCATTTTGTCGCAATGTTTTCTAACAAAAAACTTATCAAAATGAAAATGTTACTTTTCCATAAGTAGTCATTATAGTCTGTTATTGCTTTCAATTTCGATTGCTCAATCATGCTTCTTACACAAAGGAATGGGTTAAAACCAAAAGTTTCATATTACATGGTTTACACGCACGTTCGACGAGCCATGAACACGTATTGTTTTACGGCTATAATTAAATAGCTTTCACTGCATGTCATGAACTATAGTATTTGACTTTGACTTTCTTTCATATGGTTTAATGCCATGTCAACGAATTTTCATATTGAAACGGCTTTCCTGAAAGTCACAAGTATCTTAAGTGTAGCTGGTTGTTTACTAAAAATAAAGGTTTTGATAGATCTTCAATACAAATTATCTATATATTTTCAGTAGGGTTAAAAGGGGTTTGGAAACTGCTTTCATCTAGTCATATGTTATTTAAGAAATCTATATTGTCATTTATCGGTAGAAAAAAATTTGTTTTAAAATGGTAAAATCCCAATCTGTGAGATAGACCTTTTCAGGCCGCTTTAACATATTCAAACACACTTCATCGTCTTACGTAAACATTAAACATTCATGCATCATGCAATACATAGGTCCCAAATATCAATAAGTAAAAGCATGAAAAATATGCCTATATAGTGCGTTTTAGCAACAGAATATTGAACTGCAATACCAAACACATGTTGCGAGTTTTCATTCAATCCGCTTCAAAGGGAGAGTGCTCTTACAATAAAAAGTTATATTTATTCAGATTAGCCTCCCTTGTATCAATACCTTGACTTTCTCGGAATTGTTAAACCAAAACTAACCGACTGAATAAAACTTAACGTTCTCATATAATAAATAAATTTACACTTTCCATTTAAAAAAAATGTAAGATAGTTAGCTTTCAACTGTGTTTATATTCTACAAAAAAAAAAACATAATTTCCTGTCTAACGTTTTATTTTTCTGATAAAAGATACACTCATTTCATTGGAACGATTCCTTCCTCACCCATAACACTAGATACGATGTCCTAACGTCTTTAGGCTGATATCTGGTTTGCCCCAGACAGACAAAGTAGTAACATTACTTCTGCCATAACACCTGACTTTCCGGTGAGATTTATTCAATATGGCGCTCAAAGTACTCTGATATTACACCTTTTATCTAAGTCCTCTGCTGTAAAAGAATGACAAATGTATCGCACGAGAACAAATCCAAATATAGAATTAATAGATGCGATGTATCTTGTCGTACTAATTTGACTCAACATTGGGGATGATTGTGGTATTTTGTTTAATTGTTTGGTTTGCCCAGCAGAATTGCTTAACCCTTTCCCAAACATCAAATTTTCGACTGTCCCAAATTGAAAGAATTTGCAGACGACATTTCAAAATGTGATGAAATTGAACAATATTCTTCAGAAAGAGCAGAAAACCTTGTGGGAAAAGGAAAAATCGCGTTACGAGCAATTTGTCCTTTTCCCACAATGTTTTCCTAAGTCGTCTGCAACAAAGTCGTCTGCAACAAAGTCGTCAAATGTCGTTATTGTTTGGGAAAGGGTTAAAACTTTACATACATGTATGAGCCAAACTCGGATCACATCAAATATGGAAAAACGACATCCAAACTTGCCTAAAAAGCCAGATTTGGTTTATATGGGCAGAGACATATATCTATGGTTCTGATATGGGTATATCCCATATCTGGCAAAATGACTATATGGATATTGATGTGAGTAGATTCATCTTGATAAGCAGCGAGTTGAAACAACTTAACGTATTTCAAAAGGGTAGCAACTCGGGTTGTCTTACAGACCTGTATCAAAAACATTTTTTGGGGTTAATTCCCTTTAAAAATAAACATGTCGGACCTCCCCACCCCGCCCTCACCTTTTTGTATGAGTACAGCCAGCATTCCTTTTTGTTTCTAACATCATAATTTCGAAAATAATACTCATAGAATCCATTAGACATCGGTCGCGTCAGCTATCACTCGATCTAAACGTTGAAAAACAACGAGTTTTGGATTGCAAATGTCCCAAGGTGAAGGACGTGTCAAATCACACTGAATCACTGTTTGGGATATGTTACGCCGGTATTTTGACACTGGATAAGCAATTAAACTCTGCAATTATCTAACGTTAAAAGACAACTATATGATAAAGATTGTACTATTAATAGTTTCGCATGATTTTTTTTTGAAATATTTATTCCAATGTGTACATGAATGATATGCAAAATTCGAATGCACATAGATATTCATTTCACACGTACATCGCCCAGCATTGTAATTGAGGCATGTCATGGATCTACTTTCTGAATTTCATTAATATTACTCCGAGACAAGGACATCGATGCTTGACCAGGAAATTGGATGATATGACGTTTATAAAGCATATTTTGATAGCGTCATTGGCCACAATATAGTTTCTAAGCGATTAACAATCGTCAATTCACAGTAAGAGCCACGATTTTTCGCTTAATCTTGATTGTTTGGAACTACTTTTTAAGCGCAAGAAAGTAAACCGAGGGTCCCGATAAAAGAACGTCTGCACGCGTTTATATGTTAGTTGTCAAGAGGCAGCTGTTGTTGAATCGTCGTTGTTATCATGCAAACTTGTCTCAATATTCATTTGATATTGTTTGTTATTCGAAATGTCGACACTAAAGCGAGAAGAAATGATGATGGTAGCGGATTATTCACCGGGTGACCACAAAATATCTGACAAGGAGAATAAAAAGTTAGGCACCCATCTCTCAGACGAGTCCAGTAACCGAATGTTGACAGATTATAAACAAGAGGATGTCAAGAACACACGGCTCTCTGAAAACGGTATGCACCATCTCAGTGTGGTTTTAATTCATTTTTTTTATTATCGAAATTCTTATATAATGTCTTATATATTTATTGTGGCAGTTCTAACGTTTTTTTCGCGTATTTATTCTGTCAATATTTATCATGGCGATTTGAACGATTTTGGAATTTTTACAGCAGACGACTCGATAAGAATGGTCAAATGTAAAGAAATTGATGGACAGAATTCTACCACAATTTCTTTGAATAAGTAAAAAGGTTAAATGATTGGCTTCGTTTTGAACATTTGATTTTATCTAAACTGCAGAATCATTAGACTACAAAAAGTTTCATTTAGAATTTAAGAAAAAGTTTGTTTACACTGACCGGCCAAATTCAGGAATGGGGCCTGATTAGTCAAGCATCAAGATAACTTGCTTATTTTTTCATTTAAATTTTGTGTTTTGAATGTCTTTCAGACTAGACTGTTGATACAATTTGGTTCTAAGAGTGTTCAACATATGGTTTATGGCTGAATAATTCAGCTTGTAGTATTTGTCTCCCTTTATGTGTTTCTTCATTAGGTTTTATATATGTATATGTAACTGTTCCTAGATGTAAATGCTGTACGAATGAAACTTCTGTTGATTAAGAGGTTTATGGTACAAAGATAATAATGTTTAAACTTATATTTTGGGGATAAGAATAAACTTTGGTTAACATCACTTTTAAATGGTTCTTTCGGGAAGTAAAGTATTTAATTGGTCAAATGACGTACCGAAAGAAAAGTTTTAATTGTCCCAATTTTAATATATTTCAGGTAAGATGAAAGGAAAATCCAGGGAGAGCGATTCAGAAAGCAACCATGAGTCGAAAAATTCCAAACGGAAACAGAAACATCGACGAAGAAGGGGAGGAAAGAATCACCGAAAATGGAAACCATACGATAAAATGAGCTGGACAGAAAAGCAGGAGCTTGAGGAGAAAGAAACAATGAGGGCCAATCAGAAAAGAGAAGAGGCATTCTTATCGGGACACCCAGTTGCCCCATACAATACGACACAGTTTTTAATGGAGGACCATGAAGCAATATCACCAGACTTACATCAACACAACTCGAAGGATTCAAATGTGTCGACCGATTCTTCATCTGATTTCTATGAAGAGGATGATAATGATGGTTTCCAACACAAAAACTTCCTGGATACATTTAATGATATCAGAAAACAGGAGTTGATGAATAGGTCCAAAGAAGAATTAGTGCGTGATTATGTTGAACTTGAGTTAAAGTTGGAACTTATGGAGCAGACTAGAAACAGGAAACGAAAAAGGGGTTCAGACGGCCGTTCAGGACACAGTTCAGACAGTCTCAGCAGTGGAAGCGAGAATGAGAGAGATGTCAATGTATCAGAATACCTCAGGATGAAGGCAGAAAATGACTCACTAAAAGGGCAAAATACTGAATTGCGGAATAAGCTGAATACCATTCATTCAGAGTCGAAATAGTAACTCGAGAGAGATGCAGTCTTGTTGCTTTTAAAAGGTACGGTGTTGAATCAGCAGTAACTTTTCTTTAAAAAAAATGCTAGAATTGATCTTTGTTGAAATGTAAACCACACACTAATTATTGTCAAGACAGTGTTAATCTTTAAAAAGATGTTGATCCTGACCTTTATAAAAAAATCTTTATTTAAGATCACTCGAGTTATAACCTTAGGGATTATTCTCTTGAAGCTATGGTTTTATTATTTTGCTGAATTCATGGAAGATACAGAACTAGAAAGTCATCTGCATAGCATGAAAATGTGGACTGTTTCAGGTTTTTGACTGAGATAATTTTGTTGCCGTGTTTAACCCAAACTCAAAAAGATTGCCAACAACACTGCAATATGGTTGTGCTAGACAAGATAAATCTGATGTAAAACGAAGGTAAATCAGGTATGTTATTCTACCTGATGAGGTTGGAGGAAGGTGACAAACGATTTTAAACAAACACATCATAGATTAAATGCAAGATTCTAGCAAGTGCTTCACTTTCATGAAGGATTGACTATAGTTTTGCACTTAACTCTTGAATCTGAATGCATGTTATAAAAGAAAACCAGTAAGACGCGATATTGGCGTCCAACAATTGGAATGAAGATTTGATGAGACTTGTAACATGTCCTGACATGAACATTTAACTGTTAGTTCACTATCGCTGTGAACTTAGAAGTGGACTTTGAGAGCGTGTTGATTTGTACAAACTTATAAAGACGGCTGATTTTAATCTATGTGCTATATGAATAATGTAAAAAGAGCATTTTTAACCTTTTTGAATGTGACCAACATTGTCAAGCGATATTTCCGGAAATTAAAGTTTGTGTAAAAAGTGTAATAAATTCATTTAGTTTGAATATCAGCGTTTAAAATGAGAATGCATGGATCCATGTCCAAACCCATGTATAATTTCTGGTGAGATTTCATTGTCAAGGAGATGCAGAGATTATATAATGTAGATGTATTTACATGTCTTTTATAGTATTTTGGACATTGATTGAATCGCAAAGTTTGCAGTATGTTTTAATGCATTTTTAACAGCATTGCAAACATTGTGAGTCATTTATATGTCAGAAATGCTGCAGATCTTATTCCAAACATTGTGATATATTGAGAGGATGTTATTCTTTTCTAATGACTAGCAAATGCTTCTTATGTTGCAATTTGTTTCCATAAAAGACAATTCATCGCATACATATTGAGAGTAAGCATTCTTCTTTTTTTGGAATATTGTAATACAACTATGGTTCTTGGTGGAAAGTTATCCCATACATAAATTATCCCCAACCAGTTTATAAGCGTTAAAATCATAGATAGTGTTTTGATTGACCCAAAGTAGTGACAAGCTTCAAAGATGTCTCTTGATCTCCCTTGAAGCATAACTCACATAGCCTTGGTTTTTGTTAACCGTGTGTAACAATGGCTTTGAACTTATTCCATAATGCAAAATGGGGTTTTTGATAATTATCCTCCTCAAATTCTGTAACTCCCATTAATGTTTATATATATGGGGTGAATTATTCAACTATATAAGGAAGTTTACAAAGAAGACTGTTGCTCATTTGCTCAAATCATCAGTTTGTCCCATTTAAGCTGTTGTACATCCGAGTTGTGGTCTTTAAAATACCCCCTTTAAAATACCCCCTTCATCAAAAGTGTTGGTCTCAATTTCTTGACAAGTACTCTGAGTCAGTGAAGTCTTCTGGAAGCTTTGTTAATAGCTTTTTGACATATCAGTTACAAAGTATTTTTGGTAGTCATGTATTTAGCATTATCTTCTAGCTTTTAGATTCCTTCTGAATAGAAGCAATTGATTAAAATGAAGATGAATAAAGAGCAAAAATGAATCTTTTGTAAAAGACAACTTATGGAATAAGGTCTTTAGATGCCAGAAAAAATCAAAACTTTAAAGATTCAAAAGTCGGCACAATTGATCTTTAGGTCTTTTCTTCTGAAGTGAAATTCCCACCTGAATCATTTCTGTCATCACCCCAACCCAACACCCAAACTATGAGCTGCTTTAGCCTGTGTCTTCATTGTCCTTATGGTTCTTTCCATTAATGGTTATCTGTGGCCACTTGGGTAATCATCTGAAATTGTAACGTTTGTAGAAAGTATAGGCTAATTTGGGAACCTTGCGCATTGTTATAGAAGACAGGGTGGTCTACACAGGAGGGTTAGCCCCTTTAAAGACAAAATATACTGTTTCTAAACCAAATTAAATGTATCAAGCAATGTCAAAAGCAAGCAGACTGGCTGCGGGACAAATTTAGTGCTGTGGACATTTTTTAAAAGTATAGGTACATATTAACCAATTGCCAAACAATTGTAAACAATATTTCACCAGTTTGTTGCTCACGACTCTGGTAAACATTGTGGGAAAACAGAGAAATTGCTCTTAACAAGCAATATCTCATTTTTCCACAATGTTTTCTGGTCAATGAGAAAACTATTTTTTCAATTTTATTACAACTTAAAATGTCGCCTGCAAACTTTTTAATTTTGGACAGTCCAAAATTTGGCATTTGGTAAAGGGTTAAGAGGCTGTGAGGGAGTGTTGATTTATAAGTTAATATCCTGGGGCTTAACAGGCCTTGGGAAGGCCATCTTTTTTTTTTCACTGATCAAAAGTGATTGCGTGATCAAAAGTGATTGTGTCTTAAGAGGTTTATTTGCTCATTTTGTTACATTGGTGGCAGTGGTATGACAAAGATTTCTCTTTTTATTGGAGTTGCATTTCTTATGTATTTCCGTTAAGCAAAGGCATATGAAAAGTTTTCTTGTAGATTGAGTTATGTTACGTTCCTGGAAGTGGAACCTTTATACAAATTTGAGAAGCTAATGCATTGTTAGTTAGAACATGGGGTATTATTATATAAATGACTTTAAATAGAGAAAGGGTTAGCAATCTGATGTAAAGCTTTGTTTATGTAAAGCAAACTCATGGCCCATCATGTGTACAGAAAACCAATATGAAGCTTTAGAGCTGACGAATATTGGCATATATACCTGCTTATAGGGAAAACCTCACGGTTTGTATTGAGTCGTCTAGAAGAGAGAAAATTATCTTCTCTACTCCCATGTTTGTGGAGCATTTATGCAAATGAGAGAACCCAATGCTATAATAGAGAACAATATTGAGGGTTCATTGCAAGTCTGCAGAAGCACTTACTATAGTCTTGCATTGAATCCTCGACATGTGGGTATATTTATAGATGACTGAACCAAGCAGTGGATGGGGTTGTTTTTCTCTGATTGAATGTGATATTGTGTAATGGTGCATTACTCTTTGCTGGGTTAGTTACATTACATTCTTTCTTCTCTCAAGTTCTTTATCATGGTTGTTGAATAAGGAAAAAAGAAATATTTTCTGTAAAGAGAAATTAATCACTAAATGTCACAGTAGTTTTCAAGTGTTTTGAAGCAGATGCCTCAAATAGTAAATGTAACCAAGGTGAGAAACACATGCTGTCATACTGGGTTTTAAGTCCAGTTCCTGAACTTTGGAGTTATGGTTGATATTTTCTCCTGCAAATTAAATCTCAAAAGGGGAAATGAATATGTGATTATTTGTGCCAGCCTATATGGAGGCAATGCAAGACTATCATATGTCTTTCACAAACATGAAGTACCTACTACAGTCTTGCATTAAGCCCTTATATCCATCCCTCATACTATTAGAGGGAGGTTCTAATTTCCTTCCGTCTGTATTTGCACATGATCAACTAGATTAAAAGACAAAAGGGTTGTCTCTTTGTTTAACCGCTACTCTGTACAAGATGTACCTCAATTTTCTGCATTTTCTTGAATGACTTTTATAAAGGTACATATCTAAACAGAGGGTCCTGCATGGCCAGTAGTTAAGTTGGCAGACTTAGAACTCAGGGGTCCCTGGTTCGAGCCCCACCAAAAACCTCTGGTTTCTAGGGAGTAAACCTTAAGCAAGTCTCTTCAGAGCCCTAGCCTAGAACTGGTGGATCCAGGAAAGCTGTTACATAACTCAAAAATTGTTGGTACAGCATTCAACACTTAACAAACTAAACAGTAAAATGTATCTGATGAGGATTTATTTTGATCCTTTTTCTAAATTGTTTCTAACTTACATCATATGTTGAGATTTTTTTTCATACTGCCTTTTGTCAACTGTAGTTGGTTTGTTTTTGTTAGGATTTATCCTGAATTCCAAAATGAGGGAATATTTCTAGGGATTATTGGATTTTTTTACAACTTCAAACTGAATAAGGAAACAACTTGGTCCTCTCTGTCCTGGTAGAGTGGCAAATGTTTGAGAGACAAACCCTGATATTTGGATGAGTCATACAATAATCATGGGTTCCATGCAAGACCTAATAGGGGCGTCACTTTTGTGAAGGTCTTACTGTAGCCTTGCATTGAACCTTCTAAATGTTTTTTTTGTTTTTCCTCTTTTGTCATTGTGACTGTCTAATTAAAATCACAAGGGAATTTTGTTTTTCTTACTTTGATATTTTAGTGTGCAGTGAAAGGTCCAGAAAAAAGGTGTTTTCCCTTTCCTTGTTGCATGGCTTGAAATATTTTACTGGCCTGTATTATTAATTAACCTGCAGCTTTAAAATATGTTGTTTTGCCATCCATGTGATTCGGCTGGTGATGGTAACTCTTTTGGTATAGGTTTCAGAAAATGATCCACTATTTTCAGTTTAAGCCTTTTCTCAAAGGAGTCTGAAGCTCTGCTGTTGTATTGTTTTTAAAGGGTTTGGCTCTGTGTGGCCTAGTGGATGAGGGGCAAGGCATGTTATACCTGTGGTCCTGGGGTCCGTTTCATTAAATGCCTTAAGTGCACTTAGCTAAGATCGATTTAAATCACACTTACGACGTTTCTTATGTGCGTTTTTTTTTAAACAATCGCAACTGCTTATGATGATCATAAGTTAGGAGCAAAATCAAAATGCTCGCAACTATCTCATATTTACCAAAATGGCCGGCATAACGTAAACTTTATCGCATTGTACTGGAATCTAGGCATATCCTAACCGTCCTTTTAAATAGTTTAAACCTTGATTCAAAAATATTTGTCATTTAATACATAACATTTACGGTTTATCATAAACATTAGGCATAAAAAGGAAAAAAATAAATAGAAAAAATTTGGTTGCATGATGATTTTCCAACACCGACCTGGCTGAACATAAAATTTGTGATACCCGTAAACCGTGACTTGACATTTCTTCGGGCTCTCGCTTCGCATATTTACAACTTGTTTAGAGGTGAACGAGTACATATTGTCGCGCGTCTCATTATTTAAAATTAATAATGTACATGTGCGAATGGAATAATCCATGTTTTGTAATTCTAGATCATTTATAAACAGTGTATATATCTCGTTCTGAATGAAATAAAATCTTTCAAAAATCTTAGAAAAATGGCCGCCATTCTGTGACATCATCGCACTTAAGAGAGCCCCGGACCTCTCTTAGAGTTAAGAGCGTTTTTCGCTCGTAACTTCTAAGAGCAAAAATTGATGAAACGCGCCTGAGACAGAAAATCTGACTTAAGAGCGAATACGGACTGAAGATTGTTAATGAAACGGGGCTCCTGAATTAAAGCCAAACTCTGCTGCTTGTTATTTTGGAATTTCCTTTGGCTAAACAATCTAGAGCCCTAGCCTGATACTGATGAAACCCAAAAAGTTGTTATATAACAGAAAAATTGTTGGCACTGTATTTAACCCTATTCTTCTATGAATAAAGCAGTTAAAAAACCCATATTAGTAAATGGAACTTCTATGATGCTTGAACCGACTTCATGCTTATGTAAACAGGTTGGATCCTGGCCAACCGCCAAATAAATTGGCAGCTGGCCTGTGATCTAACCTGTTTGCTACTCTGAGTAACTTTCTTCATCAAATTTAAGCACATATTTAAGGTTATGCAAAGCAGACAATGCAGAAATCTCTTTTTTAAAAATTACCCAGCATTCTAGGGGTTACCAGTAAGATTTGAAGAGAATTTGCAAGCATATGTAATTAAATGTGAAAATGCAATCAGATTTGACACTAATGGTGTGCTCTTTCTATAGAGGCTGTTGCTTTTCAGTCTTTGCAGAAATTATGCAATACTCTCGTTCATAATTTAGGAGGTTCATTGCATTTCACTAGAAGTGCTTCACTTAAATGAAGCACTTACTATGTATAGTACAGCATTGAACGCTGAATTGTATTGTCTATTTTTTGAGAAAAGTATTTTGTTTGTTTTTACATTATTTTTGTACCAGGGTTTTGTTTATGATGAAAGGGAAGGCATTTCCCACTGATAAAAAAAGAAAATAGGACTAAATAGAGGGTTGATGGGTGAAATTTTTTTAGATTCTATATAATTTCTATTTAGCTCATTGAACAAGACAGGTGGATCTTACAGGGTTATGTGGGAAAGGGTTGTTGGGGTGGTGGGATGGGTTCCGGATTTGAGCCCCACAGTTGGGATTGGTCCTTAATTTTAAGCCTCACCTTTCATGGAAGTGTCCATTGGGGCAAGAAACTTTATAGCCCTAGCCTGGTACTGGTAATTTCAGGAAAGCTGTAATTTAAATGAAAAAAAGGATGTAGACATGGTGTTAAACCCCATTACATATAAAGATTGGTCACATAATCCTACACTAGTGAATTGGTAAAGATAGGTTACTGATAAGACATATATACAATATTGATCCATTAGAGTATTTGGAATTTAGAGAGAGAGAGAGATATCCACACAGAAATCATTAAGCAGACAAAATAAGGTTGCTAATTACAACTTCAACCTTTCCTCATACGAGGAAATTCAGTGCAAGACCATAACAAACCCCTTACAAAAGTGAAGCCTTTCTATATTCTTGCACTGAACCATGGATATATACAAAGAAGTTATATTTTAAAACATGTAAAGTAAAATAACTTATTTCAAAAGGAAGCATTAATGGTAATGATAAATTACTTTATTTTGTCGTATTTGTTTCTATGCATTATCATAACAGCATTTTACCCCAGCCAATTCTTTTTATTTGGATAGGGGGGGTAAGTGACAAAACACTGTATAAGAAAATGGGAAAAGATGTTTTTGTCCTCTCAGATGTAATGTCTTGGCTTTAATTTATCAATTCAACAACACTCATTTCTTCTAGTTTGTAAAATAGTATTTTGATAA
Organism: Cerastoderma edule; assembly: GCA_947846245.1. Lineage (NCBI taxonomy): Eukaryota > Metazoa > Mollusca > Bivalvia > Cardiida > Cardiidae > Cerastoderma > Cerastoderma edule. The sequence continues at coordinate 546,091 of OX401409.1, forward strand.
TAAGTTAGTGCGAATAGACGTAGATATTTCATTCCACATCTGGATGCATTTGATATCAAAACGCGTCACAGCAAATATTGATTACTTGCAGTAAGCTCGCTTCTGATTGGTCCACATTTTTAATTCTCGGCATCGATTGGTCCTATCTGGCCCAGAGATGGAAGGCTGAGGCATTTTTATTGCACAATGCCTTGAGTTAACCCCAAGTCAGTATTTAATCTTCAATCTTACCATTGCTCTAAGTAATATTCATTTTCTTTTGAAAATTGCTTAGAAATCGCATACTAAATTTGTGAAGTATCTGGCAACTGGTTTTACTGTAACACTCTCTGTACCTTTTAATTTGAGCCAGTCCACTAACTGAATATATGAATAATGGATGTGGATCAAATACGGTCATTAACAAACACTTTACCTTTAATGGTGATAATTTATTTTGGGTTTTACTTTGAATTTCGACAAAAAAAATCATTCTGATTCTTTGGTTATTCACCAAATAACAATAATGACAATCCATAAAATTCATAATGGAGGTAATATGGTTAACAGAATGGTTCAGTCGGTCCAATGATCATGTAAAACCAGTAATATGTCTTTAGTGGCTTAACCCTTTACCAAGCATTAACAACATTTAATGACTTTGTTGTAGACAACTTTGGAAAACATTGCGGGAAAAGGATGAATTGCTCAAAAGGATCAATTTCTCCTTCTCCCTCAATGTTTTCTGTCCTATCAGAGATTATTTTTTCAATTTCATATCATTTTGATATGTCGTCTGCAAACTCTTTCAATTTAAATACTGACAAAAAAATGTGGCGTTTGGTAAAGAGTTTAACCCTTTTCTCAATGTAGACTTTCAACCCTACCTAAAGGCATAATCTCATCTGGGGAGGATTATAGAATAAAGAAATGACTTATTGTTGAAAAGTAAAATTGGGAAGGACCCATTGTAATAAAAGGAGAAATTTGTAATCTTGTTGTTGAAGTTTCCTATATCTTGATCTATCATTTTATTAAAAAAAAACGAAAAAAAACTTGTTAGATATGAAGAACATGCTTGTAACTGTGGTTTGATATAATGAACAATTTTTAAACTTGTTGCAATGTTTTCTTTACCATTATCATGAATTTTTGTTGCTGTTGATTGAAAATGTTCTCTGCTGTTGCTCCCTCCTAATTGGACCAATCAGGAAATGCTGTATGAGCATACAATATTTTTTGTCTGCTGCAATAATGGCTTTAAAAAGTTAATTGTATATTTACTCTATAATCATGAGGGAAATACATGAGGGAAAACCTTTTACCCTTTTTCTTCATTTACAATATTGACATAGGACGAATAAAAAAGGCTAAGACAGTGACATGTTTTGTGTCTTACTTAAACTAAGTTCACTTACTATAGACATTGCGCGGACTTTAAAGGTCATCTTGATTTCAAGAATGAGTGGAATGAATGTTGCAGATGTAGAAATGTTTTATTTATAACAACATATGCTTAAGAAGTTGGAACAACCCCCTTTTCTAGATCTTCTGTTAGTGGATTAGAATTGAGTGGTTACGGAGCAAAGTGTTCTAATTTATTCACACAACAGAGCTTGTAGGCTGCTAAAGAAAATATTGTGAAAGATGATATGGCATATGGGGGAAAAAAGTTATACTGCCTCATTTCTGCCTCTCTGCCTCATTTCTTACACTCTTTTCTTTGAGCAAGCGCGGAATCATTCCCACCACTTTTGTTAAGCTAAGTTAACTCATTATTTTCACAAATCTGGGTATGACTGGTTCTAATTGATAGAATAAATTTTCATTATGAATCTGCTACCAAATGCAGAGACTTTAAATACTCCAGGAAAGGTCTTTTTTTTTGTTGCAACATATTAAAAATTTGAAAGCACTTAATCTACAGATGTTTTCAACCCCATTACTGCACAATGTTTTGCTTTACCACAACCACTGCTGACGTCCATAGAAACAAATCACTGTGATTTAAAGAAAGTGAATTGTACAATATGACCAATTTATGCTTTTGTTACAAAGGTTTCTACTAGATATCAAAGATTTTTTTACTTTTTTTAGCTTTTTGTGATCTGCTCTAGCTTGGACCCAAACAAAATTTCCCACACCACATGGGGAAAATGAGCTATATTAGGTTTACATGGTGTAAATGAAGTCAATTGAAACCGCTGTGACCTAAGAATATAATACTTGGTATGAGCAATTCATCATTTTGTTACAGTGGTTTCTACGCAACATCATAGAAAAGACATTCTTTGTTTTTTCTTGCTTTTTCTTTTGCCATCTGCTTTAGCTCTAATTCGGAACCAAACAAAATTTTCTAAATGGGGCAAATGGGCTGAAATGGTGTAAATGGCAACAACTTGTTATAATCCTTAACAATAGCTTTGTGCAGGATACAATGACAAACATAAGAAACAAGAAGCTAAATTGAGAACTTCAGAAAAAGATTATCATGGCTCATTGCAAGACTATTGTAAGTCTTTCACTTCAGTCTTGCCTCTAAGAAGCAAACTCACTTTTTTGTCAATTCTCTTATATTGAATTCAATTTTCTAAAAGTACAAACCTGATCTGATGCTAATAAAGAGTAATTATGTGATGAAAGATAAAGGAGAAATGCCAGGGGGACTTCCTATAGGGAAATGTTTTACTATTTACATTACATGCTGAATTTGTGGACATGTCCATTTTGATAACAACAACAGTTACTGTGGATATTAACATATAACAAAGTGACAGTTTTTTTTAAGCTGTTACTTCAATGGAAGATTTAATGCAAGACTATAGTAAGTCCTTCACATGTGAGAAGCATTAAGTCTTACTATAATCTTATATTGAATCCTTGATAAAACCTTCTATCAAGTATTTTTTTAACACAAGTTTCACGTCAAGACACATAGATGGTTTGCTCTCCACATATGATTTCTATTTTTCTCACATTATGTCACATTAATTTTTATCAACATGCTGAATTGGATGACATGTCTATTTGAGACCAACAGCAGGGAAGGATAACACGTTATAACAACTGATGGTTTTTTTAGCTGTTACTTCGAATGGAGGATTCAATGCAAGACTAAAGTAAGTCCTTCACATACCTCAAGCACTTACTATAGTCTTGCACTGAAACCTCGATAAACCTCTTTTGTCCAATGCTTTTCTAGCAGAGGTTAATCTTTGTGAGAAAGGAAGAAATTGCTCTGAATGAGTTCATAATTGATGAAAACTTTGTGAAAATACAAGGATTTTCTTGGAAGGTCTTTTTTTAATTGAATCAATTAAGAATGATTTGTTGGAAAATGAGATTTTGTTCTTGAAGAAATTCCTGATCCTTTATTGTACGTGTTACCATAAATGAGTGGCCTTATCCATCCATGTTGAACAGGTCTGAATTGAAAGCAATAGAAAACGCAAAATTGGGCAAAATTGATGGAGTGGTTGAGACTCGGCCTCTTGTACTGAGGTTTCCAGGTTTGATCCCCGGTAGGCGACGTGAAAATTGCTGGGACTAACTCACAAATCTGCATGAGTTCTGGTTTAGTATCCAGAAAACAATCATCGAGAGAGAACGCAATAAGCTTCAAGCTTCCGTCACAATTGAGGTAAAAAAAAAATAACATAATACATTGTACAAAACACAACTTTTTCTTTATCAACATGTTTTTGCAAGACTATAGTAAGTGCTTCACATTTGTGAAGCACTTACTATAGTCTTGCATAGACCCCATGATATGATATTGGATAAAAATATTTTTGATAAAAAGGATAAATTGCTCCTTTTGCCACAGTGGTTTCCAAACACTAATGTAGCAGATGTCTCAAAGTGGTGTATCTATAATCCTTTCCCAAACAATAACCACATTTGACCACTTTGTTGCAGACGCATTTAGAAAACATTGTGGGAAAAGGAAAGATTGCAATACAAGCAATTTTTCCTTTTCCCACAATGTTTTCTGTCCTATCAAAGGATTATTTTCCAATTACATCACATTTTGATATGTCGTCTGCAAACTCTTTTGGGACAGTCTAAAATGTGTTGTTTTGAAAAGGGTTAATCAAGGAGTAAGGGGTTTAGTTACTATCAATGACATTATCAGAAGCCCTGGCTTATAGAAAATATTGATCTCCGAAAGCAACTGGTCTCTTAAGACCATTCATTTACATATGAAATCAACAGCAGATGAAATTTTACCTGAACATAATGTATGTTTATTTCCTCTTATGGGTTTTGTAGCTGTTTCAAAATGAAAGGTTTACCAGTTTACCTGAAATTAATGTATGTTTTCTCTCATGGATTTTGTAGCTGTTTCAAATTGAAAGGAACACCAGATTACCTAAACATAATGTATGCTTGTTTCCTCGTATGGGTTTTGTAGCTGTTCCAAATTGAAAGGTACAACAGTTTACCTGAAAATAATGTATGTTTTCTCTCATGGATTTTGTAGCTGTTTCAAATTGGAAGGAACACCAGATTACCTAAACATAATGTATGCTTGTTTCCTCATATGGGTTTTGTAGCTGTTCCAAATTGAAAGGTACAGCAGTTTAACCGAAAATAATGTGTATTTCCTCGCATGTTTTTTTTTTAGCTGTTCCAAATTGAAAGGTACAACAGTTTACCTGTAAATAATGTATACTTTCTCAAATCGAGGGGTCAGCGCAACTTAATTGCTATAGTCTTGCATTGAACCCTCGAAATGGGATTGTAGCTGTTTCAAATTGAAAGGTAACGGAACACCAGTTTACCTGAAAGAAATGTATTTTACCACACATGGGTAAAGTTGCTGTTCCAAATTGAAAGGTACCGGTACACCAGTTTACCTGAAAGTAATGTATTTTACCCCACATGGGTTAAGTTGCTGTTTCAAATTGAAAGGTACCGGATCACCAGTTTACCTGAAAGTAATGTATTTTACCCCACATGGGTGAAGTTGCTGTTTCAAATTGAAAGGTACCGGTACACCAGTTTACCTGAAAGTAATGTGTATTACCTCACATGGGTTAAGTTGCTGTTCCAAATTGAAAGGAACTGCTGTTTACCTGAACATAATGTATGTTTTTTTCCTCTTATGGGTTTTGTAGCTGTTTCAAAATGATAGGTTCACCAGTTTACCTGAAAGTAATGTTTATTACCTCACATGGGTGAAGTTTCTGTTTCAAATTGAAAGGTACACCAGATGACATTTTACCTGAAATTATGCATGTCCACTGTGTGGGCTTCTTGGTTGTGTGAAATTGAAAGGCAAAGAGGTAAATATTTTTCCTAAAGACGAAATACATATAATTTTTAATTTTCCCTCACATGTGTTTTGTGGCTGTGAATTCTCGATTGAAAGGTACAGCAGTTGCCATTAAGGACGTTCTCGGTAGTTTTTTCTGCGCACTTTATCTGCGCATCCAAGGGAGATAATAATCTGTTACCGAAGAGGAACTTGAATAGTAGTCGGATAAACCTTTTTATTCGGATGTAATTTACTGAATGCAATTTTTTTCAAAGAATGATCATATTGTCCATAAAACTATGAAAGGTTTTTAACATCATTATAAATTTCTCATGTATACTAAGTCCCCAGCTTCTATTTTTCAAGTTTAAAGTTATTTTAGTCGTTTTTATAAATGTTTTTCAAATACGGTTACCATGGGAACTGTCATTTTACAGAAAAAAAACAACTCGTCAACATGTCCTTTTTTTTTTTATTTTGTATTTTAAGATTAAATTTTACTTCACATACTGAAAAATAAAAAAAATCTATGAAAGGAATTATGAAATATTTCCTTTTTTTTCAATATGTATAGACTATTAATTTTTATTGTTTTTTGTCAAATACAAAATTTTGAAAAACTGATTTGGGTTACAAAAAATGTTCAGATTGTAATCATTTAAAATACTATTGAATAATAGAGTATTGAATGTATGAATTCATGTTTTTTTGTGTTAATAAACTTTCCAGAAATTATTTTATTACCTTTTTTAGATGGTATGGGTCATTTTGACATTTTTGCCCAAATGGTTACTATGGAAACTTTCATTTTACGAAAAAACTAACTTGTCGACCTGCATTTTTCTTTTCATTTCTGAATTTACAATACAATTTTGAATAACAGATCAAAAATATAGAAGATTCTATGAAAGGATTATGTTTTTTTAAAACTGTAGAACTCGTCCTTAAGTTAACCTGACAAGAATGCATATTCCTGTGTGTGTGGCTTTGAATTCTTAATTGAAAGGACGAAAGTAAATATTTTTCCTGAAGACGATGCATATTTATGGTTTTTGTATGACTGAAACACTATTGAAATCAACAATGCACGCCAATCCCACCAACAACTGAAATATAAATTGGTTTTGCTGGTGGTTTTTGTCTAAGATTACATAAGATTGTTAACAAGAAGTTGCCTTTTCTGTCATCATAACTCTTTCTTTATTGTCACTGATAAGGAAGTGTCATTTCCCTGGTTCATTCATTTATTGCTATCATGTGCTGCTTGTTAAATTTCCATATTTGGTCATGAGATGAAATGAATTTATCCTTTCCTGAATACTCAGTTTCTAAAAACAGACATCTTTAACGCTTTTACACCAGATGAAATTCAAGAATGTCTTGATGAAAATGAAACTCTCATCACTGGCAATAATGTACGGTATTTGATTCACTGAGTAAATGATTTTACAGTTTTTACTGCCAATTTCTGTAGCCCAGTGGTAAAAGTGGCAGACATGTTACTCTTGGTTTCAAAGTATTAACTGCACCAGTGCCGCTGACTTGTTAAAGTTGCTTTTGTCAGCACTTCAAAGTCCATGTCTTGCATGCACTTGTGAATCCCAGGAAAACTGTTGTATCACTAAAAAATGGTTGAAGGGTTGTAAAACGCATGTTTGAGCATCTGCTGTAGGATTATTTAGAAAACATTGTGACAAATGGATACATTGATCCGTCTGTGCATTGTATGTATCCTCTTATCTCAGTGGTTTCCAAGGATTATTACAACATATGAAGAGAACATGCTATTTATTGTTGCCTGCTAGGGATCCTTCAAGGCCAAGTTGTTAAGGTGGCAGACTTAGAACTTGGGGGGTCCCGGGTTCGGGCCAAACGGACACCTTTGGTTTCGTGGGAGTGACCTTTGGCAAGACTCTTTAGAGCCCTAGCCTAGTACTGGTGGATTCAGGAAAGCTGTTACATAACGGAAATATTGTAGATATGGCGTTAAACACTATAACCCCAAAAAAATGTTGCCTGTTGTTCCTTTCAATTTGGATCAATAATAATATCCTTTACAGGGGAAAAAGTGTCAAAAGAGGTTGTGAGAAATGTTATGGAAATGCATTCTTTAAAAGCCATTTGTAACTAAGGAATTCAAATTCCTTTTCACAAAGAAACAGGGTTGGATTTGTTTTTTTGAGACTGCAGCAGATGTTTTTCAAACCTTTCTGTACAAGGCTGTATTCAACTGTTTGTATTAGCCTTTATAGTACTGGAACAGACTTCATGCTATTGCAAACAGGTTAGATCCAGGCCAGCTGCCAAGTAAATTGGCGACCGGCCTGTGATCTTACCTATTTGCTACACTGAGTATCTTTTCATAATCAAAATGAAGCCATACCCTTCATGAGTTGAACATCAACTTTTCGGTTCTGGTGGTATTTAACAAACCATGCTTTATAACAGTGTTACGTCTAACACTCGGCAGAGGAATCGCAGTCGAAGATCGACTGTTGACTGCTATTTTTCTGCTAAGTGTTAGACGCAACGGCTTTGTGCTCAAGGTGCATTTGTATTCATGGAGTTTTAGCTACCAGGCACATGTCCTTGACATTCTAGGCTAATTTATTTTATTTAGATAAACCTACTTGCTATTCTACGTATTTATAAACAAAGAAGTGTTTGTTTACAATGCTCTGCAAGAGAAAATTCTTCATTTCAATTACATTGCAGTCTAAGTGTATGTAACACTCCTGCAACAAAAAGACAGTTTAGAAAAATGTAGAAGTTCCTGCTTGGCAGGCAGTCTTAGAAATTTGGGGTCAAGCGTTTAAGCCCCACCTGTACCTCTGGTTTTGTGTGAGTGTCTTTTGGCAAGGAAAAGCCCTAGCCTAGTACTGATGAACCTTGACATCAGTGAAAGATGGTTGACACAGCGTTTAACCCAATAGAAAACTATTCCTCTTAAAGGCACATCAAAGGAGAGGAGTACAAATAAATTACTGAAAAAGTATATGGAGTTCTTTTATTATGTTTATAAACGTCATGAGAATTATTTAATGAATGCATTGAGACCCTATTTAATAGACTCATTTAAAATAAGTTATTTTGTGCTTGAAATATAGTTGTCTCCAATTCAATCATGTTTATCAACAACGTGTTTGTTTACATATTCAAAATAACGAATTCTGATTGGTATGTTCGAAAATGTATGTATTAACTGTATAGGTCAGAGGTGAAGTATCAGGAAATCTGAATTATAAAACTTGCTAATCTGGGTTGTTTCTGGTTTACTTCCACATTTAAGTTGTGCTGATGGGTTTTTCTGGTGATAACTATATGAATCTGTCCAAAAGTTTACCAAATAATATAGTTTGATATTGCATTAATCTATAATGGGCCTTTAAAATGGAGGTATCCTTCATGGCCCAGTGGTAAAGGTGGCGGCCGTAGAATTTGGGGGTACCGTGTTCAAGCCCTACAGACACCAGGTCTTGTAGATATGTCCTTTAGCAAGGCACTTCAGAGCCCTAGCCTAGTACTGGTAGACCCAGGAGAACTGTAACATTACTGAAAAATCATTGCCATGGTGTTGAACACCATATAAAAAAAAAGAAAACTGTTGTTGTTTGTGTGCGACAGTGGTTAAGATGGCGGTCTTGGAACTCAGGTGTCCTAGGTTCAAGCCTCACCTATACCTCTGGGTTAAAGGAATGTCCTTTGGCAAAGAATTTCAAAGCTTAGCCGAGTAATGGTGAATTCAGAACATAAGTAAAAAAAAAAACCTGTTGAAACAGCATTAAACCCAATTCAAAAATAAACCTCTAAGAATAGACCAGTCTAAGAAAACAAAATGGGGAAACAGGTCTAAATGCATGCATATAAAAATGTTTGCTGAAGACCCGCATAAGCTGTTTCTATTTATAAACATACTTAAGATATTGGAATTTGCCAAGTGGATTATGTTGGTTGGTTTGTAACCAACAATTTGTCTGCATAATTGTTTGATAAATCTTTAAAAACATTATTGGAAGTGACATATTTGCTCACCATAGGGAATTTTACTTTCTTGTTGAAATGATTTTGGAAGTCATCCACTGCCAGTGTGTTAAACCTATTCCCCATTATATGTGATTTATGCCAACTTATAGTGAATGGCAAACAAGTATCATAATACTGTTTCCTGTATTTAATGGGAAGGTAATGGTTATAACGTGTCAAAAACAAGAAAGATTGTATATAATTAACAATTCCCCCTTTTGTCACAATGGTTTTTAAATTTGCTTTGAAATAAGAGTCCTGTATGGCCCAGTGGTTGTGGTTGCAGTCTTAGAACTTGGTAGTCCCGGGTCTGAGCCCCACTGGTTCCTCTGGTTTAGTGGAAATGACCTTTGGCAAGACATTTCAAACTTCAAAGGCTTAGCCTAGGACTGGTGAATCCAGGAATGCTGTAAAACTACATCAAGATTGTTGACACAAGGATAAAGCATTATAAAGAACAAATATTGAAATGAAACTACAAAAACCAAAGATGTTGATAGTAAAGTATGATCGACTGCTGTATAACTGTTTAAGTCCAACACAGTATATAGAGGAGTTCAAAAAATGTAAACAGGTGGTATAGGCTAAGATTTCATGTAACCTTAGGTAACTCTGATCAGAACCCCTTATCTCAGGCATGGTATAGGTCGAATGCAGTGTATGGCTGAGTTAAAAAAATGTAAACAGTTGGTATAGGCTAAAATTTCATGTAACCTTAGGTAACTCTGATCAGAACCCCTTATCTCAGGCATGGTATAGGTCCAATGCAGTGTATGGCTGAGTTAAAAAAATGTAAACAGGTAATATAGACCAAATACAATAGTAGGTAGATAATGGTGTATTACAATCACACATTATCTTTGGGATGGTATCATTCGATTAAAACATAAAAACATAAACATCATACAAGAGCGCGATGGACCTATAGTGGATTGTTTTTTTTAGACGTTGCCTGTATAGCGAATTATCAACATAGTGTTGTTTTGGTTACATTGATGACTAACACTGTTTGACATGTTAAGACATGGGTCAGTGACTAGTATACAGTGTCAAGAAAGTAATAGATTTTTTATGTCAGAAAGTTTTTTTTACACATCTGCTGTCCTAGAATCGGAGTTCTGCCTAGCCCAGTGGTTTAAATGGTGGTCATAGAACTTTAGGTTTGAGCCGGACCAGAACCTCTGTTTTTGTGTCCTTTGGCAAGACACTTCAGAGCCATAGCTTAGTATTGGTGAATACAGGAAAGCCGAAATGTAACTGAAAAACTTTTGACACTGTGTAAGCCCCATATGAATTAACCAACCAGGGTTTTACCCTGTCAAGTTTTACAATGATTTACTCTTACATAGAATTTTGTTGCCCTGTCAAATTCTTTCTTCAATGTTGTAGACTATAATCATGTACATACTCTTGACAAGTCATAGTCAACATCAGACATCGACTTTGTATTTCATTTCCTGTTTAGAAAATAGGTTTAACACATGCATTAACATTTACGTCATTCTGTCTGATCCTTTTCTGTAAAAGCTTATATTGATATATTTACAGCGTAAGACACCTGAAAACGTTGTGACTAAAGGAGAAACTGCTCAACATGAGTGACATATTCTATAAAAGAGGAATTGTTGGTTTCTTTTGTTGGAAGCATGGAAATGTGAAATTTAGCTGCAGTGTTTCTGAAAATGTGATGAACCCAACACTTACGATCAAGTCATTTCATATTCGTATTCTATTGTAAAGTAACATGTACAAAGTTTTAACTTCTATGTATGTCTATTTCAGGTAAATTAAGGCCCTTCCAGTGACAGTTCAAACAGCTCGGAGGGAGCAGTATCAGGTACAGAGATGTGTGAAGTGGAAGAGTGATATACAGTCAGCTTTGCAAGATGAGATGCTTGAGCAAGCAAGGGAGAAAATGACCTTTGGAGCTAAGGCAGTGTTCTGCCCAGCCTAGTGGTCATGGTGGCATTCGTAAAACTTGGGACGCAAGACACCAACAGTGCCTCTAGTTCAGTGGGAGTGTCATTTGGCCAGACAAATCAGAGCCAAGTTGGCCTTATGTACGGGTGAACCAAGGAAAGTAGTAATATACCTTCAAAATCTGATGATGTGATGTTAACCCCATATAAAATGAGAGCTGTGGCTGAATTGATGCCATGTTGCAAAACTAGTGGTAACAGGTTTGAGTCTTGGCTAGGAAGATGTTGTTGATGTTTACCTTACAAGATAGTTGATGGTTCTAAATGATACAAGTCTTTGTTTGATTAATTTTGAGAGAATTAACAAACATTAGATACCTAGTGGGAGGCACTGACTTGAGCTGTAAGCTTGATGGATTTGGGGAGCCATGGTGTCCCAGTGGCAAGAGTACAGAACTTGAAATCACACTCTTCGCTTGGGTTTAAATCCCAGTGACGGCACTTGGGATTTCATGACAGGTAGTCTTCTGACTGACTACCGGAATGCTGATGGTTCTACCCGGCTTGATTAGTCCTTATAGGCAGTTGAGTACGGGGTTTGCCTCCATCATAAAGAGTGGGGCATAGCAATTTAACTGAAATATTGTTGATGAGATGTAAAAGACGAATAAAATATATGTGTACATGTTGGTGCAATCAGTAGCAAGGGAAGGATACAAAAAGGAAAAAAAATACATCAATAGGTGTACTAGTTGCTGTGATACACCTGAACTTTATTGAAAAAGTTTTTAAGGTAGATGACGGTCTAGTGCAAGACTGTAGTAAGTGCTTCATAAATATGAAGCACTTACTATAGTCTTGCACTGAACCCCCAATTGGTGCAATTAATAAGAGGAAGCATAGATAGGCACACTGACTACTGTGATATACAGTCAAACTTGTGTTAAGAGGATAGCCTATGGGACAGAGTAAATTGGCTGTTTAAGACAGGTTGGCTACTTAACACAGATTGATGTACACTATAAATCTAACAATGGGACTTTCTGTAGTGGCTGTTTAAGGCAGGTTGGCTGCTTAAAAGGGTGGCTGCTTAACACAAGTTAGGCTGTAACTGGAAAATGGTACAACAGAAAATGTAAATGGCAAAAAAAATATAAACACATCGAAGAATTAAAATGTTAAAGATTTTATTTCTATGACATTCAGTTATTATTTTGGTAATCCAAATGTTCTCTACCAAGCTCGATGACATGCGTTTAGATCTTCTCTCTGACATGAAGTTTATTTTTTCTTAAACTTTTTGTCATATTTCTTCTTAGAACCGTTTATGGTTGGTACACATGAGGATTGTTTTATGATGATTCTCTGTGGCCTAGTGGTCAGAGTACAGAACCTGAAATCACATGGCCCCTCTCCCTGTGGGTTCAAATCCCTGTGATGGCATCTGGTTATTTATGAATGTGTCTCCCAGCTTGATCATCCTTTATGGACAGTTGAGTATTAGGGTCTTCCTACATCTTTAAGAGAAAGGCATCGAAAAAAAACTGATATTATGTTATCATGATGTAAACACTCATATGAAGAAAATATAAAGAGTTATTGAAAATTGAGGGTTAAATGCAAGACTATAGCAACTCCTTTACAAAAAAGAATGATTTAGTATTAATCTTAAATGAATCTTCATAATAAAGAGTAAAAAAGTATAAAGAGTTGTTGGGACCCAACAATTACTCATTGTGATCGTAGCATGATAATGAATGGGCAATTGTATCCGTTTCTCTTCTACAGAATGTCATTATTTAACCCATTACCAAACAATAACAACATTCGACCAGTTTATTGCAGACGAATCTCGAAAACATTGTTGGAAAAGGAGGAATTGCTCTTAACAAGCAATTTCTCCTTTTCCCACAATGTTTTTAGCCCTATCAGAAATCATTAGTGAATTTCATCACATTTTGAAATGTCGTCTACACTGCAAACTCTTTCAATTTGGGACAGTGGAAAAGTTGGTGTTTGGTAAAGAGTTAACCCTTAACCAAACAATCATGACATTTGACCAGTTTATTGCAGATGACTCTGAAAAACATTGTTGAAAAACAAGGAATTGCTCGTAACAAGCAATTTCTCCTTTTTCCACAATGTTTTCTGCCCTATCAGAAGATTTTTCAATTTCATCACATTTTGGATGTCATCCACAAACTCTTTGGGACATTCGAAAATTTGGCGTTTTGTAAAGGGTTAAGCGTTCAATTCATCACTTAAGTGAATCGTCAGCATTTGTGTAGGATTTACTGTAGTCTGGCATTGAACTCGTGATAAGAGATCTTTGCTGCAAACTATAATGTTGCAATTATTTGCAGCAGACAACTTTTGAAATCATTGAGGCATATAAAATGTTAAAACAGTTAAATACAATGGTACTTCATCCTTCTATAGATGTCATATTTAGCGTTCAATTCAATACTAAAGTGAGTTATTCCCATTTGTGAAGGATTTACTGAAGTCTCACATTGAACCTGTGATATGAGATCTTTGTTGCAAACTATGTTTTATAAATGTTCCTAGCTGACAACTTATGAAATATTTGAGGCAGATAAAAATTCAAAGCAGGGTACTACAATGGAGTTTCATCCCTGCCCTGGTCTGAACATTCTCCTTTTGATGCAGAATTTTTTATATTATGTTATAAATACCGGATTGTTTATGAACTCCTCATTCAATTTTTATCCAAATTCATCACTCTGAAGCAAAAACCAACTTTGAACAGGAAATGGTTAATTAATCCTAATTATAAATGAATGCTGACTTCAGTGTTACAGATGATTGTTTTGTGATAAGTGCATAAATTGCTCATAGAAAGAATAAACAAATGTACATTGTATATCTTTTTTGTGCTATGCTTTTTACTCATTTGTGACAAGAATTTTGACATAAGAAACCAATATTCTTTTTGTGACTATGTGTCATACATTTTTGTGACCACATTTTGGTTTTCCCTAAATTCCCAATGTGATCGCCTTGTACTTCATTTTCACCCATATGGTAATTTGAGACTACATTATAGTTAAAATGAATAACCAACACCTGCTGAAAAATCATGGCAAGAAAAATAACACTGTCTTGGTGATGATTGGTAGTAACCAATGTGACACAGGGTCTTGGGGGTCCCAGGCTCGAGCCCAATGGGTACCTCTGTTTTGGTGGGAGTGTCATTTGGCAAGACACTTCAAAGCCTTAATTTGCCTTGTAATTGTGAATCATTAAATCAGAAACATTTCTAGACAAATTGTTGACACCACATTTAACCCAATAAGGAACAAATAAATCAAGATTTAAATAACAATGGAAATTTGAATGATTTATGACTGTAAACTGCTTATGTCTTTAACCCTTATAGTGCTTGAACCGACTTCATGCTTATGCAAACAGGTTGGATCCAGGCCAGCTGCCAAGTTAATTGGCTGCTGGCCTGTGATCGAACCTGTTTGATACTCTGAGTATCTTTCCTCATCAAAATTAAGCAGATATTTACAGTTTTGAAAAGCAGGCAACACAAAAATTTGTTTTTAGAAAATTACCCAGCATTCTAAGGGTAAATTGGGCAACTCTTATTTATCAACGTTATATTGGGGTAATGGTTTTAGACCGGGGAAAGAGCAGCTGGGCCTTTGTAACTTTACTGCCACCATAAAATCACATTAATAGAGGTGTCCATAGTCTTTAATTTTGGTTAACAATTTAGTAAAAACATCTGTGACCAAGCACCTTTAACAATCATCATTCACAATTTCAGCAATTTTCATTCCCCCAGAATAGGATATGCGCATCATTCCTGTATAATTTTCTTGTAAATGTCAATTGCTTGTTTGTAATGCATAGCCTCAGCACTCAAGTCTAATTGCTGGAGAAGTTTTTACTAGATCCAGGAAAGTGGCATAATGAAGACACTTTTATTGCAGACAGCTCAAGCTGAGACAGTTTAATTTTTAACCTTTAGAATGCTGGGTAATTTTCTTTGAATAGATTTTTGTGTCCTCTGCTTTTCAAAACTCTAAATATCTGCTTAATTTTGATGAGGATATATCAGGGGCTCAAAGCATGACTATGGTAAGTGCTTCATGTTTATGAAGCACTTACCATAGTATTGCATTGAACCCTCAATATACTCATAGTGGCAAACAGGTTAGATCACAGGCCAGTCGCCAGCCAATTTACTTGGCGGCTGGCCTGGATCTTAACTGTTTGCAATAGCATGAAGTTGGTTACAGCACAATAAGGGTTAATGTCAAATTAAACATTGTGAAATTTCAAAATTTTTATTGAGTCTATGCTGAAGAAGCTGAATTAAAATTTGAAATGTCAAAATTGAACATCATTTAATTTCAGAATTCTTTTGAGGGTGTATGCTTGTTTTGGTTTAGTGCTGTTTTCAACACATGTTCAATTATATTGTGATGCTAGCTCATTTGTCTAAGCTCTGGTAATACTGTTACATTCTAGAAAGTTATGCCTTGCCTCAAGACCTTATCCACAATGGTGTAGATCAGGACGATTTAAGTGGTTAACAATAGAATTTTTTCCAAACTCTGAACCCATTTCCCATACAAGATCATGAGAGTGACCCAATTTGAAACCATCAGTTATGATAGGATATTATATAACATAAGAATGATAAGATATGGAAATTGATATCAAGAAGGAAATATTGCATTAATCCTTTACTGTATGATGCCTCAAAAACCTCTATTGATAGGTCTACTGCAGAGGTCTGTGGATAACTAGCTCCATATGAGAAGTTTTTCTTTTGTCACAATAGTTTCTCCCTAATACCACAGGGGTCCGAAGTTAAGGTATTACGGCTATGTATAAATGGATTTATACATAGCCATAAGACTGCCTTAACTTCGAACCCCTGTGCCTAATACCATAAGGAAGATGCCTTGATTGTTTCCATGCCTTTATTTGTCCTCTGCTGTTGCTTTCAATATGGATCAGTCACAAGGTCACACAAGGATAAATTGGTCCATATGATAGATTTATCCTTTTGTCACAATGTTTTCTGTTTAGTTAAAGAGAATTTGAAATGATACTCATGCTTTTTTGTCATCCTTTGCTACTTCTTTCAATTTGGATCAGTTACAAGTTCACGTATCAGGAAAAGGTAAATGAGGATTTTTTTCTCCAAATTTGTCCAAACTTAAATAGTCGTCTGCAAACTCCTTCAATTTTGGACAAAAAGAAAACCTTTGTTTTCTTTTTTTTTTGATGTGTAGAAATTTTCAACTTTGTACCACAAAGAGATTTTGCATATAATGAGTGAGAATTCTTCTCTTTTTAGCATTGACAGTGGTTTCTCCCTGATGATATAATGAAAATGTTGTCGTCTGCCATTGAGTTTTGCAGAATGGGTTTAAGAGGGTGTAGTAAGTATAGAGTACACACGGTAGATTAGAGCAAGTTATTGATTCATTATGAGATACTAGGGCAGGGGGTACATGCTTGGATGATTTCTGACGTTTTCCTTCAATGCAAATATTAAGCAGACGACTTTTGAAAACACTTGAAAACGCCAAGTAAGTTCTGTATATAGTTATAGAAACCAAGATGCTTTGTGCAAACCTAACCAAAATTTACTTCTAGACTGGTATTTTTCTAATTTATTTTCCCTGATTAATTCGTGTTTTGAGAATCTTTGATAGAACTTTATTTAAATCCTGATTTCTTTTTGTCTACAGGTATGAATTAAGTTGTCCTAAGTCATGTCATTAATAATGATGATGCACTAAACAAGCATTATATAAGTAACATTGTTTATACTTCAGTCCCTTTTACAGATGGTTCCAAGAAATTACAGAGTATGCATCTATAGAATTTGATATTTTATATACATGTACTTGAACACGATTACTTCTTAGCTTTATTTACTTCGGTGATGGTGACCAAAGTGTTCTTAATTACTATCCTTACAATACATTCTCTTTAAGCACTGTTTCACTCTGGCTTCCGTCGGACATTTTCATGTTTTTAATCCTTTGTCTTGTGGTAATTAAGTCATATGCTTTTTTTTTGCATGTTTTATTTAGATTGCAATAGGTTCATCATTTCTCATGGTTTGTTTTTTTTGCCTCAAGACATGACTAGAGTGTTTCTCCAAGCTTAATGCTTTAGTTTGACTTTACCTTTTTAAAACCATTTATTTGACCATTTATTTATGTTATCTGCCTTTTAGTATTTTTTGTAGGTCCTCAGTTCATGCTTGGCAGATATTACAGTAGATATTAAAAATACCACTTAAAAGATTGGACATAATGTACTGCCTTGATGCAGCACAGATATAAAAAACAATATTTCATGACTGCAATTCAAGATTTCAATACTTGTGGAAAAACGTATTTGTAGTCTATTCTGCTGTATATTGTGTACAAATGGTTCAAATTGTAAGCAACAATAGACGATAATTGTAACATACAAGAAACCCTTGTCGTTGAAATATTGAATCCAGTTTTGTTATCCTGATATTGCGTAAATTGCTAGAGCTGTTTGTTACAAGTATTTTTCCCAGTCACATTCGTTTAAAAAATTCAGACATTATACATCTACATGAACTTAAAGGCTTTCGATTAACTCCAGAAACGGTCAAACTATTTTCTATGATAAAGATAAAGTCGAAGGGATACCCCATGCTTGGTTGATTTCATCCTATTTTCCACATCAAAACAAATATCGAGAACATATAGGTCGACATCAATGCACATTTTGCCTTAAGCATATATGCATCCGATTTGCTTAAACAAGCATTTTTAAGCAGTTTAAGTTGATTTGACATGACTGCAACTTGTTAACAACGTATGCCAACGCATGCCAATACGTGACATTTTGCTATGAAGATATACATACATGTTTATTGAAATGATTACCACCGATGAGATTCAGATAATGTCAACCTCTTGTATATAAAGAGTTGCCGGATCGGACTATCATTAAGAATATGAAAAATTGATATCATTAATGGAAGCTGGGTTTTCACGAGTCGCTATGATGTATCTTGGAGTAGAGTTGCTAGATTTACTAGAACACTGGTACTGATAGTATCCTACTAGTTGGGAGTGACGGTGCATTGGTATACCAACTGACATTGGTATACCACTGAAAATCGTGACTCAATCAAAATTGCTTGAAACTGCTTTTAACCGTATATGATCGAAAATAGCTACAATTTTCTCTTCAGAATGAGTGTCGCCATGTTTGCAATGGCTTAACTTAACCCTTTCCCAAACAACAAATTTTCGACTGTCCCAAATTGAAAGAGTTTGCAGACGACATTTCAAAATGTGATGAAATTGGAAAATAATCTTCTGATAGGGCAGAAAACATTGTGGGAAAAGGAAAAATTGCTCGTTACGAGCAATTTCTCATTTTCCCACACTGTTTTCTAAAGTCGTCTGCAACAAAGTGGTCAAATTACGTTATTGTCTTGGAAAGGGTTAAAGGCACTCTAGGCAGTAATGGACAATATCATGGCTGGTAAAGCTAATTACAGATCAGAAGAACGGACATACTTGTTGAACTCGGAAACTTGCGCTTTGATTTAACAAGGGACTGGTTTTCCTGTCAGAATACAACACTTGTTACAATGGCTTCTCTTGAATGCATCCTGGGTAAAATGATACAATATTATAACTGTGTAAGCCAGTTACGAGCTGGAAGAAGGGTTTAAACTGGTTAAAACTGGAGAACACTTGTTATATAATAAGAAAAACGGACCGATTTGTTTCTCGTCAGAAGACAACACTTTTTGCAATGGCTTCTCTTGAATGCATCCTGGGTAAAATGTTACAATATTATAACTGGATAAACCAGTTACGAGCTGGAAGAAGGGTTTAAACTGGTTAAAACTGGAGAACACTTGTGATATAATTAAACAAACGGACTGATTTTCCTGTCATAATACAACACATGTTGTAATGGCTTCCCTCAAATGCATTCTGGGTAATGTGGTACAGTATTATAACTTGATAATCCAGTTACGAGCTGGAAGAAGGGTATTTCATACTGGTTAAA
Organism: Cerastoderma edule; assembly: GCA_947846245.1. NCBI lineage: Eukaryota > Metazoa > Mollusca > Bivalvia > Cardiida > Cardiidae > Cerastoderma > Cerastoderma edule. The sequence continues at coordinate 565,336 of OX401409.1, forward strand.
ACCGGAGAACTTTCGCGATAGAATTAAACGAGTGGACCGATTTGTTTCTCGTCACAAGACAACACTTGTTGTAATGACTTCTCTTGGATGTATTCCGGGTAATATGGTACAGTATTGTAACTGGATAAGCCAGTAATTACGTGTTAAAAGAAGAGTAATTTATATTGGTTAAAACTCGACAACCCTTGCGATATAATTAGACACTTGTTGCAATGGCTTGTCTTGGATGTATTCTGGGTAATATGAGACAGAATTGTAACTGGATAAGCCAGTAATTACGTGTTAAAAGAAGAGTAATTTATATTGGTTAAAACTCGACAACCCTTGCGATATAATTAGACACTTGTTGCAATGGCTTGTCTTGGATGTATTCTGGGTAATATGGTACAGAATTGTAACTGGATAAGCCAGTAATTACGTGTTAAAAGAAGAATAATTTATATTGGTTAAAACTCGACAACCCTTGCGATATAATTAGACACTTGTTGCAATGGCTTGTCTTGGATGTATTCTGGGTAATATGAGACAGTATAATAACTGGAAAAGCCAGTTACGGCAATACTGTTTAATGTCGGGAACAGGTTTAGGGTAGAATACCTATAATCCACCATTTTGAAACTCATTTCAAAATAGCGGATTATGGGTATTCTACCTGAAAGCCGGGAAACTTTGCAATATAACGGATATATAACTTAACACAACTTTAAGATGGCGTTAAACACTAGTGTAAACAAACAAGGAATATGCACCTTTCTCTTAACAATGGAGAGAATCAAGTAGCGATTTTGAGCTTGCCATCTGCTGCAAATATGCTGTATAGACAACACCAGTCTGTCAACATTGTTTTCCTACAGTCGAGGTTTGCTATTAACTTGATTACTTCTATGTATCCTTAGCCATAATTCTTAGTTTATAGTCAACAGTGTAGATCGGGGATTCAATGTACGACTATAGTTGTATTAGTTTTGTGAAAGGGTTTTCATAGTCTTGCACTGCGCCCGCAAAATCGACTTGCATATGGCGAACGTGTATCTTAACACATTACCACCTAACGCCACAGTTTTGCATCTTGCTGCAGACGAATTTCAAAAAGTATTGAGACAAAAGGAGAAATTGCTTGTCACAAGTAATTTCTCCTTTTGCCACAATGCTTTTTCAATATTTTCATATATTACAACAGCAGAGCTTAAAGTTTGTTCATATGTTTACAAAGCTTTTCTCAAGTCGTTTACTTCAAGTAAAAATAATGTCGTCAGCAGGTGGTAAAGAGTTAACCCCATACTCCATGTCAACACATTGCCACGTCTGCAAAACTCTTTAGAAACCGCTTCTTGTGAGCAATAATCCCTTTTTACACAATGGTGTTAACCTAATATATTGAAGAATAACCCTTTCATGCATCCTATCTTTGTCGTCTGCTATTGCTTTGAGTTTGGATCAGTCACAAATTCACATAAAAGAGGGAAACGGGTTTGTGAAATAAAAATCGACAAATCGACTTTCCTACCATACAGGTTTGCTGTGCCTTTTTATAGACATTTAATTATATACTGCTCAAGCCTCTATGTTTCTAATCCCAACCACTTATATATATGTGCTATGTTGTCGCTATGAAACCGATAAACCTCTACAATATCTTCCATTTTAGCTTCCATCCTTCCTTGTAGAATTTTTCGACTGGTCCAAATTGAAGACCAATTACATACTACACGTATGAACTATGATTGTTTGCCTGTTTTTTTGTTGTTGTTGCTGTTGTATTGGTTAGGAACTGTTGTAAGGAAATGGGTTCTTATTTCAACCACTTTTTAACGTACCAGTGTTTCTATGAAATCTATAGATAGGGTCTCTCTGTTTTTAGATTTAAACTTATCTTATTCCACGTGTGATTCTCGACTGGTCCAAATTAAAATCAAAATGCAGACGGTGCTTATCAAGTATGATTGCTTGCTTTTATTTTTTTTGTATTGGGCACAGGGATCTATAGTTATCCTGGGGTCAGTTATATGTAATATAATATTATTTGTGTGTTAAAATTCATAGTACTTAAACTATAGACCCTGTGGTATACGTTAGCAACCAAGTACAGAACTGTACAACGTTTGATGATCGAATTTATATCCAGCAATCCGCCATGTCTGGTGGCCCTTTTCGGAAATACGTGCTCTTGATTTCCATAGCAACAAAGGACTGATGCGGGTAAATGGGATTCTGACATTTTGAAGTACTCGAAAATAATTCGATGGATTGTAGTTTTACATCGTTTTGAACATTAATGTGATTAAATTACTGCAGTCAGTGACTATTCAAACTATTTATATTATATTGTCTTGACAGCTTTGCACGTGTGAGTAGTAATGGAGGCTAGCCTGGGAGTGAGCAAGCTCTCATGCTAGTCTCCTGGGAAAGGGTTGATAGGGCAGAATGGGAACAAAATCGTCGGAAAATGACTAATTCCGTAGGTTTCTAGGCGCATATTGGGATCTTCATTTTTCCAAATTTTGCCTAGGAATCTACGGACTTTGTCATTTTACTGCCCTTCGACAGGAGGATAGTCTGAGAGTTTGCTCACTCCGATGCTAGCCTCCTTTAATACTCACACGTGTCTTTTTTAGCTACTGACTCTTTTCCCACGTTTTGTCATCTTAACATGTTTATGTTCATTTAATGCACAGTGTCCCCTTACTTGTACACAGAAACAAAGTCAATGATTGTAAAGGGGAGTCTCGTGCTACTCTTCCTTTACATGTATTTCAAGTGGCTAGCTTGTTACGTTTCAGCAATATTTCGGACATATGATCGCATACAATGTGTGTAGAGGTGTTCGAATGCGTTTATAACACCTCTTTAATCTTGTCGAGCGATTGTATGACCGAAATAAAGGGATACGATTGCACAGGTACGACCTTAATGTTGTTGTCCGTTTTATTTTTCACAACAAAATCGATGTTTAGTGTACACATACTCTCTTGTCATGGACCCAATCGGAACTCTTCGGGTATTTCCGTGAGCTGTGAAATACACCTCGGATATAAGTGTAGGGTTACAATTTTTCGGGTAAATCGGCATCCGCCGATGAACACCTTTTCTAAGCGTGCATGTTAAGTAGTTCAATGTGTATGGAAGTGTTGGACATCCTTTTTAATCACTTTTGATCAGTAACTCATACCAAATGGCGAACTTGTTGTTGTGACATGTATACTTGTTTCCCTTATCAAATTTAACGACTTTTTGGATTTTACAGTCAAGATCTATTTTTAGAAACGAAAGAAAGTGACGTCATTCTCGCGGGAAACAATATGGCGTCATCCCTATTATTTCAGAGGTGTTTTCTATTGGATAAACCCGATGTGCTCAGATTGGTCATGGACCAACACAGACACTGGGTACTGTTTTACTTAACGACTTAAGGAAAATATTTGCGCCAGTCAAAACTTATAAACATGGACAGTACAAATGTATCTTGAAAATTAAAATACAATATTGCAATGTGACACGCCCTTGACAGCGTTTCGGAGAGACGATTCCAATGATGTGTTACGTTTTAATATTTCTTAGCTCAATATTGAAATAAGAGGGAGTGTTGTTTTGACCTTGCGCACACATTTAGCATAACATGTTAAGTGAAATTGTACCCTGAGAGTTGTTGAAATGTGATTTAAACTGTTTATGTAACCTTGACCTCCCGTGTACTTAGCTGTCGTCGTCTGTAGATACTTTGAACTTGGAGCAGACGAACATATTGTGGTGGGATAAATTGCATCACTGGGAAACTTAATAATCAGTGCATTCATGGTGTAGCAACTACGCACTGTATGTGTTTTTTGAACTTACGCACATATTTAGCATAAAATGTGTAGTAAAACGGTACCCTGGGAGTTGTTGAAATGTGATTCAAACTTTTTATGAAACCTTGACCTCTCGTGCACTTGTTTGTTGTCGTCTGTAGATGCTTTGAATTTGGGACAGACGAACTTTTTGTTGTGGGGTAAATCGCGCTACTGGGAAACTTGATAATAAGTGCATTCATATTGTAGCAAGTACGTACTGTATTGTTTTGAACTTACGCACATATTTAGCAAAAAATGTGTAGTAAAACGGTGCCCCGAGAGTTATTGAAATGTGTTTCAAACTGTTAACCCTTTACCAAACAATAACGGCATTTAACCACCTTGTTGCAGACGACTCTTGAAAAAAATTGTTGGAAAAAGTAGAAATTACTATTGATGAGCAATGTTTCCTTTCCCCACAATGTTTTCTGCCCTATCAGACGAATATTTGTCAATTACATCACATTTTGAATTGTCGTCTGCAAACTCTTTCAATTTGGGACAGTCGAAAATTTTGGCGTTTGGTAAAGGGTTAATGTAACCTTGACCTCTCTCGCGCTTGTTTGTTGTTGTCTGTGGATGCTTTGAACTGTTTGTGGTGGGGATAGATCGCACCGCTGGGAAACTTGATAATTAGTGCATTTACTGTGTAGCAACAACGTGCTGTCAGGTGACGGTTACCTTGAACTTTGTTCATGTTGCCATTAACTCGCTGCAGACGACTTTAGGAATACCAAAACATTGATATAGAGCATTACTGTGTTTTTAAGAATGAAAATTTAATTATGAGACCATTGATATTGAAACCATTTTGATAAAAGGAGAATTTTCTAGGATTAGCGTGAAAAAAATCCTCTTTTGTTTCAATTTTGCAAAATGTCGTCTGCATGAAAGTATGTTTTACAAGACACGTAATATTGGACTAAAAGAACCTGTGTAAGCCATTTGCTTTCTTGTTTTTTCATCAAACGCAGAAACCCTAAACGTCCTTGTCTGATCACGACGTGCATGTACTTTCCCCGTTCCCCAGTGCAGACGGTCTCAGACGATCTTGTGACACACGACTTTTCTAAACGAAATCAGTTTCGAACAATCTAAGATTATTTTGTTCGTTACCATTTAGCTTAAACTGTGATTGTGGATATGATATGACCACAAAACGTGTCTCCTCTTTCCTAGTGCAGACGATTTCAAACCTCTTTGTGACACGACTTTTCAAATCGAAGATTTTCTGTTCTTTTGTCATTTTTTCAAATGCAAAATTTAGATATAAAATTACAATGAAACTTCCATCTTTTAGAGCAGACTATTCCATATGTTCCTGTGACAGACGACTTTTCAAAACAATTGTTTTGTTCCTTGTAATGTCGTTTCAAATTCAAATGTTCAATGAGCATATATTGAAATTGTCGTGGCATCCGACGTACTTCAAATGGTACAAAGATTACAGTGTTCAGCCGACAGGGTGCGTGCGAGCGTTAACCCATTACCAAACAATAACGATATTCGACCAATTTGTCGCAGACGACCCTGGAAAACATTGTGGGTAAAAGAGAAATTGCTCATCAAGAGCAATTTCACTTTTTCCCACAATGTTTTCTGTCCTTTCAGAAGATTGTCTTTCAATTTCATCCCATTTTGAATTGTCGCCTGCAAACTCTTTGAATTTGGGACAGTCGAAAATTTGGCGTATGGTAAAGGGTTAGTCCACCGTTTTCTTCGCAAGACCGCGAGGCAGGAAACCACAGACCCAGCGCTAGTGTGCGTAAAGTCCTTCACACTCGTCTGCTGTAAACGTTCCCCGTGTTTACAAACGGCGGGATTAATCGATTGCATAAAATGGCGGCCTCCCTCACCAAGTCGCCTGTACATCTACAGATTTGAAATCAGCCATACATGCGCATGGTTTCCATGTTAGTAGGCCTAAAGTTGTATCTTTGTGGATTCGAAAACGCATGTCCCATGTTCGAAACTCGCTCGGTTCGGTTTCTCATGACCGTGTTTCCTTAATTGTCCGGATTGATCAATCTGCTAACAAATGGAGAACAATGATCAAGGGGTAAAGTGTTTGCCTCGGGACACGAGGGTCGTGGGTTCGAATCCCGCGGATAGTTAGATTCTCCTTGCCACCTTTCCTTAATCCACATGAGACAGGAGTCCTGGTTATGTATCCAGGAAACAGAACCGAGAGTGATCATTTTAAGTTGTAAGAACATGTTTCACAATCATGTAAAACGGATATGTTTTAAAAGCTAAACTATAGATTCCTCGCATCTGTTCATAATGCCAATGCGGCTCTAATACTGGTTGTGAAGTTGTTACCTCGAGGTCCCGGGTTCGGTCCCTAACGGCTTCAGTGGTATCGTAAGAGTGTAGTTATTTTTCGGCAAAAAACATCGAGATCTATCTATAGCATAATCCTTAGTGGGGATAGAGTCCAGAGACCCCGAGTTCACAGCTCGGCCATGTAGGACCCTTTGAAAATACTTTGGTTCCTAAATAAAAGTGGGACACCACAAGCTATAGGCCTAGATCTATTTTGTATTATGAATAAATCTTATTTAAAACTCGATGTAAGATACAAATACTTAAATTATTTCACCATGGAGTGTCCTTGGGCAAGACACATTTCCTAGCCTAGTACTGGTAGTCATCCACGGAACATGTACAATAACACTCAAGACTGACAATGGAAAAACAAACAAACAAATTGAAATAATAGAATACCCTTTTGGCTTGCAATACATTGGCAGTTGTAAATGTTGAAAACCGTTACTGTGGAAAACCGCTGTATATGTGCCAACGATTACGTAGATCAGCGGCATGGAAAAGGGCATGGGCCAATGCATAGTTCAACAGAATATTCAAACAACCTAAGAAATTGGTGCATTTTAGGTATTTGAAAATGCTGGTATTCTTACAAAGCATTTAGAAATAGAGTCATGGTCGTTTTCATCAATAAATCCGATATGGTGCGGTGATCTCCCGAGTGACTTACGGAATGACGGTGGTTTTACCCGACTTGAGTATGGGGTCTACCTCCGTCATTAAACGTCGGACATCATAACATAACAAAAATAATGCTGACGCAATGTTGAACCCATATATATCTAAATGTCAGTACAAAGAATTGGTGATCATTTGAAAATACAATGCTGTCATTATAAAGACCATGTTCTTTACTCCATGAAATTAATCTGTTTCTGTCGCAAATTGGAGGATAAAGTGCCGGGTTTTTCGAGACTGGACAACCAGGTTTGACTCCTGTAAGCGGACAATCATATTTTTGTGGATACTCCTTTTGTAAGACACGATTTTCTAGTCTAGAACTGAGATACAAACTTGCAATCAGGAAAAGCTGGACTGTTGTCGCGATAAAATGGACATATTGTTGAAAACCAATTTAACCCGAAATAAACAGAAATGATTAGCAGATGGCTTTTGCAATTATAATGTATCGCATTCATTTAACCCCTGCTATGGTAAATCGACAATGTGGACCTTATCCATTATTATGCAAAAGTGCAACGCTTGCACTTCGACAAAGCAATGTGCGCAGCTTGTATCAATTAGCATATTCAAGGGTGGTGTTTGCAAACGATCTACTAAAACTAAAGCAATTTTCAGCTTTCAACGGGAATATCAGCGCAAACCCACGAAATGTTGCGAAATTCGCTATCATTCAAAACGTTAACAAAGCAAAAACACAACGCTCACAACTGAGTCGCGTGTATTCTACATGTTGTATTACATGTTGGTTTACACACGCACTATAATAAAGCGATACACACATACATGTTCATAACCCGCTAGTGTTTACCAACTTTAAGATATCGGTCACGAAGCTATTAATAGATCTATAGGCCGTATCAAATATTGAGATATTCGGCAAGGACTCGCATTGCAGAAGTCCTTGGAAAATCGACAAAGACGCGTGAAACAGACGTTAAATGTTGAATCGACTCTATGGATGCTTAAATGCCATAACTCTTGAATTTGAATAAATAAGATAATGTATTTTAGCGCCGAAAGTTTTGATTTAATGAAGTTTGCGAGTTGTTCGGCTCTCAAAGTCCCCATTCTGGCTTCATGGTGTTGAACACTTCAATGTTGGGAGTAATGCCCGATTGCGAAATACCGGTTTGTGATCCTTCATGAACGAATTCGTATTGATTCTTTAGCCCTTTTCACACGTTAGGACGATATTTTAAGCGCCTTTTCTTTAGATAAACGATGTATGTTAATGCCAAAGAGTTACTGTTGAACATAAATGGAAGAAATTGGTTTCTAGAAACACCAATATCCTGACTGTAATACTCGAAAGGGAAATAGTCAGTAGATTTAAATATAGAAAAAAATGAAAGACATGTTTTAATCATTATTCCCCTGGACATTGTCTTATAAACATGTTCCCTCAGCCGCTTTTAATTAATTAGACCTCAAGAAACCTGCAATTCAAAGTCAGATTGGCTGTATTGCCTTAAACTTACATATAGGGCTATATATGTAGGGAAAAATAATGACCGAGCCGCGGTTTCTACATCGGGACATTCTAAACTGCGTTATAAATAGCTGCATGCTTAAACCCCTTAGCCTACTTAATCACTTTGACGCATCTGCTGTGGAAGAGTTTAGAAACAACTTTAGTAATTGGTCCAAATGAGAAATATATCAGTTGATCACATTATTTCCATACGATAAATGGAGAAAAAAAATGTATTTCTGCCTCGCTATTTCTGTTTCGCCTGCAGTTGCTTTCAAATTGGATAAGTAAAAAAATATCACATTAGGAATTGTATAAAATGTCTGAAAGAAATATCGTTTTAGTTTGATGTTCTAAAATGTTGGCCTTCGACATCAACAATGCTTCGGGACTTGGCTACTAACCTTGATATCACACATGCTTTATTTTGCGCACCAGAATCAAAATATAAGATGACCAAATGTTCTGACTATTTCTAAAAAGAAAATTGCAAATGTTTTAGGTTATAGATCATTATTTGTGTTGTTGCTCAACGTCATTTTTGCTCTTGTATAGATAGGACTTAACCCTAACCCTAACAATTTTTCAGTTACAAGACATCTTAATTAAACATATTTAAAGCAAAATTAAACACTTTACAAATGGACGGGGACGGAAGCTCGAAGCGTATTGAGTCCCTAACCTAAAATATTCCTTAATAATTTACAATTCCATGGCTAGGAAGAAGCGTATTGAGTCCCTAACCTAAAATATTCCTTAACAATTTACAATTCCATGGCTAGGAAGAAGCGTATTGAGTCCCTAACCTATAATATTCCTTAACAATATACAATTCCATGGCTAGGAAGAAGCGTATTGAGTCCCTAACCTAAAATATTCCTTAACAAGTTACAATTCCATGGCTAGGAAGAAGCGTATTGAGTCCCCAACCTAAAATATTCCTTAACAATTTACAATTCCATGGCTAGGAAGAAGCGCATTGAGTCCCTAACCTAAAATCTTCCTTAACAATTTACAATTCCATGGCTAGGAAGAAGCGCATTGAGTCCCTAACCTAAAATCTTCCTTAACAATTTACAATTCCATGGCTAGGAAGAAGCGCATTGAGTCCCTAACCTAAAATCTTCCTTAACAATTTACAATTCCATGGCTAGGAAGAAGCGCATTGAGTCCCTAACCTAAAATCTTCCTTAACAATTTACAATTCCATGGCTAGGAAGAAGCGCATTGAGTCCCTAACCTAAAATCTTCCTTAACAATTTACAATTCCATGGCTAGGAAGAAGCGCATTGAGTCCCTAACCTAAAATCTTCCTTAACAATTTACAATTCCATGGCTAGGAAGAAGCGCATTGAGTCCCTAACCTAAAATCTTCCTTAACAATTTACAATTCCATGGCTAGGAAGAAGCGCATTGAGTCCCTAACCTAAAATCTTCCTTAACAATTTACAATTCCATGGCTAGGAAGAAGCGCATTGAGTCCCTAACCTAAAATCTTCCTTAACAATTTACAATTCCATGGCTAGGAAGAAGCGCATTGAGTCCCTAACCTAAAATCTTCCTTAACAATTTACAATTCCATGGCTAGGAAGAATCGCATTGAGTCCCTAACCTAAAATCTTCTTTAACAATTTACAATTCCATGGCTAGGAAGAAGCGCATTGTCAAATGACACTTTAAAAGGGAAAGAATCGGCCGATGTCAGTAATCGAACCGGGTTGGTCCGATCTCCATTTCCTAGCATTAGCCTCCTGCCTCTTCTCCGGCTAGTCCGGGTGATCCAGACATAGATACTTCATTGCGATATACAAATTCAGCTTGGATCATCCGAATTGTTTTCCTCCGCGTTGTGCACATCTTATTAACAATTCAGGCACAACATCCTTAATGTGGGAAATGGGTTGTGTTGGTGAATTACAGCGCAGACGAAGAAATGTCAGTCAACCTGACCTCTAGGCTGTTTATGTCGACTTTCAACATTCGTTATCTCGAACGGCCGTGAAACAGTGGCGTACCGATCTTAATGGGGGACACCCAGTCACGTGTACTGGGGAGGGGGCGCCATTTACATGTATCTCTTTTTCGTCTTGTTCTTCTTGTTCTTGATCTTCTTGTTCTTCTCATTGTTATTATTGTTTTTCTCGTTCTTGTTGTTGTTGTTGTTCTTCTTCTTCTTCGCCCTCTTCTTGTTCATCATCTTCCTCTTCTTCTTCGCCCTCTTCTTTTTCTTCCTTTGTCCTTCTTCCTCCTCCTTTTCTTCTTCTTCTCCGTCCTTCTTTCCCTATTATTCTAGTTATTGTTGATGTTCTAGTTCTTCCTTCTTTTCTTCTTCTTTTTCGTGTGATTATCGATGTTCTTCTTTTTAAACCTTTTCTTCTTCTAGTTATTGTTGGTGTTCTTGTTCATTCTCTATTCTTTTCTTCTTCTAGTTATTGTTGGTGTTCTTGTTCATTCTCTATTCTTTTCTTCTTCTAGTTATTGTTGGTGTTCTTGTTCATTCTCTATTCTTTTCTTTTTCTAGTTATTGTTGGTGTTCTTGTTCATTCTCTATTCTTTTCTTCTAGTTATTGTTGGTGTTCTCGTTCATTCTCTATTCTTTTCTTCTTCCAGTTATTGTTGGTGTTCTTGTTCATTCTCTATTCTTTTCTTCTTCTAGTTATTGTTGGTGTTCTTGTTCATTCTCTATTCTTTTCTTCTTCCAGTTATTGTTGGTGTTCTTGTTCATTCTCTATTCTTTTCTTCTTCTAGTTATTGTTGGTGTTCTTGTTCATTCTCTATTCTTTTCTTCTTCTAGTTATTGTTGGTGTTCTTGTTCATTCTCTATTCTTTTCTTCTTCTAGTTATTGTTGGTGTTCTTGTTCATTCCCTATTCTTTTCTTCTTCTAGTTATTGTTGGTGTTCTTGTTCATTCTCTATTCTTTTCTTCTTCTAGTTATTGTTGGTGTTCTTGTTCATTCTCTATTCTTTTCTTTTTCTAGTTATTGTTGGTGTTCTTGTTCATTCTCTATTCTTTTCTTCTAGTTATTGTTGGTGTTCTCGTTCATTCTCTATTCTTTTCTTCTTCCAGTTATTGTTGGTGTTCTTGTTCATTCTCTATTCTTTTCTTCTTCTAGTTATTGTTGGTGTTCTTGTTCATTCTCTATTCTTTTCTTCTTCTAGTTATTGTTGGTGTTCTTGTTCATTCTCTATTCTTTTCTTCTTCTAGTTATTGTTGGTGTTCTTGTTCATTCTTTATTCTTTTCTTCTTCTAGTTATTGTTGGTGTTCTTGTTCATTCTCTATTCTTTTCTTCTTCTTGTAGTTGCTGTTGATTATTCCTCTTCTTTCTTTTCATATTCAATTAGTTATTATTTATTGTATTTTTATTCTCTGTTCTTCTTCAAGTTGTTCACGGTGTTATTTTCTCTCCCTTCTTTTCTTATCCGTATCCGTCTTCTTTGTCCTCGTGATTTATTGATCAATAATTCGATTTTCTTGTTAGGTTTTTTTTTCTTCCGTCTCTTCCCATCCTTCTGGTTTGTGTTGATTTTGTTCTTTTTCCCCCTTCCTTCTTTTTTCTTCTAGTTTGTGTTGCTGTTGTTCCACCTCTTCTCGTGCATTTATTTAAATTCGTAAACAAAACCATGAACATGTCACTTCAGTGTCATCGTATATATATGTATATTATTGGAAGCCTGATTACAACAACAGCTTATTATTAACATGTATGACTGACAGAAGCATCGATAGTTCATAGGGCGTTTACCGATTTCATTTCGGGGTAGATCTAAATAAGTCGATTGGTAAGCAACCAAGCAGGAAATAAAGGACTCCACCTTAACCCTTTACTCCATAACACGTTACTTTGATATATATATGCTGCGGAGGAATATAGAAACTTCTGTGGCAAAAGGATAAAATGCCCATCATGAACAATAAACCATTTATCTCTTACAATAGTTATATTATACTCTAGCCAAAACCGTACAGAAACTGTACTTTTTTTAGGTAGAGTTTTGTCGTCTGCTGTTTTGTTCGGTCTTCTGGTACCTTGAATTTGGATCAGACACAAAGTCCGGTGTTGAGGGGGATATGTTAACCTAATTCCTTATATGACATGTTTTACTTCATCCCTGCTCAGAAATGAAGATGAAAGACTGTTTGTGATTTGGGGTAGAAACCACTGTGCCAAAAGAAGGAATTGCTCTTAACAAGCAATTCCTTTTTTTGACACATTGGTTCAGAGAGATTATTCCGCTACAAGTGTGTTAATTAAAGCGAACATATGTCAAGTAGTATGTCAACAAAAGAGGTATATCTTCCTTGAAAGATTACATTGAAAATACGCTGTAGACTTATTCAAACCCATCTCCCTAAATAAACATTTGTAATTGGTCCAAATTCAAAGAAAAAGCAGACGGAAAAAAGAAACAAACGAAATGGAAAACAGAAACACGTGCCGTTTGTAAATAGTCAAGTTCATACGATAGCTACCGCTTGGTAGAACATAATAAGTATGTAACATGCAACGAATTAACTCAGCGTTAAAAATATCCACAGCTTGCTTATATATCATACAGTGGGTAATGACCGAACAACCCAATCGTAACTACTCGGGTATTTCCGTGTTCTGAGAAATACATTTTCATTGGATTAACCCTATGAGTTTAGATTGCATACAACACACCGACTCTCTGTGCATTGGTTGTTTGTCGGTTAGATTATGTATTTTAAGCCGTTTTTAACAACATTTCGATCACATAACGGCAGTCAATTAACCCTTCTTTCAATCGGATCTTGGTATTACATCATCAGAACCTTTGTAGCATGAATATAATTGATGGACGTGAGGCACATATCATTATTGACTCAGAAGTAACGAATGTCAATTTAAGCGTTACTTATTTCATCCTTGACACATAGAATTCATTAAAAGCCTTCATTGCAATAATTTTAAGATGCCCACGAAGGGAGAAAGTATATGTCTGTCTGTTCTTTTCATATCTTCATTTGATTTTCAACCAATATAGTGTACATGTATTTTTATTGTCGCTCGGAAGAAGACGCTTTCCTTATTTTGATACACTATTTTCTCGGTTCGTTTAACGCTGCTCAGAATGTGTTTAAATGTGTATATATATGTAATGATAGATGCTTCAGTAAATCAGGCCTATGTAATAGTCTCAATAATGATCCGTGAACCAAGCTTTTTTCGTCATTTGGACATTTATCGTGCTTCGCTTCGAAGGCGTCAGTCAAAATAGCAATAGCCTTCGAGACCAGTTATCTGGACTAGCCTATGTAAATGATGCTTAAATTCTTATTTCAAAGTTCGTGCTAAAGAAGTTGACAGATCGAGTAAAATGTAGGCCTATTTATCAAACATGTGTGTAAGGAGCTATGTTTAGTACGCATATCGACTATTACACTCTTACTATTCTGTAAAATTCACAGCAGACGATATTAAAGCAGACGACACCAACTTTCTTCTTTAGAAGAAACGAAAATATTCGTTAAAATGTGCTTAATTGATTATCAATCATTGATACAAGATAATTTGTTCATGCAAGGCAAGCTCTTATGTTGGTTTAATGTTTCCAAATATCACCTGTTTCAAAGACATTAACAACTGGTCGTTGGAAAGTCGTTGGAAAGGGAATGTGGTTCAACCTCTTTTTTCAACTACACCAACAAACAGCATTGTAGTTGAAGGGAGACAAATCTAAGACAAACAAAACTTAACTAGAGACAGTTGGAAAGGGAGGCTACTTATGTATTTTTCTTCTTAACAACTTGACTGACTGTGTTTGTTTATATCTAGTTAAACGCCGTATCGACAAATTTTCAGTTATGTTACTTCTTTCCTGTATGCATCAGTACTAGGCTAGGACTCTAAAGTGTATTGTCAAAGGACAATCTCACACAACCAGAGGTATCGATGGGGATCAAACCTGAGACCCCAGGCACTTATTCCCCAAACATATTGAGACTGGGCCATGTAGCCCATACGGAAGGAAGTATTGGATGGCTGCAGGTTCCATACATTGAAAGCAGTGGCTTCTATTCAAACCCGTTATGGATTACCCTATACATGATGTAGATACCAGTTTGACTTATAGATTGAAAGTGATTGTTCACAGATGTGAGGAAAGGGTTGGGTTCACAAACTATAAAAAAGGCCCAATGTCAAAAATGGATGAATTCATCACAAACTTGTGTCTGAGGTTTGGGTTGACTGAAAACAAGTTTTATTTTTAAATTCCTCCATAGCGGTTGTCATGGCAACGGAATGCTTAATTGAAGGAATATGGTCAAGTCAAATTTTCGTTATGCTATTACAACAAAAAATCCATGACAAAATAATGAAATTAAGTACGAAAAGTTTTTCAATAAGAAGATATTATCAAACATTGTGATTTTATTTTTAGTATTCATATTTCTGTAACCATGGTAACATATTATATGTATATGAAATACTTCGTTTATGTGTTTAACTCAAACCAAATTCTCACAAACTTAGTGGTTTTTTAAGTAATTGTCGAAAATGTCATAATGATTTAATCTATGCTCATTTAAACATCAAATTCTAGTTACTATGGTAACCAAGAACTGTTAAATCCAAACTAAGGAACGTTCTTAAACAAAGAAATTCTGGCAGATACACAAATGTATTGTAACTGAAAACTGTTGAAAATGGTGTTAACTTCAATGAAAGCTCAGCATGTTTTCCTTTAATATTGATATTTGCATGAAATCAATGTAGTGACCACCCACACATGGGTTTAACCCTTTCCCAAACAACAAATGTTTGACTGTCCCAAATTGAAAGGGTTTGCAGACGACCATTCAAAATGTGATGAAATTGGAAAATAATCTTCTGATAGGGCAGAAAACCTTGTGGGAAAAGGAAAAATTGCTCGTTAAGAGCAATTTCTCCTTTTCCCACAATGTTTTCTAAAGTCGTCTGCAACAAAGTAGTCAAATGACGTTACTATTTGGGAAAGGGTTAATAGGGAAGCAGCTGTTACTTGCAACATGAACTCTTTATCCTTAAATGGATTTAGCAAACTTCCCAAATCAAAAGCATCAATTGATTATAATCATTCAACAAGAAATCAACACTTCCCTGGAAGAATTCATATTTGGTCAAACTAAGGAATTCCTCGTTGTTAGCCAGTCCTTTTGCCAAAATAATTTTGTGAGTCATCTGGTTAATGAAAATTGAAACAATTAATGAAAGAAAGGGTATATTCTCACCATGCAGCAAACTCCTTATCATCATCTCTCTATGATAGATGTTGCAGATGTCGTCAACAAATAACTTGGAACAAAAAATTGGTTGCTGTAATTTGTATAAAGGATGGGTGTAATCTGTTTTTCTATAAATGACATATACATGTGTATAGTTTCCTGTTATATAATTTGCTGGTTGCTTTCCTCTGTCATCTATATAAGGGATGGGTTTAATTAGTTTTTCTTTGAAACTTCCATATACAGACAAAATTGAATTATTGATCAAAGAATGGGAGAAATATGTTTGTTGCATTTATAGTTTTATCATTTGCTTGTTTCCTTTTCTGTCCTTGTTATTAAAATTGGTATTTATAACCTATTTTAACAGTATTTAATTTTATTTAACTAAGTCAGTGCATCATTGGGAGCTAATTATCCTTTTGTCACAGTCATTTATAAGTCATCTGCACCAGACAAGTTGTGACAAGGAGTAAGGCTCTAAACCTCATAGCTTTGAAACCGACTTCATGCTATGCAAACAGGTTAGATCCTGGCCAGCTGCCAAGTTAATTGGCGGATGACCTGTGATCTAACCTTTTTGCTACTTTGAGTATATTTCCTCATCAAAGTTAAGCAGATATTTAAGGTTTTGGAAAGCAGACCACAAACAAATCTATTTTTAGAAAATTACCAAGCATTCTAAGTTTTAAATCATGAATGTTTCAATATTGGCTTTAAAGAGTTTCTATCAATCAAACACCAAATTTTTGACTGTCCGAAATTGAAAGAGTTTGCAGATGACATTTCAAAATGTGATGAAATAAAAAAATAATCTTCTGATAGGGCAGAAAACATTGTGGGAAAAGGAGAAATTACTCATTAAGAGCAATTTCTCCTTTTCACACAATGTTTTCCAAAGATGTCTGCACCAAACTTGTCAAATGTCGTTAATGTTTGGTAATGGATTATTTTTAATCCAAAAATGTGACATGGCTATTGAGATTCTACTGCATATAATCTGTATATTCTTAGATATATTGATCCCTCCCGAAATATTCATGATTTCAATTGCTGCTTTTGATTATATATCAAATAACACTAAAAATACTTAATTGTTTCAACAGCATCTTATTTTGACTTTCAAATTTACACTTCTGTGAACATGCACCTTTAATCAACACACACTGAAATTATTTCAAAGGAACATTTACTTATACTGTAGTAAGTTAATTTTCATACAACTCTGACCCATAGTGTAACACAAAAACAACATACTCACTGTGTATATTTTGCTAATAAACAAAGATTTTATTACATAAACCATTAGCTGACAAAAACAAAGAGTCAAAGTAACAAATCACCACAAAATTGCGTCCACACATTTTTATTAGAATGGTAGAAAAATTTAATGCAAAGATTCATATAACACTGTAATCATAATTTTGTGTTATATCTGAAATTAAATGGGCATTTCTGAATTCTTATTTGTGTAATTGTAAAAATATATTTTGTGATGAATAATCAAACCCTTTATTTGTAAAGTTCACCTTGTAAGTATTTAAATGTCCTCCATATAATGTCTTTAAATGATATTTCTTGTTTTTTGAAGGGATGTCTCTCATCAGTAGCATAATTCTCATTTTGTCAAAAAAGTTTTTACCCGAGATTGAACCATAAGTTTTTAACTTAGATTGTAAGAAATCAAATAATTTCCACCAACAATTTCCTGTCATTTTCATTTACCAAGTGCAAGTCTTTTGAAAATAAAAAAAGAGAATAATAAAGTAAAGGAACAACACTTATGACAAAAAAATCAAAAATATATTTTGACCTTTAATAAAAAAAATAATCAATTACTATGATGTGCATAAAATATAATCCACCATTTAGTGCTAGTACATTGACAAAAAAAATCAATAATATTCCAACCATGAAATTGCTCATCATGTTTAAGTTATATTCAGTACAATGATTTCTAGTGTTTATTTAAAGGTTTATAACAAATGAATTGCAGAAAAGCAAACTACAAAACTGAGTACAATCTGACCAAACTAATGTAACGCATGCTGCACTTAAAGCAAAACTAGCTGATGATGAGCTCCTTAATCCCAAATCCTTAACCCTTTACCAAACACCATATCTTCGACTGTCCCGGTTTGAAAATGTTTGCAGACGACATTTCAAAATGTGATGAAAATTGGAAAATAATCTTCTGATAGGGCAGAAAACTTTGTGGGAAAAGGAGAAATTGCTTGTTAAGAGCAATTTCTCCCTTTCCCACAATGTTTTCCAGAGTCATCTGCAACAAAATAGTCAAATATCCTTATTGTTTGGTAAGGGGTGTTAACACATCCTTTAGTTTGATTTATATTGGGTTGAACACTGTGTCAACAGTATTTCAGTTACTATACAGCTTTCCAGTACTAGACAGGGCTATGCAGTGTCTTGCCAAAGTTCACTCCCATGAGAAACCCCAGTGCCTCTGATGAGAACTGAACCAGGAACCCCCATGCCACAGGTCCTACACCTTAACCACTGGGCCACACAGGACCCTATACATCATTAGGTATGAAGGGTTTTCTGCTGGTTCTCGGACCGATTGGGATTCAGAAATTTCCTGATCCCTGCTCTTAATGTTTGCAATAAGAATCTTCATTTGATTATAGATTCCAGCGTACCTTATTCAAGAATTCTCTACCCTGAATATACCCATTTATAAAGGGAAATAATCAAATGAAATGTATAAAATTGAAAAATAAAAGCCAGTACATGTACAATAATCATGCAATTAAACTTGAATATACATGTCATCTTTTCGTGCAATTAACTTTAAATGAAACAGAAAAAAAAGAAAACATTTTCTGCAAATCAAATCCAAAACTATATCACAGATTTGGTAATACATGTGTATGAAACAAATCAACTCACAAAATCATAGCATGAGTGTTTCTTGACATCTGGGTTCCGTTTTCCTAAACATTTTGTATTCAAAAGTCAAAGTTCGAAAGAACATCCTCTTTTACCCTTATTTCGAAATTAGGCTAAGCAATAATGCAAAGTAACACATCATTGGAATCGTCTATCTGAGATGCTTCCAATGACATGTCACAATACAATATTTTACTTTTATTTATGACGCAAATCATGTTTATCAGTTTTGACTTGTCTAAAAAAGGTCAGTTATGACTGTATTATGAACACAATCAGACAATTAACCCAGAAGGAGACATTGCTTTTAAAAAATAAAAAAACCCACTCCTTCTGTAAATGAATTAATTACCTCAAAAGACAATCAGGTTAAATCTGTAAACATTTAGTACATTATACATGTTCAAAACTTTTTGTCTGCTTTAAGCAAATTGCATTTCACTTTGATCAGTTTTCAAGCAGGTTTTTCTATTATTGTAATGTACTGTAACTCAAATGGAATGACAAATTGACCAAAATTAAATTATTTATCCAAGTTTGAAGGAAATGGGACAAAAAATTTATTGCTGTAGATAAACTCTGTTCTAGGATTACCAAGTTACTATAAGACTATCCTTCAGTAAGGGACAATACAATATTGATCTTTAATTAAGAAAAAGAGTACCATTATTTTCATATTACAAATTACAAGCACTTCACGGTGTCATTTCTTGTGTCTTTAATATAAAGCAAACTGAAGCTCGTTCTCCGTTTACGGTGTTTCAAGTGAAAGCTCCAAATTCTTCTGTATGAGTAATACATACACTTGGTCATCTTCAATAAGCCTAAATAAAAATAGACCTAGCCTAACCACAAATTTGCAGCAGATAAGCATAACAACTTTCTTAGGGATGAAAACAATCTTTATCAAGCACTTTCTGATTTTTTAAGCATCCTAATTTAAACATTTGTGACAAAAGAAGAATTTGCTCATCATGAGCAAATTCTTCTTTTGTCACAAATGTTTAAAAAAAGTATATAAATTAACTTCGGGGAGTCAAAAGTCTTCTTTAAATCACAAAATAACCCTTAAAAAAAGTCATTATCTTCCGGGAGCCAAAATCCTTCATTAACTCACAAAGAACCCCATCCATACTTGTTTTGAATTTCACAATTTCACTACATGTATATAAATAACTAGTTCTAGTCTGTCGCCCACTATCGCCATTGCTGTTGAGGGTATCCACCCTGGGGTTGTTGCGGGTATGGATAATTCTGTTGGGGGTAGGGATAGCCCTGGGGTGGGGGCCCGCCCTGTTGTGGGTAACCCTGGTTTGGGGGCTGCTGGCCCGGGTATCCTAGGAAAAAAGAAAATGAATGTGATGTAAAATTTCATTCCTATGCTCTTTAAGTGCTTGCCATCTGAATTGTTTGTTTGTAGTGATTTAACATTGTATTATAGCACTCTCTTATCATGTCTTGGTAAAGATGAATTTGTGTCTTAACTTTAACTCTTTATGAACAATTATAGGATAATTGTGAGCATGAAAATGCATCTTGTCACATCAGTTTCAAAGTTCATTTATTAATCATGCAACTTTCCGAAAAAAATTCCTCTGTAACCTTTATTACAATTTCTTATACCATCTGCCAAACATTTCTAACAATAAAAAGATTTTAAAATAAATTTCATTTATTGAATTACCTTGATGTGGCATCTGGGGGTAGCCGCCAGCCATGTAGGGGTTGTACGAGTTAAACGAGGAGGGCATGGGGGGCATAGACATCGGGTAGTTCTGTGGGGGGTAGGGGGCGCCCCATGTTTGCTGGCCAGCAGCTGTTTAAATAGAGGGAAAATGGATTATAAATGAAACAATCGCAGATTGTATGGTTACAGGGAAAGATTAACAAGAAACTCAGATCTGCAAACAATTATTCAAAAGACTTTTTTTAAAAGGAGGTCTGATTAGAGCAATTTCTGATTTTGTCAAAATCTGTTTATCCTTGACATGGATTTTTTTAAATAAAAGCAGACATCGCTTGTCACAGGCAAATCCTTTTTTTCTTTTACAAAGGGCAAGAATACAAATTTAAAGTCATTCTAAAAAGAGGAAAAGAGATAAGATAACATTTTCATGTAAATATTATCATTCCTGGTTATTAATCACTCTTTAATGATGCTTGGGTTCTGTGAAAAGAAGGTGAAGGGTTACCTATAGTGTCTTCCAAATACCATAAGGGAAACGTATGTTTCATGATTGTGGATCTTTGCCGTCTGCTGTTAATATTCAATTTGGATCAGCTAAATTTTCCAATATGGGGGTATGGGTTAAACCATATAAAGATTCAAAATAGCTGATTTTCTACAGATGCTCTTTGGCTATATTGTATTTGAAAATACTTGTAACAAGCATATTCTCCTTATACTACAATAGATTTTCTCGATCAAAGCACCATCTTTTATTTTTCCAGTTTTTGATCACAATAATGATTCATATTAAAATGTTCCCAGCAATAATGACTGACTAAAACCATGACAACTAAATCTGAAGCCAACACACCAATAATAATCTTTATAAATTCCACAAAACCTTTCCCATTTGGAACATTAGAATACTTTTTAAGGTAATGGTTTGAGCAGGGGACCAACAAACTTCTTACCATAGTTTTGTGCAGAGGGTTGTGAAGGGGGTGCGCTGGGCCCACCTGCAAATTCGAGGAGTATACAGTATTAACAGGGAGTTAGACATGGGAAACATTTGGCACAGATCCAAGTTTTTTGCAAGCAGTTTAAAAAAAAAAAATGCAACACTTTCTATATTATCAATACTCAACAGAATCGTCTCTTCAAGACGATTCTAATAAATACCAACAATATAGGATTTGGTGAAGAAATAAAGAAGATAGCAAAGGAGATATGCCTCTCTTCTTGGGATCTAGTATGCAAATATATATTAAACATAAAGCACAAAATGAGTATATTTTCACTCATTCAAAGACATTTTTCAAACACTGAACATCAAAGTGTCTTACACAAAGTATTTTTCCCAAGCTGAAAACATAGAAAATGTTTTGGCAAGTAATTTAACCTTATATGAAAAAACCCCAAATCCATAAAAAGAAAGATTCCTTTGGCTTATCTAATTTACCTCCTCAAAATATTTCAATTTAAAAGATGAAATGTTATTCTAGATATAACAAATCACAGTATCATAAGCAGATTTTTGCCTATTGTGCCGTTAACATGCTTCATTTCTTACCAAACACTTTTGGTTTAATCCATAGAATAAAAAGAGCTCTGTTCCCTTTTACTTTTGAGCAGAACGTAAATACTATGAATTTACAGCAATATGAATTATCAGCAATAGGATTGCTGCTTTATTTTATAAAGCACAATTTCTTTCTCGACTAAAGTTAACTCATAAACAAACAAAAAATATCATTTTCCAAAATCGGAAGACTTGGCAGACGACACATGAAATTATAGTCACATAAAAAAAACTTTGTTTGGTAAATACTTAAAATTAACTTCATTTCTTTCTTATTGTAGATTCATATGCTTCCTAAATCAGGTAAAGGTTTGATTAACAATCCAGTGCCATGCCAAGCTCACAATAGAAGAAAACACAAAAACTAAACTGCCCCTAAAATGTTTTTTTCCTTGCTATTTTGTCCTCTGCCGTTGCTTTCAATTTGGACCAGTTACAAATTCTGACATTGGGGAATATGTTAACATATAAACAATAACATCAAAGTAATAACTTCTCAATTTAATACAAAAGTGGTGGGGTAAGGCAATTCAAAGCTCTGTCAGCACTATAAAAGGTAGTTAATATTTTCACTACTTATAGCGCAGGATATATCTGTCACCCTTTAAGCACCATATATACCATATCCGCCGTTCATAAATGGCGTAATATGGTTGTATGTATAGAAGCACTAGGTACACATTAAAGTAAAGAAAGTTGGTATATAGTGTACTGTGAAACTTAATATCAATTTTTATGAGTTAATTAAAGTTTTAATCAAGTTTCATTAATTTCTGTCTTTTTCCCATTTTTTCCACATTTTCCCTTGGTATACGAGAAAGTAAGTAACATGGTCTTGTAGTGAAAAGGTTAAAAGGTAATATAATTCAACCTTGTGGTGGATATGGAAGAAATAGCAGCAATGTCTCTACAGGGAAAGGAGCTATGGGGATATGAAGCCATGCAAAGCAAAGGAATAACAAGCTGGTGAATTAACAAACTGGTGATAAAAAGTAAAAGAAGTCTTAACAGTAATGATTTAAAAAGAACAAAATTAGATCACATAATGAGTTGAGAGAACATGAGTTAACTCATTACCAAACAATAACGACATTTGACCAGTTTTTGCAGACGTCTCTGGAAAACATTGTGGGAAAAGGAGAAATTGCTCTTAACGAGCAGTTTCTTTCCTTTTCCCTCAATGTTTTCTGCCCTATCAGAAGATCATTTTTCAAATTCATCACATTTTGAAATGTCGTCTGCAAACTCTCTCAATTTGGGACAGTGGAAAATTTGGCGTTTGGTAAAGGGTGAAGAGATGAGAGAACAATACGCAAAAGGAGTCTAGGATATTGTACTAGGAACTTGTGCCACGCAAGAAACTATTATTCTAATTAAGGTGAGATAAAGGCAACAGGTTGTGGGGGAAAAGAGGATGTGTTAGAAGTACATTAACAAATACTCTTTCCTGTAACAATATTTTCACAACGTTATCTGTTTCAAAACAGAACTAGTTTAACATTTTCTCATTAAGAGACTATGTCATTGATCCAAATCGAAAGTAAAAGCAGAATACAAATTAAGTAGATTGAGAAAAATACATTTTCCATAAGTGACTGGGACACAACACAGTGCCAAAAGGACAAAATACTTTTTAGCAAAATTTTATCCTTTTGTCATAGTGGTTTAAATACTACATCAGATATGGCAAAGCGAGGCACCATGAAGCAAGGGGTAAAGGAAAAACATTTAGCTATACTAAAAAAAGACAAAAAGATATCATGGGTTAGAAAAAGTTCATACAAGAAACGGGATTTTCTATGATACAATCATGTAGCTGTTAGTTATTTCTGGGTAGCATGCCCCTTACTAATTAAAGAATTACATGCCCAATTAATCTATACCTGTGTAACTAGGTGGCGCTGAAGATGGTGGCTGAGACGGAGTTGATGATGTTAAAGTTGGTGGAGGAGGCCTCGGTGGCGGTTCGCTTTTCGCTAGAAACAGTTAGATGGACAGTGCTTACTATTGCGTATACAGACATAAGTTTCAAGTATGTCCCAATTAAGGAATCTAATTCTACTGTCAATGGCGGTTCTCCTGGGTATCTTATACAAAAGTGCAGCTGTCATACAGTTTTTAAGGATATTAGTTTCAAATATATATGAATTGTTTTTAACCATTACTCCCATTTGCAAATTGGAAACAAGAACCGACAAAATAACGTAGCAAAATATGCATCAGCTGAAATTGTTGTTTTGATTTCCACCATAAAAATGAGTATTCAGCTATTGATCGGATCAAACAGACTTGAGTTTATTACATTTTTTTTCGTTTTTTTCGGATGGTGTTTTCTTTATCTTACTCAACAGCATGCAAAACAAAACGAAACTTTGAAAATGGCTAACTAATAAAGAAAGAAAAAGAGACATTAAGATGAACATGACAATGTGGTGTTGACTACAAACTAAATGTGCATAAATAAATCCATGATAATACTAACAATTCAATCACCACAAACATACAATACTGTACAAGTGCAAACAGATGATTTTTAGAGATATCGTTATAAAAAGATTCCTCTCATCAAATGCTTTTTTCAACCAAAAATATTAACCAAAGCATGTGCAATGATAACCAATCCCCAGTGTAGACATTTGTTAACAAAGCGCAATATATCCTTTTGTCACAATGTTTCCTAAAAAGGTATGCAGCAGATTACTAAGAGTGAGGTAATATGGAATAAAGACTGTTATACTTTAGAAAGCCATTTATCAGGTCCTGCCACACAACACTAAATGATTGAGTATTTTCTACTTTTGACACAATGTTTTCTACTCAATTTCACAAGAAAATGCAATTTTTCACTTCTTCAAAATATACCTACTTGATCAGTATCATTTTTAACCTACACAAAAAGTTTAAATAAGACAATATATGAACAACTAGTGCAATGTGTTACAAGTCAATTATCCAGGGAATATGTACGATAACACTCAAGAGTGAGTGAGCCCTGTACATTAGAAGAAAAACTAACTAACAAACAAATATGATTGAAGCTTGTTAAACTTGTTAAAGTCTTGCATTAAACTCTCGACACATAATTAACTTACTTGTCGGAGGTTGTTGGTATGATGGCTGCGATGGCGGAGGGCCCGTTGGTTGTCGAGCGATGGATTTTTGTAAATCTGACATTAATTCGTCTTTCTCGGTTTTGCGCGCGAAACAGAAGTCGGATATTTTGTTCTGTAGCCTAACCAATAAAGGTGTCAGGTCATTATAAAACTGAAAAATAAATGCTTGAGATTAATAAAATGATCATATTGACCTATAACATGAATCACAACTCTGTTACAAAACCTAATTAAAACATGTTGAACTTCCTATGTCATAAAGGATAAGTTAGAATTATTTTCTCTCCTTATATTATAACAATTTCTTACCATTATCTAGTTGATTAATCAGTACACTATAACATAATTCCTTCATCACATTTTCAGTTATACATAACTTCACAATAGAATAATAATGCAAAAAAGAAATTTATGCTATTATACCAGGGTACCGTTTTACTAAACAGTTTACGCTTAAGATTTGCGTAAGTCTAAAACAACAATTCCTCTTATTTCAATATTGGACGAAGCAATATTGCAAAGTGACACATCATTGGAATCGTCTCTCCGAGACGCTTCCAATGAAGTGCCACATTGCAACATTGTACTTTCATTGAAGATACTATCCATGTTTATCAATTATGACTTACGCAAACATTTTCCGTAAGTTGTTTAGTAAAACAGGCCCCTGGTATTTAACATCAGCTATCATACAAAACAATGAAACTAAAGAAACAGCCGCAATTATTTGAACCATTTTTATTAAAGTGACAGCAGACATTATTCAAATCGATTCCATCAAATAGACAACTCTGATTCTTTTTTTTCTAACTTAAATCCACTTTAAAACAATGTAAAACAAATGACTATATTCCAACCTTTGTTCCTTCTTCCAAGTTCCCTTTGAGTTCCATAAACGCGTCGAAGCCCGAGGCAAGGTCCTTCAATAAGGCTTCTCTCTGTGCTCCACTTTGATTGGACGATCTACTTTGGACGAAAGCTGTATTTGTGTTCTGTGTGAAGGGAGGAAAGTAAAGAAAATCTATCATTGTGTTTGGTAGCTGTTAAAAAGACCAGAAGGTATTCAAGCTTATAGACCCTAGGAACAAATAATCTTTGAGGATATAATCAAAATAAAAGGGAATTGTTCTTAAACTTAAGCGAAAAAATTCAAACTTTAAGTTGTTCAGCAAAACACTTCTCTTTACTCTCATCACTAGGCCATAGATAAGAACTTAAGGAAGAAGAACACAAGATATTAATTACATATAATCTCATAAGTCAAACTTTGGATGTTTTTGCTATCTTCTGTGTACATGTTTCTAAATAAGATTTATATGTTAGTACCGTATGAAATTAAGGGAGAGAGAGCAAAGGGGTAGACAAAGAGAGGTAACATGTTGACTTAACATTATTTCGTAAACTTTATTTAACCTTTATAGTGCTGGAACTAGTAAATTGGTGGCTGGCTTGTGATCTAACTTGTTTGCTTCTCTGGGTATCTTTTCACAAAAAAAATTAAGCAAATATCTAATGTTATGGAAATTAGACGACACTAAAATCTATTTTAAGAAAATTACCCAGCATTCTTAGGGTTTTAAAACGGCAATGTTCCTTATTTGTATTAATCAATAAAATAATTCTGATTTTATGGAACCCCGTATTACCTGTATTTTAGCCATCAACATATCCTGTCTTTGACAACTCTCTACAACCTGTTGTCTCAATGGACCATAAACCTTGTCCAGTTCTTCCTGCGATAAACGTTCTTCATTCACTAAACCATCTTCCGCCATCGCTGACATAAACTTGTTTGCTAGTGTAAAAAAATATATATATAAATTAATATATAAATTAAATAAGTGTTAACCATTTGCTTTGGGATCTTTATTTTCATTGACAATGATAAAAATCTTAAATCAACAATGATGATAATTAGATCTGTAAGAAGAAAATTAGAGTAATTATGCTTTAATATCCTCTATAAATAACATGAACTTGTTTGCTTTTAGAGAAGAATAACATAAATAATATGTAATTGTGTTCTATTATAGGAAGAAAAAATATTGATATGAACTTGTTTCCTTGAAAAGATTTTTTTTTTATATAATATATACTATTATTATATATATAGAAAAAAACAAAACAGAACATGAGATCACTTCTCTCTCAGCCTTTAGGGCTTCCAATTAGAAGGAAGTGATAATGGTTTTTAAATGAGACACAATCTGATTTCCACAAAGCTTAAGGTACATTTACACGTACACATATCAAAGACGCATCCTTTAAGTTCACTTTCTATCACTTCTCTCTCTGCCTTTAGAGCTTCGACTTCTTCCATCATTTTCCTCAGATCCTGGGCGGCCGGGTTTCTGCCTATTGACCCACCATCTCCTGCACTTGGTAATGATTTCTCTATTTCATGCTGAAAGACAGAAGGGACATTGTCCAACCAAAATTAAGCACCTATAAAATTAAAGACGATTAAATATAATAAAATTCTAAGTGATTGTAACAAAGGATTTTGATTTCAATTAGAATGATTTTTTTATTGACTATTAAAGTATATTTTCATTTTAAATAAAGTTTACAATATAATGTAATCTCTACATGATACCTCTATCTTTCTATCTCTCTCTACCTTCCCAACATATGGTACTAACATATAAAACTTGTACAGATATATGTACAGAGAAACATTAATGTTGAATCCCCCCATAAGAATTAATCTTGATGAACATCAGAAAACCACTGTAACATTCAATAGACAATGCATCCAAGAGCTCCCGTACCATGGTAATAGGCTCACAATCTCAAGAGATACAACAGGAAGAGGGCTCATTAGCACATAGCCTTGTAATCAAATGCCTGATTAATAATTCCCAATTATTCAACAACATGTCTTAGATCAACCATAAATTCTTAAATAAAAAAAACCCAAATCAAACAAATCAACACTCTTACTGTGGGTTTAGAGAGTAAAGAGATTGCATTCTTATGAGCGCTGTATTTCTCCTGGACGATCTTGTCCGCGCCAATGGCTGTGTCTAAGATGCTTTTGTACTTGGCTGTCTCGTCTCTCATGGGCTTTGTAAGATTAGCTGAAGGGGTACGCGACCAACGCTCCTTAAACTGTTCCTTTAACTGGTTATCAGATTTCTCCTCTTCATCCAACATTTTGATACACTGCAAACAAATGGATGAATGATGTTTTTCTTAGAAAGAACCTCTTTACGTATATCATGGTTAACTTTAAAAGTTTTAAATTCTGCAACCGTGATTTGATGAAGACATGGTAGCCAAAAACAAATTACTACCCATTATTCTCCCTTGAAGCATTTCTCCTTTTGTTAATTCCTCCATAACTTGATCCCTCTTTTTGCCGATTTTATTTAAAGAGTTATCTACACTTTTCAACTTCAGTAACATTCATTTATGTCTGCAAGCTAGATAAAGAAAATAGCCTCTTATAAAAAAAAAAATGTAGATAAACGTCTTAATATTGCCTAATATCTATGAACAAGAAATGATTCACATCTCCATGTCAACCTGCATCAAAGCAATCTTGACTAATTGCTAAAATCATCCTCTTTTTAAGTATGGACGTTCAGGGCTTCAGGTTCACCCTGGAAAATCACATCCAGTTTGTAGTCTAAAGAAATAAAGTCATAACAACTCACCTCGTTCAGTATCTCTCTATTTCGGACGAGTAGCTCGGGTAACTCTGACATGAGATGGTCAAGATGCTGTAATCCTCCCATGTCTTTGAGCTGTTGTGACTTGTCTAGCACGGACTGAGGGACCTGATCTCCGCTCACATCTTCTAGCGCTGCAGGCAGGTTTAACGATGAAAGTACGCTGAAATGAGAAATCATTGTTTATATGGGTTTCGCATCACATCAACATTATATCAGTAATGATGTGATGCCAGACTCTTAAAAATGGAGGAAGACCCCGTACTCAACTATTTCTTAACACAGTCGTTGAGAGACTGCCTGCCATTCACATCAAAACGCCTTAACCATAATTTGAACCCATGCAGAGAGAGGTTTTGTGATTTCAATTTTTCTATTATATCTGCTTGGCCATTAAGGCACTAAGTCACTAAGTCATACATGTATAACTTTCAGCTTTAGCCTAAGTGAATTCCTACATTGCACAGAGAACAAACATCTTATTATATGAGCCATTAAGCAGTCAAAGAAAATTTGAAATTTGCTGAAAAACATTCAGCAGGGGGAAAATTGGGGTTAATTTGTAAATTGTCTTTAACCAGAAGTAAAATCAAGTTTGATGTTCATTTCAAAAAGTACTTAACCCTTTACCAAACACCACATTTTCGACTATCCCATATTGAAAGAGATTGCAGATGACATTTCAAAATGGGATGAAATGGAAAAATAATCTTATGATAGGGTAGGAAACACTGTGGGAAAAAGAGAAATTGCTCTTAAAGAGCAATTTCTTATTTCCCACAATGTTTTCCAGACTTGTCTGCAACAAACTCATCAAATGTTGTTATAGTTTGGTAATGGATTAAAGTAATCATGGGCAAGTGACTTACGTGTTCATAAGATTGGTTTGCTCCCGAAGCCTTCCCACTTCCATATTCATGATCTGTGACTTTCGTCCCTCAAACACATTCATGGCATCATATACAGCTATTGGTACAATCTTTTCAAATAAATCTGGAAAATATTAAATAAAATAACCATGGTATTATAAATAGAGATATTGTGATATGCGGCTTCTGTTATAACACTATATTATCCTGTCACTGGTTAGAGCTGGGACGGGTAGCAATTTACTACCCGGGTACCCGAGCCGATGTTGTTCTCCCTTACATCCATTTAGTTTCACTCCCTTAGATTACTGTTCAAATGTAGAATGGCAGTGAGTAATGGTTCCAGGCACTTTTGACTTATGGCGATGATCGGAAAATAAAACTGATGATAGTTTCGATAGCTGATGGGCAGCCCTCAAGTTGGAGGGTATTGTGTGTGTGACATATTTGTGCACATGTTGATAAATTGATCGGGGATAAATGATTGCATGTTTGGGGTTTAGAAACTTCTGATTCACTCGTCAATGAGTACTTATTAACATGTAACCCAGGTAAAAGTAACATTGGGTAATGGGTAGTAATTGGCTACCCGGGTAGTGGTTTGTACCCGACCCGTACCCGGGAACTCGTCCCAGCCCTATCAATGGTGTTAGTTACGAACCAATATCAGGATGCTGTAAAAAATATTTGACATCTGTCACTAAATCACATGATTGCTATGCGCACCAGTCAGTATTGATTTTCAATTTCATTTCCTCTTTTTTGTTTTTGTTTTTCTATTTGATTCGATACAGGTTATATGATAAATATAAAAGGTGGTTGGTGTCTGGAATGGGAAAAGTTATCAGGCTCAGCTTTTGGATTACTGTTCAATTCACCTTTCAGCTTACATGATTAGATTCCTACCCCTTGCCTAATAATATTTCCAGTTTAAGACACTAAAAATCCATTCTTTATTGATCAGAAGTAGGATTTATTCCCAAAATTTCAATAATCTTTTAAAATATCAAACAGCTTCACTTAATGCTTCATTTTTTATACACAAAAAACAAAGGTTCTATTATATATGTCTGTCAGTGTGTTTCAGACAATAACCACTTTTAACATATGAAACCTAAAACCTCAAAACAACATTTCAAATGTATGTATTATTAATATATTTAAGTTTGGAAGAACTCATTGTAGCACGAGAAGAAACGGCTTGCCAAGATTCATTTCTTTATTTTATGTATTTTTCTGTTGAGCCTTTTGACGTTACTGACTTGCAGTGGCATTCATAGTGTTTGGGTTTTTGTGTATACATAATAAGTGATCTATTTGGTGTTTCAGTTTAATGGATTTGTAAATAAAATTTCGAATCTATGCAGATATGGCTAAGCAAAACAAAATATAAAATGAGAGAGAAAAATCCTTACCAACAAAACCAGTTGAGAATTTCTCTGGGACAGGCGATGGTTTGGCCACCGTGGCCTTGCCGAGTGAAGGCAGAGATTTTACATTTGGGATAATATCATGGTAGATAAAATCATTATCTTTAATGGCCGCCTCTAGTTCTCTCTGTATTCTTGCTTGCTCGTTCTTAAAACAGAACAGAGCTCCGCCTCGTGTGGCAGCAGCCGCTATCAGTTCTTTTGCATGCTGGAATTCAATAAAGCCAAGCTAAATTTATATAAGTAATGTAGATTTCATCATAAAGAATTATAATAATTATTCATTCCTTACCAATATTGTTTGTATGGTTATAAATCCATGTCAACAATTTTTCAGTTATATTAAAGCTTTCCCTGATCCATCAGTACTAGGCTAGGGCTCGAAAATGACTTGCCAAAGGACACACCTACAAAACCAGAGATGGGACCCCATGGTTGTCAACTTTAACCACTGGGCCATGCAGGTTTAGCACAAAATTTAAGAATGTAATGGATGGAATTCTGAGTAAGTGAATATCTCCAGGATTTCTTAAGTAAAAGTTAGGGGTAAATACACTGTCTCTCAAAACTCCTCACCAATGACAATATGTGACCAAATATGTAAAGATCATTTTCAATTCAATTTGCCTATTTGAGGCATTTTGTCAAAAGTGAAGAGATTATAAAGCAAATCGAGAGTTCAATGCAAGGCTATTCTAAGTGCTTCAAAACTTAGTACTTCCCAGACCAAAAAAAGAGATGAGATATTAATACCTGTAATCTGGCAATCTGTTCACCGTAGGCTTTTGCTTTCTGAGCCACGACAGACTGGTAAAACTCTGCCATACCGTGGAATGCAGCTTGCTTCATGGCAACACTGGGTATCCATTCCTGTAAACATCAGACACTATGACCAACACTTTCACTTAAATGCTGAATTTAAAATTCATCTTCTTCTAACTATCAAAACTATGCAGAAAACGGAAAGAAACAGACATTTGAACGTCTCAAAAACAAAAAGATTGTTAAAGATTTGCTTGTTTTGTTTGTTTAAATGTGTTTTGACAACAAATCTACAATTCTTCTGTTACATTACAATGCCCAACTCATCATGGATAGAGGGAGACACCTTACTACACTGCCAATAAGGACTGGAAGGGACAAAAACCATCAGTTGATGACATTGGAAAACATCACTTTTTTCAACATCAAGTTGCAAACTAATTTTACACCCTCTATTAAATCATTATCCCAGAACATTTCTAATGGGCAATTGCTTATTTTGCCAACCTTATTTTTCATTTTAGAAATAAAGCTGTCAACCAAATACATTTCAAAAAAGCCACTGGTTTGAAATTCTAGTCCGTTGTGAGTTAAAGGTAAAAGCCTACCCTTGGCCACAAATCTTTTAAACTGGGAAGTTGCATCAATTTCATGGCGTCAGCATACAAATCTGAACACTGGTAGGCAATCTTCACAACCATTGCCTCCTTCATGCCTAAACAGGAACAAAAACAAATAAACAGATAAAGAATTGATTGTCTAAACTCATTAATGAAGAGACAAAATATCAATACTCCGAATAATTATGAATGGCACATTTTGTTTCATGCTTAAAAAGTAATAAAAACAAGTGAAAAAATGTAAGTATTGATTGACTAAACTAATTTATGAAGAGCCAAAAAATTAATATTCCGAATAATTTTGAATGGCATGCTTCATTTCATGCTTAAAAAAGTAATAAAAACAAATAAAATATGTAAGTATTGATTGACTAAACTCAATTACCAAGAGCCAAATATTAATATTCCAAATAACTTGAATGGCATGTTTCCTTTGATGGCATCCTTCATGCTTAAACAGGAATAAAAACAAATATGAAAAGTTTGATTCACTTTAAGCTACTTATTCACACATGAGAAAATTTGAGAGGTCGAAATAAAATGATGAGGAGACAATAGAGATTTCGTTTTGCAATGCTTTTGGATCTGAATACACATGTATTCATTGCATAGACTCTAAATACTACAAAACAAACTTATTCTAATTCTAACGACTATTAAATTTTTTCATACTACTTTTTCTTGTCTGATGGTGCTTAAAATTTGGCCCAGTCACAAATCTCTATGTGGAGAAATTTGTTAAGAATAGTAATGGATAAGACTTACTTGTAGCGGCTTTTCTATAAATAGCCTCCTGTGCCTGGGCAAGCATCAGTGACGCCAGGGCGTTCAGTGTGTCTGGGTTAATGTCTGGTGTGGGCTCTTGTTGGGTAACAGAGAGTGTCAGGTCCTTCATGTGTCCGAATATACCAGACGCTTGCTGTAATAAAGGAACAGACATCTGATAAGGACTTCTCTGTAGTTGGTGTCTGATGCCATAAGTTTTGTTAACCCATTACCAAACCATAACGACATTTGACCACTTTGTTGCAGATGACTTTAGAAAACATTATGGGAAAAGGAGATATTGCTCGTGAGTGATTTTTCCTTTTCCCACAATGTTTCCTGCCCTATAAGAAGGATGTTTTCAAATTTCATCACATTTTAAAATGTCGTCTGCAAACCCTTTTAATGTGGGACAGTCGAAAATACAGATCTATTTAAACAATGATAAATCAATATCAACTGCTCACTCATATATATATATCAATATTCTAGTTTCCTGTTAATGGTTGACTCTAATTGTTTGTGTGTCCCTTATCCAATCTGGACCAGCAGTCTCGAAATTGTTGTCTGTCCAAAACCAAAAGTGCCTGTCCGAATTTTCAAGCTGTATTGTTTATATGCTTGAAAGGTAAAGGTCATCAGTGCTAGTTAGCAAATAAATCATTGGCTGTAATAAGAACTAACATAGCGCATAAGCCAATCAAATCAATAGACAATGTGTGTGAGACAAATCTAGTAAATTAGAACACTTGAGACCTAAAATACTCGTAATTATTGACAGTGACATCTTCTTTTGGTGGTTTTTCTCAATTTTGTAATGGTTTTCCTATTAAAGAACTACAAAAAATGTCGGACACAAGAACAGAGAGAATGCGATTTTGTGGACGTCCGAAATAAAACTTGCTGGTTGGGACCAGCGGACTGGCATTTTTGGGAAAGACTGAAATCTTTTTTTTTGTTTTATGACCATGCTTTAAACTTTTCCCAAATTTTAAACAATATCCTCTGCCAAAAAGTTTCATAAAACAAGGTGTGGTATGTACCCTTCCTACCTGAAAGTATTTTGCTGATGTTTTCAATCCTTCGTCGCTCTCATGGTTAAGGACCTCGGCTATTTGAGACAGCATTGCCGCAATGTTGAACAACAGACAGAATTTCTCATAAGCACCTGAGGCAATGGCTGAAATGAAATAAAAAAAGATGAATATAGATTACTTATCTGGATTTCAATGAATTTATCATCGGAATCTAGTTGAGCTATCCGTTAATCATATTCCTGTAAGAAGTGAATACATCAGATTTAGCAATACGACCAGTTAATGCTGGTTGCAGACAATGTGAGAAATATATGCATCTTGCAAACATGAATTAAAAGCTTTGGAAGAAACCTATATAACACTGGCTTAACCTCCAGGTTAATATTACCCCGGTACTAAAAAATTTATGCTAACAATTTGCGCAAGTTTGAAACAAAATTCTTTCTTACCCTAATATTGAAGAAAAGTAAAATTGCAAAGTAGCAGTCATTAGATGTCTCACACCTCTAATGATGTTTCATATTGTAGTATTGTACTTTTGTTTAAAATAATATTCATGGATATCTGTTTTGACTTATGCAAATATATTCTTCTAGTTATATAGTAGAGTGTAGACTGCCACCCAGGTTTCCGTCTAGATCAGTATGTATAGATCAGTATGTATATGCACTATTTAAAAAATTATTTGTTAAACC